>CM057341.1:487429119-488029119 GCA_030015575.1 Agapanthus africanus
CCCTAATTAAATGTATTAGTGACGGCTTAAAATAATAATAAAATAATATTTTTTTCAGAAAATTTGAAATTTCACCAGCGGCTCAATAAACACCAATAATAGCAATTACATAGCTAGAATATGTATATTTAATTTTTATAATAAGATATTTGTATTTTGATTTTTTACAGAAAACCCCCTTATTTTACCGATTTTTTCGAAATTTCACCGAAACGATTTTCAAAACGTTACAGATCTTGGCATGTCTCCCTATCGGCTTGTGTACGGAAAAGCTTGCCACCACCCTGTCGAAATAGAGCATCTCGCATTTTGGGCGATAAAAGAACTGAATCTGTCTCTCGAAGATGCGGGCAACCATCGGTAGCTGCAGTTGAACGAATTGAGCGAGCTTAGGGATGAGGCTTACGATACGCGGTTGTCGTTAAGAACCGAATGAAGGTGTTTCACGATAAACACCTTTTGCGCAAAACTTACGTACCTGGTCAACAGGTACTGCTTTACGACACCCGCCTTCACTTCCATCTAGGAAAGCTCAGATCTCGCTGGAAAGGGCCGTATTTTGTGCGGAATGTGTATCCGCAAGGTGCTGTAGATTTGGAGAATCCAAAGGACGGTTCATTTTTTAAAGTGAATGGACACCGACTAAAACCGTACCTTAGCGCCGAACCAACATAGGAGCTCCTGGTCTTACAGGAGCCGGTTTACCCTGCATAATCTTCCTCTGCCTACCACCAAACTTCGGTTATCCAGCCAAGAACAGTGGACACTGTTCCAAATAAGTTTGGGGGTATGTATATACCATTTTGTATTTCTTTGTGGATATTCTTTTCCATTTTTACTCTTTAAAAAAAACAAAAAAAAATTGTGTATATCTAACCGACAATTTTGACCGTTCAAATGATCTCTTCCTGCAATGACAGTGAGGACACTGTCCAGTTTAAGTTTAGGGGTACGCTCGGTACGCATTTCTAACCTTCGCATTCATATGTATATTTTGCATCTGCATACTAAAATCCATAAAAATCAGAAAATTTTCTAAAAACATAAAAACTTTTCTGTCAAGTTAGCTAGTGGGAGAACTCTGATTCAACATTTCGACGGTTTTGTTTGATAAGATAAGAATAACTAAATCTTATTTTTAGATTTTGAAAACCTGAAAGATAACTCTCCTTTGAAGTTAACTATAGTTGATATACGTCTTTACATCACACTACACGTGTCGTGAGTTTTGGAAATTAGATGACAAGTCTTTTATGTTTAAAAACTTTTAAATGGATAAATGATTTTCTGAGGATCAAATAGGTCTGTTCTGAAGTAAGTAATATCAAGAATAGTTTATGAAGTAAAGTGAATATGAAGGAATGTTATTGATGCCTTAATTGGAACTAAGTCTGAAAAATAACCCATCTGGAACTTGATTGGAATGATTACACACCTAACCCACTAAACACGTCTTTTATCCAAAAAAATAACTGAACTGCCGGTTATATCTCCGTTCGCATTGAATCATCATGATTTTCACGCTAAATTGTCTTTTGTTTTTGGGCCTAGGTAACTTGAGTAATTAAGTCCGCTGGGATGTCTCTACACCTAATGCCCTAAAGCCAACTGGTTTGGGTGCATTGGCTCAAAGCTCGTTAAGAAGCCTAGAAAGTCCACATTAAAACAAAGTCAAGCAAGTGTTCTCTCCGAGTTAAAATTCCTAACGGTTTTTTGTGTGAGAATAATCTTGACAAAGACAGGTTTTTATAAGAAAATATTTCTAGCGGAGATATGAAGGTTTTATTCTATGATAATGACTATTGCACGTTCACAGAGGTGTGTATGAAATGAAAACAAGAAAAAGGTGGAGTGAAAAATAAGACCTAGTTTCCTGTTAAGGAAGATAGAAATTCTGAAGTTGAAACCTTACTGGAAAACGAAACTAGAAAAATGCTTAACCCTTTATAAAACTTGTGTGATCCTTTTAAAATTTTTATCTGGGCTTTATTGAGTGACATGATGACATTAATCGATCCTTCTGGAACTTAACGACACTATTTGCACTGCACGTAAAGACATATAACATCTTAAGTTAAATAAGAAGCGAGGTGTGAAAAATAAAGGTTCGATAGTCTAGACTTAGGATAATAGAATTGTTATTTTCTGAAACAAAACTTCAGGGTTTGAATCATAAGTTATTTTGCAAAACTAGCTTGACCGAATTTTGTGGGTAGTATCCGCTGAAAACCCTCAGGAGACAACACTCCTCCTACTAGGGACACCTAGAGGTCTAACGGCTTGTTGCACATGCTCAGTGCAATCTCGTTCCCTGCGAAAGTGAGGTTAGGAAATTTTTTGTGAATAAATTGGCTTTGCTCGGGACGAGCAAATGATAAGTTTGGGGGTATTTGTTCATATCAGTTTTTTGCATTTTTATACCGCCCAATTTTTATCACATTGCTTAACGGTAGGTACTCTTGAGCCATGTTTGCTAGTCAATTGCAGGATACACGTTCTCGGCTCTAAACAGTGAAATTCATGGAAAAGCACGACAAAATCCGGATTACTGCCAACCACAGATGAAACACGGGTCTCCGCTCTCTATCTGTATGTTGCCGCACACCAGTTTAAAAGACAAAATGGAAAATCAATGTCATTTTCATGCACAAAGCTCAATGGCAACACAAGATCCAACATATCTACGCGGAGCTCGAGGAAATCATGGCAAAAGATCCACATCACATCACCTTTTGATCAACAGAAATTCTGGAAAAATTGTGAAGAAAATCTAAGAAAAAAACATGTACCAGACTAAAGAACATAGAAGACCAGGGAAGCACACAAAAATATAGACCCCAACTCCCCTATAGGGCCGCGGATCCGCGGCCAATAGGGGGTCTAGGCCGCGGATCCGCGGCCGTACAGGCGCCGCAGCTGATGAGTTTTCAAGGGGTGTTTGGTCTTTTCATGTTGATCCAGAATGTTGCCCTAGAATTTCTGTTTCCTGCCTATAAATAGTCCAGAACTTGCCAAAGCCAAGGGTCCATAATCTTGTAATTAGAATTCTAGAATACATGTGTTGTTCTTCTTCCTCTTCTCATCACTTCTCCATTAAAAACTTGTAGTGAGCTTTTGTGAGTGAAGAATGAATAAAAGAGTTCTCTTTGTTATCATGCTTGTCTTGTTCTTTTTATAATTGCTTGTAATTTTCATTTGTTAAACTAGTTGTTGTTATTTGTTGTTTGTTTCTTTCTTGTTCTCTTTTTCTTTATCCTTAAACAACTATGATGCTTAAGCTTGATCCTTGCCAAGGTGAGGTCTCAAATAGCTAGTTGTAATCTTCTAACCTCTTTCTTTCTATCTTCCTCCTTTGTTTTATTTTCTTTTCCTTATAATGGGTGAGTAGTTTTGATACTTGTTAGGGTAGGATAAGGAAAGTTTGAGAGAAGGAAATCTCTCTCACTCTTTTCTTGCCCAACATCTTAATTCGGACTCCCGTTAATTGAACCACAATCCGCTCCCTACGGCACCCTATCCTACATGATAGCGGTGATTCCTTAGTGAGACCGGTTGTGGTTGAATTAACCGGAGGTTTAGGCTAAGAGCCAAGAACGGACGGACAAGCACCAAAAGGAAGAACTTATGCGTTGGAAAGCCTAGCTTATACTCGCAAGTTCCTTCCTAGTCGTGCTAATCCCCGTTGTTGCCGATTACCGTAACACCGATATTAAGAGTGGCAATGAAAGAATTGAGCGACTCCTAACTCAAACTAACCTAATCCTAGCCCTAACAAGCTCTCTATATATATCATTTTAGCACTTAAGCAATCTAAAAACAAACCTGGACAATTGGACTTAACTCTTTAAAGCACATAGAAAAAGATTCCCATCTCCCTACGGACGACCCGTACTCAACCGGCTAGCTACAAGCGAAACCGTCTTGATTGCGGTAATAAACTTAGCACGTAAAAACTCTACTAATCAGGCCCCACCATGTACCCTCATACGGCCTCGACGCCTCCTCGTAAGGGTGTGTATATATATATATATATATATATATCTATATATATCTATATCTATATATATATATATCAGAACCGATAAAACTCTTGGTGGATGCTAAAATATCATATCAAGGGAAACCGGGTTTTTCAAATAATGCATAATTTCATGAACTCCCACGGTCCCCAAATCCAGAAAACATCATGAAAAATCCATATAACAATGCGAAAATCCATGAATATGATATATACAACATAAACTGAAATGTAAGCATATAAAGGAAAAGCCGCTAATTAACTGCAACAAGTTAATATAAAATATCATGCGGTTCCTATTTTATCCAATTCTAAATAATATCAAGTAAAGGTAAATATGTAGCTATAACTGTTGTATGTGTAAACACAAAGGTATAGCAAGGTATATGTATCTACCTATAAGTAAAAGATGTAATATTCCCCTGGGTATAAGAGCAGTACGTGCAAGGTATACCTGTAGCTATGTCATGAAGTGTGTATGTACCTATCACTAATGGTACAATACTCTATCGGTATACTTGTATCTATCATATAAGTATATGAAGGCATATGTGTAAGCATGTGATATACAGGTATGCTAAAAGTCATATGCGATAAGAAATATGAATCAATGTCACAATGTCCCTAACCAAGCAATATCATATCTATAAGTGGGTTGTGTGTGAGACATGGCAATTATCGACGGTGTGTGTAGCATACAATCAGTGCTCGTGCAACATGAATCGTCAATAATATGCGCAGTGTCCTAAGACTACTTGTTCAAGCACAACAACATCTAAGTAATAGGGTAAATGCGCAATTCTAAATTTGACATAGAATATGCGACAAGTATTAACATTTATAGCCCAGATGCATAACGCTATGCGGGCGATTCCCTTGTAGATGTTAAATCTACTCACCAACGCTCCAAGCTAGGTGAAGCCTACCACCTGTTTTCCATTTGTAGCAGTGTCCGAAGTCCCCACCTGCGAACCTGCAACATTAAAACAATAGAACACGTATATATTAATAATAGACCTAAAATACTTACAATCTACACGGACCAACACGACACACATACGTACTCTAAAGGGTTCGTGTTGTAGCTAACACGTATAGCGATACTACGAAACCAACTCAGAGCAATAGCAACACGGAACTCGCATCGTATCGGATAACGTATCGCGCGAAACGAAACACTAGAAATATGCAAAGTGGTCCCATATTTTTCTGTGCTAACAATTTGTAAAAATTGCAAGTTCCATGAGACTACAAATAACCCCAGAGACCCCTAACCAAAAACCGAACACCCAAGTCCCCAGTCTGGCCGCAATTTGCGGCCAGAACCAATAAAACGGCGGCCTGACCTTCGAGGAATTGACTCGTATTTTGAGGGTAGGTTCTAGGTCTCTACACTAGGTTACTGTCATGCCAATTTTTGCAACAAATACCTGGTTTAACAGCAGATCATCCGAGACCACAAAACAACACTAAAAATACGATATTTACCCGAAACGATACGACACGCGAAAAAAACAGAAACTAACAAGCTAAGCTACACAAAATTAACTTAAAGAGCAGAAATGAATCATCACCTACACAAAAGAACACAAAGATCCTAGCTTTGCATGCTCCTAGGCATCCATGAGGCAAAACCAAGATAAAGATGTGATTTTTGTGAAGTTTTTTATGAATTTGTGATGGATTTGTGTAGGAAAAGGTGAAGAGAAGCTAAGTGTTTAGTTGATGAGAGAGGAAAAGAAAGAACAAATGAGGTTGAGAAAAAGAAAGAGAGGAAATGATGAAGAGAGAGGGGGGTGGGTGTAGGGTGAGGTGAGAGGTGAGTGTATCCAAAGCAATTAATGCACCATGCCTTCTCATTAATGCTTTCATACTACTCATCACCCAAAAGAAAATATATATCTCTCTCACTCACAAAAGATCAAGGATTAAGCAAAGGGATTAGATTAACAAGGATTAGGTTAAGTGTCATGGTTGCTAAAACTAGAATAGCACAAACAAATCCTCGCATTTATGTGCACACTAGCATGCATGCTTATAACAAATAATAATAAATTATTAATTAAATGTTATAAAATGTGAGAAGCCCGAATTGGTAAACTTTTTACAGTAAACCCGTATTAACGTCTAAACGAACACTAACCGAAATCTAAGGTGTTACAATCTCCCCCCCTTATAAAAATTCGTCCCCGAATTTAAAATTTTCACTAAGCGTACATTCAAAGAGAAGATTACAAAAATCTCATATCTTGATCGTAGCCTCTCAAGTGATTACCTCACTATATGGCTACGTCCAAGAAAACCCTTCACAGGTAGCAAGACCCTTGACCATAGTTTCTTCACCTGCCGAGCCATTAACATAATTGGCTGCTGGTGAACGTAAGATTGCGTCCATGCTAAATGGTCTGGTATTGAATCATGTGAGAAAGGTCATGAAGGTAATTGCAAAGTATCGACACAAGGAAATACGGGGTGAATACTCAATAATCTGGGCGGAAGTGCCAAATTAAAGGCAATGAAACTAACTCGCTTTAAGGATCTCAGAAGGACCTAGAATTCTGGGGTAAGCTCCCCAAAACTCAACACGTCATTCATCGGAAAAGCCCGTAGGAATACATGATCTCCCACTGCGAACTCAAGTCTGCGACCATCACGGTCAGCATAAGACCTCTGTCTGCACTGGGTTGCCATCATCTTGACCCGAACCAACTGGATCATTTCAGAAGTCTCTAGACTAGATGGGGTCCAAAAATCCTACTGCGCAAAGTCAGAAAAACAGACTAGTGATCGACACGACCTAACAAATAAACCTAAAGGTTGCCAATTGGAGTGACTCCTGATAACTGCTATCGAAGGAGAACCCTAACAATGGCAAGTGACGATCCCAACTGCCGACAACAATTAATACGTACGCACAAACATATCCTCCAGAGTCGGTATAGCCCGCTCTCATAAAACCATCATCCTGCGGATGGAAATACGGAGCTAAAGCTCAACCAGTACCCAAGGCTTCCTGAAGTTCCTGCCCAAGACGGCAGGCAAACAGGGTTCCTTCATAGGATACGACTCATGAAGGAACTCCGTGCAACACACAAACTTAACAAAGAACAACTGAGCAAACTGAGCAAAACCGGAAAACAAGCATCCGAATGGAGTCACGCCCTGACTAAACCTGGGTAGACACCATAACGAAATTCGTGGAGATCTTCTCCCACTCCCACTTCGGAATGGTTAAAGGTTGCAACTCTCCAGCCGGTCTCAGATGCTCAACCTAAGCACACAACAAGACAGACACCTTGAAACGAAACCCGAAACTTCTCTTTACACCCTTGCCCACCCATAACTATCTCACAAGTCACGTCAAATGTTGGTGGAATTTGAATGAGTTCAGAGAGTTGACAGATTTGCCTGCTCTAGGATCTCGCGTCTCTACCCAATAGTATCAGGTACACAAACGCGTCCCTAAACTTAGCACACCCTTGTCACAAATCAAGGACTCTGAATCATTACCCAGCCGTATAGCTTAAGTATCTCTGACGAACGAGCATCGGCGGGCAGTGCCTTGCGAAAGCGATTAAGGAAAAGGGGTCGGGCGCGGACATGAGCAAGCTGTCCCCTCAGTAGAGACGAACACAAGCTGTACTCAACGATCGTACAAGAACTGTAAATCTGCAGAATACTATCTCAACAATCACAACCCGCTGCAGGAAGATGTACATTAAGCTCTAGTGGTCCGTGAAAATCTGACACGACTCTCGAACAAGTAGTGTCTCCAAACCTCCAACGCAAAACCACCACGGCCATCTCCAGATCATGAGTGGGATATCCTGCTAGTACTTCCTCCAAGTGTAGGGAAGAAAAATCGATAACTCTATAATGTCACCTCAGTACACAATCGAGCCCCACTCGCGAAACATTACAGTTAAACAACAAATTCGCCCGAACCAGAAAGCAAAGAAAGAACTGATGCAGTTGTTAACCGAGTCTTCAACTGCCGAAAAACTCCGCACACATGCCTTAGTCCAAAGAAAAGAAACCTCCTTTCCGGTCAGTTCAGTCAACGGTGCAGCACTACAATAGCAATCCTGCACGAAACGGCGGTAAAAACCTGCTAAGCCCAAAAATATGTGGACCTCCGTCCTGCACACAAGTCTGGGCCTAAGCTGTACGGCCACGATCTTACTCAGAACCATACGAAAACTGTCTCCCGTAACTACAAGACCTAGGAGTCAACACAAACAATCCTGAAGAAACACTCCGAGAATCTAGCAAACCGCTGAGGCTCTCCCAATGTTTGCAAAACAAATCCTCAAGTGCTACTCCTGTCCCTCAAGACACATTAAATAGACCAGAATGTCGTCAATAACACAACAATAACTGGTCGAGGAACGGCCTGAAGAAATCTGGTTCATCATATCTACGAATGCTGCTAGGGCATTGGTGAGTCCAACGACACACCAACACACACAAAACCCGTAGTACGCACAAGGCAGTTGTAACACCTTAGGATGTGTTTAGTGGCTAATTATATTTTAATATATAGTTTTTAATAAAAAAGTTTACCAAATCGAGTTCCAAATATTTTATCCTATTTAATTAGTATTTTTCTAGGCATACACACACTTGTGCATGTAAACTAGGGTTTTAAAATGGGGTTAGACCATGATTAGCAACCATGGTGGTTTAAAACATGGGAATTAGGTTATTTGGGTTTTAATTAAGTGTAATTGGTTATTTTATTCAAGGGTTGTTTTTTTTTGAAATTATTTGAATATGTTGACTTGATGAGAGAGAGGGAGAATGGTCATAATGGCCTTTGCCATGCTTCATTAATTGAGGAGAGAGAGAGAAAGGGGGGTTGACTAACCTTAGCTCTCATTTCCCTTGCTTTGTTCTCATTTTATTTTCTCTCAACTCTCACTCACACACTCATACACACACCAACAGCAGCAACCCCAGCTTCAGCAACAACATCAGCCACAGCAGCTCCAGCATCAGCAGCAGCAGCACAGGCAGCAACAGCAGCAGCTCCAAGCAGCAGCAGCACCCCAGCAGCAGCTCTTTCCCTTCTTCTTCTTCTTATTCTCCTTCAACTTGCTCGTAGGATTCCTAAGGGGTATAATCTTTAAACTCATTCTTTTGCTCGCTTAGTTTGTGTTTATAGCTTCGATTAGTGATTAATTATGCGTTTTTTGTGCTATATGTGGTGATTAGTGTGAACTTTGATTAAGTGAGGTTAGTATTGGGCAGACTGACTTAATTAAGTCTTATTAGAGCCACTTAAACCTAGTTAAACCCCAGATTGCACTAAAATACCCTAAGTTTTCAAATTGTGCAAAATTTAACCTTTTTAAGCAAAACTTAGCCTTTCTGTAATCTGATTTAGATCTGGGTTGTTCAAGTAAAAATTGAGGAAACTAGAGCATGTATACTAGGTATAGACCACACCACTAGAGCACGAGCCTCTGACCCCACACCCAGGCCGCCGGAATAATCCTACTAGTCGCAAATTGCGGCCAGCCTTGGGAGATAGGTGCTAGGAATTGTTCTGTAGGTGTCTGCTACATTTCTAAGGTCCATGGTATATGCAATTTTGTAAGTTTTTAACCTGGGTAGAATCTGGGACAATATATCATTTTTCAAGTACGTTTAGATCGCGCGATACGCGCGATACGTGAGTAGGTTCTGTGATCTAGCGTGTCGCGACGTGTCGGGTTAGTTTTAGACGCGTATACACACGTTTCAGCGTATCGTACACACGCGCGTTAATTCGCGACGCGAGTTTCTCATTTTGTTTCGATATCGCGTTTTTTAGAATTTTGCTTATATATATGGATTCCTTGTGTTATTCCAGCTTCGCAGGCGGGTACGTAGGACGCCGCTAAGAAAGGGAAGCTGGTGGTCGGCTACGAGTACCGCACGACCAAGTGAGTAGATTTAACATCTACGGGGAAACTGCCCGTATGGCGTTAAGCGTCAGGGCGTGTTAGGATATTTAGTCGTAGATGTTCATATGGACTATAGTAGCATACCTTATTGTTGCATATAGAAATGATAGCATAGAACATTGCACTGTCACTAACTATTCAAGCTGCACGAGCACTATTTGTATGTTACACCCACACCGTTAGTGATTGCCATGACACTCGCACTATAGGATTGCTACGCATTATACATATCGTTTGATTGCTGCATCATTGATGATTGTCATGACTTGACATATATTGATATCTTCATACTTGCGGACATGCACACTTTATATTCATACCAGTGCACCCATATATTGATATTTTCATACCTACGCACATGCACACTGTATATTCAAACCGGTGCACACATATATTGATATCTTCATACTTGCATACATGCACACTGTATATTCATACCGGTGCACACATATATTGATATCTTCATACTTGCGCACATGCACACTATATATTCATACTTGCGCACATGCACACTGTATATTCATACTAGTGCACACATATATTGATATTTCCATACCTGCGCACATGCACACTGTATATTCATACCAGTGCACACATATATTGATATCTTCATACCTGCGCACATGCGCACTGTATATTCATACCAGTGCACACATATATTGATATCTTCATACCTGCGTACATGCACACATATATTGATATCTTCATACCTGGCACATGCACACTGTATATTCATACCAGTGCACACATATATTGATATCTTCATACCTGCGCACATGCACACTGTATATTCATACCAGTGCATACATATATTGATATCATCATACTTGCGCACATGCACACAGTATATTCATACCAGTGCACACATATAGTGATATCTTCATACTTGCATGGATTTACGCATTGAGATATGTTGTTTCAATGATATTTCTGGATTTGGGAACCGTGGATATTTCAAAAGCGAATATGTAATTGTTTTAAAAACCCGGTTACCCTTGATATGATATTTCAGTCCGTCCACCATGAGTTTTCTCTGTTCCAGAGAGCTTGTGTGAGTATACCCGATTCGAGGAGCGGTAGGCACCGATTGTACATTGTGGACCCGGTACGGTACCCAGGGGCAAGATGACTCATATTGTTAGACGGTGAGCCCGTCGGAGGGAATACTACCAACCGGTGATTGGTTAGGCCTGGCGGTTATCTGGAGGATACTGACCAGAGATGAGAGATGGATACGGGGCGATCCGTTCTGCCGGGTCCGAGGGCCGATCCCGCAGACGGAGCCCGATACTAGAGGATTTGCGTGCGGATGCTAGGCACCCATGATTCTATGAGATTTACATGATTTGGGTATATGGATGGACTCCGATTATTTTCCACGTTGATATTCCGTGTAGATATTAATTATTCCCATGCTCAGCATTCAGTATTTATATCTCATCCTGTATCTGTTGTACCTGATAGAGTACACATGCTATGCACGATTTTTGCATACCCTGCACATCCTATATAGATGTCATTAGATTTCACATGCTATGCACGATTATTGCATACCCTGCTCATCCTATATAGATGTCATTAGATTTCACATGCTATACACGATTATTGCATACCCTGCTCATCCTATATAGATGTCATTAGATTTCACGTGCATGCTATGCACGATTATTGCATACCCTGCTCATCCTATATAGATGTCATTAGATTCCGCATACTATGCACGATTATTGCATACCCTGCTCATCCTATATAGATGTTATTAGATTTCACATGCTATGCACGATTATTGCATACCCTGCTTATCATTTAGAGATGTTGTTAGATCGTACTTGATGCATGATTACTGCTCATAAAGTTCATCATATAGTTGTTATCTGTTGGCATAGGTTAGAGTATCGCAGCACGTGCATACTCGTGATTACCTTTATATGTTATCTACTACTCACGAGTTGGCAACTCACCCCCGTTGTGCCACAGTGTTTGCAGGTTGCCCTTCGGAATAGTCGTGGCAGGCTACTTTCTTGCATCTTTGGACACAGATACCCCTACAGTTGGCGTATTAGCTCTTTTGCTGATAGGTGGGTTTTGTGCGGTATCTGTTTATCTTTCAGTTATGTACATTGTTGTATCTAGTACACTCCATCTACCACTTATGTATTGACTTAGAGACCAGTTGTGAGGACGATGTATATTATTTTGTACTCTGGTGTCGAGCTCGTTGTGAGCCGACTTTACTTATGAAGTTCTTATCATATGTGATGTTTTCCACTTATTGCTTATTTCTTCGCTACGACGTTATATATTGCTACCGTGGTGATTATCTACTTGAGGTTTTCTTAACTTTTTAGCAAATGTTCCTATTAAATGTTTAGACACTCTATACTTTTACGGGTTTGATTTCTGGGTTTCGGCTTACTTAGTCGCGTTACGCCTGTAAACGTTACGTGGTTAAGTGCCGGTCACGGGCCAAACTTTGGGTCGTGACAAAGTTGGTATCAGAGCGTAGGTTTTGCCTTCGGAGAGTAGGACGACCCTGGTATGATGGAGTAGGTAGCTGCAGCAGAGTGGCGTAGCGTGCTTATGTTCTGCGGCATACTCACGACACGGTACTCCGCCTAAGAGACCTTAGAACTTATTGATTGAAATTCCTTCATGATTGTATACATCCTTGTGATTCGATTTTCGTATCCTCATCGAATCCTACTTTCTTTTCAGCCATCATGCCGCCAAGGACTATGAGGGCGCAGAGAGCGGCCGCGAGAGCCGAGATTCGAGTTGATTCGTCCGAGACGAGGACTGATCCGGGTAGTACCCCCGTTGTACCAGAGCAGATTGTTCCTCCTACGACAGATCAGATCGCTAGACTAGTGGTAGAGATGCAGGACTTGCGCCAGACGATGAGCTCACTGGTGGAGGCCGTTCGAGCGCAGCAACAGGAGGTTGTCACCCCTGTTACCCAGTTGTTCCTTGCAATCATCATGCAGTATTCCGTCACATACATAGCACCAGTAGAGGCAGCCCCAGTTTACGAGACACGTCTTCCAGAGACCGTAAGAGTTCCGGAACAGTTGAGGAATCGTACTGGTGTACCAACCCAGAGCAGAGGCTTAGGATGAGGACAGTCGTTTGGCTCTCATCCCTAGGAGGGTCAGCAGTCAGCGCGAGGGTGTTTTCGATGCGGAAGCCTTCAACACTTCGTCAGGCATTATTCCTTAGCACCACGTCAGGGTCGTATTCTGAGACGTCATGGACGCGGAGGGTTTGCTCAGAGGGGTCAGTCTAGAAGAGGAGGAGTTCGGCCTGTTGCGGGTAGAGGGCAGGCACAAGTTTTCGCTTCGACCCATCGGGACGCGAGAGCGTCCAATGCAGAGTTTTCAGGTATCCTTAATTCGTATGTTCTTTTGATGTAATTGTTGATCCGGATCCATACACTCGTATGTTTCCACACTTCGTGCCGAGTTTAGGACGAGAGTCATCCTAGGTAGATCAGCCGTTGTTGTGTTAACTTCTGTCAGCGATTCTTTTGTTGCGCGACACGTAATTCGGTCATGTGCCAATCGGATAGGAGATAGAGATTCGTCTCTCCCGGTATAGGGAGTTGATGTTGTGCTGTGCTCGATTGGCTATAACTGGAAGTCCCTGGCCTGGGCGGATATAGAGATTTACTGATAAGTGTTACCAGTAGTTTCTCGACCTGTTATGAGCCTCATATCGACACGACTTATCGGTTACTGGGGTCTGACGTATACCACCCCAAGACTTGATATGCGACATATCAGACGAAGAGACCGGACTGTACGGGAGTGTTACTGATTGGATTCACAAGAGAATGTACAGGCTAGCTTGTTGATCTTCTGATGGATCAATACCTGGGTTGCTGTTACGTTTAGCTGACCGCTTGCAGCTTGTGGGTGTTTGATATGATCATCACCTGCTACCGGCATATTGACGATTCTTTAGAGTCCTACACAGAGGTTTCTTGACTCAGGCAAAATGGAGTAGGGGCACATATGTGATATGTGCACGATCGAGAATAATGCGATATGAGATACCGTATTATATTCTCACGATATTTAGAAATGAGCTGGGTCATCGGATCAAGTGTTGATTCGATGAATCGGTACATGATATATTAGTCGGTTATATTCGATATAGCCGGATTGTCGGATCAAGTGTTGATTCGATGATTTAATGTATAATAATATATATGATATATTGCATTACATTATATAATATTGGCTCGCTTTATTATTTCATTTTCTCACCGGGTAATACATTAATATATATGCGATATATGTTAATTGTATTATTTTCTTTTGTTACAAATATATAATATATATGTGATATATATTATTGTAACATCATATGATTAATGATGAAATATGTTTAGTGGAGATTAAACAAGGTTAGGGTTTGATTTGGGTTAGTTTCTTCTTGCACCTTCTAGAAGGAATTTCTTTTGTCATGGTTAAGATATTATTGTTGATATTTTCTCATGACTCATTCATTAACCCAACCAAACCCTAGCCCTAGTTAATTCTCTACAAAGGTTATCCTTGTCATCCTTGACCATGGTTCCATGATTAATCATATATTCATTTCATTATTCATCACAAAAGGTTTAACTCAATTTTCATCTTCATCTTCAACCTTGAGATTTGAGAAAGCTTACTAGGTTTTCCTTTTGTGATGTTTTCATGTGATAATTTGATATAAAAAGAATAGCATAAATACTACTCCATCATCCTCATCTAATCTAGCCAATTAGATTAGGGTGTTCACCTCATTAGAGTGAGAGAGCTTGAGTTATAGCAACTTCGACGTAGATCATGGGAGAAAAGGAACACTACAAGCTAGCATGGATCGTTCGAGTCGTGGAGCCTCTCTTGAGTCCGGGAGATCGTGGATCATGGCGAAGGGACTTCTACTCGGAGCTTATAAAGCGAAGGAGCGGACTACAAAGGTTGTAATCCCTTACACTTAGTTGTAAAGATGTTTACTTGCATGTTAAACCCTAATAATCTAGCAAAGATCCCGTCTTTGGGTTGTTCGGCACGTCTAAAATTTTATTCGGGCATGATTGATGCCTTATGAACCCTTACAAGAGTGCCTAGGAACCCTACAACAGCATCAGCCACAGCAGCTCCAGCATCAGCAGCAGCAGCAGCAGCACAGGCAGCAACATTAGCAGCTCCAGGCAGCAGCAGCAGCTTCAGGCAGCAGCAGCAACAGCATCCCAGCAGCAGCTTCAGGCAGCAGCAGCAACAGCATCCCAGCAGCAGCTCCTTCCCTTCTTCTTCTTATTCTCCTTCTCCTTGCTCCTAGGATTCCTAGGGGGTATAATCTCTAAACTCATTCTTTTGCTCGCTTAGTTTGTGTTTATAGCTTCCTTTAGTGATTAATTATGCGTTTTTAGTGCTGTATGTGGTGATTAGTGTGAACTTTGATTAAGTGAGCTTAGTATTGGGTAGACTAACTTAATTAAGTCTTATTAGAGCCACTTAAACCTAGTTAAACCCCAGATTGCACTAAAATACCCTAAGTTTTCAAATTGTGCAAAATTTAACCTTTTTAAGCAAAACTTAGCCTTTCTGTAATCTGCTTTAGATCTGGGTTGTTCAGGTAAAAATTAAGGAAACTGGAGCATGTATACTAGGTCTAGACCACACCACCAGAGCACGAGCCCCTGACCCCACACCCAGGCCGTCGGAATAATCCTTCTGGCCGTAAATTGCTGCCGGCCTTGGGAGATAAGTGCTAGGAATTGTTCTGTAGGTGTCGGCTACATTTCTAATGTCTATGGTATATGCAATTTTGTAAGTTTTTAACCTGGGTAGAATCTGGGACAATATATCGTTTTTCAAGTACGTTTAGTTCGCGCGATACGTGAGTAGGTTCTGTGATCCAGCGTGTCGCGACGTGTCGGGTTAGGTTTAGACGTGTATACACACTTTTTAGTGTATCGTACACACGCGCGTTAATTCGCGACGCGAGTTTCTCGTTTTGTTTCGATATCGCGTTTTGTAGAATTTTGCATATATATATGGATTCCTTGTGTTATTCTAGGTTCGCAAGCGGGTACGTCGGACGCCGCCAAGAAAGGGAAGCAGGTGGTCGGCTACGAGTAGCGCTTGACCAAGTGAGTAGATTTAACATCTATGGGGAAATCGACCGTATGGCGTTAAGCGTCAGGGCGTGTTAGGATATTTAGTCGTAGATGTTCATATGGACTATAGTAGCTGTTAGTTATATGTATGCCCTAGAGGCCATTACTGTACATTGGATGCATATTTTAGTGGATACTGGGACATATATAGGAAGGACTTTCTTGCTCGACATGATAGTACGCTATCTGGTTGCTCTTTATCTTAACGTGTATACATTTCGTCTCTCTGTTACATGTTGATAAAGCCCTTAGGATGTGTACTCGACTTCCATAACTATGATGCAGATCATACTTGTGGGGCCTGGGTAGTCAATGAGTACATCCTTCATTGTTCCTAGTCGTGGGAATATCGAGACGGGGCATCGATATTCCAGAGTAGACTAGCGCATAGCTTCTCGACCTATGCGATGGGCGATGGATGATCCCATATCCATTGGTATTTGACATCGAAGATGGTATGCGGGTGCCCAGTGGAGACTGGGTACACTGAACGGACTCGCCGAGAACTCCCAGATGGTATTATACCTCACGTCAGATGGCAGTTCTCTGGTGACACTGGTACAGCTTAGTCTGTTGACCCGAGATCGTCATAGAGTCTTGTGTGTCTCCCACTGTGCTTTGATTTCCACCCTACCACGGCTCTACTGAGTCGTGCAAACAGGTGGTTTTTGGGTACAGTCCCGATTCACATGGAGGCAATGAGCGATAGGAGGGGATTCGTCTCTCCCGGTATTGGGGGTTGATGTTGTGCTATGCTCGACTGGCCATAACAGGAAATCCCTGGCCAGGGTTGCAGTGATATACTGGTAAGAGTTATCAGTAGTTTCACGAATGTTATGGACCTCAAGTCGGCATGACTTATCGAGCAACTGGGGTTTGACGTTTACCACCCCTAGGCGAGATATGTGACATATCAGACGAACAGACCGGACTGTACGGTAAGTGTTACTGGTTGGATTCACAGGAGTGTGAGCGGGCTTGCTCGTCGATCTTCTGATCGCTCAATACCCGGGTGGCCGTTACGTTTAGCAGACCGCTTGCGGCTTGTGGGTGTTTGATATGATCATCATCTGCTGCCGGCGTATTGACGAGTCTTTAGAGTCCTACACAGAGGTTTCTTGGCTCAAGCGAAACGAAATAGGTGCGCATATGAGATATGTGCGGGACCGAGAATAATGCGTGTATGTGATACCGCATTCTATTCTCGCGATGAATGTATCGATTGGTTATATGCGATATAACCTAGTTATCGAATCAAGGATTGATTCGATAAGCCGATACATTGGATACTAGTCGGTTATATACGATATGACCGGATCGTTAAATCAAGTGTTGATTTAATGATTTAATGTATAATTATATATTTGATATATTACTTTGCATTAACTAGTATTGGTTCACTTTAAATGGATTTACTCACTTGTTTTGTACACATTGCATATGTGATATATTTTGTGCACATGATTGTGTCATGTTTGATAATACATGCAAGCTAGGGTTAGTGTAAAGAATTAGACCATGGTTAAGATTATGATTAGGATTTTCTTTTTTCTTATTTATTTATTTATTTATTTTGGAAAAAGATGAGAAAAGAATGGTTGCTTTTTTTGTTTGCTAGTTGAACATTCTTGAAGCTTTGAATTAGTCCACCATCCTTGTCTTATACTTAACCCTAACCATTCTAGTTAACCATGGTCCATTCTCTACAACTAACCAAGGGTTAGTAAATGATAAGTATTGATTTATTTATCATTTACATAATACTTATCATATTCTTTTCCATCATCTTCTTCTTCTTCAACATGAGGAAAAAGCTTGCTACATCAATGGTGATTGATGAAAAAGTGTGGGAAATCCAAAACTAAAGTCTACCCAATTCCTATTTCTTCATCCTCTACCTCTTGCCAAGTAGTATAGGGTGTTTCCTTCATAAGTTTTCAAGGCTTGGTGAAGTTGGAGCTTGTTCTTGTGATGCCTCGATGTAGATCATCTTCGGCATCGAACCGACGATCAAGCCCGCCCATTCTTCGATGATGCCAATGCTAGAGTCAAGGGTTCGACTTGGACAGCGGAGGGAGATCATCGCGGAGCTTAGGATGTGGTGGACCGGATCTACAAAGGTTGTAGCCCCTTTCCCTTAGCTTTATTTCCGTTTCCTTTTTGTTAAGTTGTTAACTAGTTTTCTTTTTCGCCTAGATTTCTAGCCAACGATCCGTATTAGGGTTTCTCGGCACCCGTAAAATTTGAAATTGGCATGGTTGATGCCTTGTGAGACCTCTTTAGAGTGATTAGGAACCCTACAGTGGTATCAGAGCCTAGCTAGAGCCTTAGGCGAAGTCTAGACGGAATTTGAAACCCGATCGAACCGAAACCCAACCCCAAAAATTGCTCTCTGTACTTTTTCTAAAATCGTGGATTTTTCCAAATTAAAAATATGCAGAAAAATCAGCAGGGAAATCTAAGAATTACGGCGCAAAAAGTTTTGCATGAACAGTGTAATCGGCGACGGAACCGCGGCATAAGCGTAGCTTAGGCGGCGGTTCCGCGGCAGAGTTGTGACGTCAGCCCTAACTGTTTGCACAGTAATTCATTGTTTCAGGTGCTGAGTTCTCTGGGTATTTTTAAAATTTATTCAAGAGTTGAATTTTCTGGAGTTGTTTTGGGGATTCGGTGTTTTGATCGGAGTATCAAATTTTGTCTGTGTGGCTTTCCGGATAATTTTTTTAGAATATGTTAAAAAGTTCGACCGGATATAAATACCCAATTTTTCCCATGTCGGGATATTTCCAAGTGTTGGATTTTTCCGTAGTTTAACGACGTTCTAAGTAGTGCAAGTAACGCGATGGACCCTCTAGAAGACAACAAACCTTAACTCGATTATGTGACCGTCTTGAACTGCCCTTTGAACCTTCGGGTTTGGGGCAGTACGGCGTGCCACATGTGAGGCGTTGGCTTGACCCTTCTACGGCTGGACCGTTGGTACTGAGGCACGAACTGAATGTTGTTAGACTTATTTCATGTGTTGAGCTGTATCGGGAAAACTTGGGTGTTTGACTGTTCGATCGAAAAGTTTAACATTTTCTGTTTATCTGGAATGGGATACAATAATTGGAATTCACAAGAAGTTATGAGATAACTGAATGAATGTTATAAACATAGCAGTTTAGTCTCACTTGATCGGTTGCCACGGAATTTTGATGTGATCAAAAGTCCGTCGCAATCACGTAGCGTACGTGGATACTCGCCGGGTAAACTTAATAGACAGCCTTGCTCCATAGCCCCGACCAAGTGACTGTAGGAGAACCCCGTCGCCGAAAGCATCCGTTCGGGTGCTCGCGGTAGCGGTGTTCCGCTTTGGTGCACTTCGTCGACGGTATCAGGGGTGCGGCCGCCTACTAAAGTTTGCGACGAGCATTCGATCAGTTTTTCGGGAATCTTGTTGAATTGCCCGACTTGATATTGAAAAGAGTTTTCGATAATGAGACTAAAATGCGGGGTTTATAATTGTTAGGCATGCGATGTCTAAAGAATTCATTTGATCAGGAATGCGATGTCTGAGGTGGTTGCGGATTCCAACTGTTGTAGTTTTACACTTTCTTTTCTGTGACCGTAAGTGTAATATGTGATATCGCCGGTTTTGTTGCTATATGTCAACGACAATTGGGATGCGCATATTTACTTACGTTGATAACATGTGATGTTATGTGTTGCTGGATATGTTATATTGGATCGTCGTGTTTGAATAGCCGGGGTTTTTTTATGTGAGATGAGTGTTTTTCATTTTCATTCATGTAAAAACTTGTATGTAATATTCTTTTATTGGGGCACTTCCAGGTTGCGGAAGCTGTCACCGTTGTTGTATATTATTTACTTTTCTGCACTAGGATAGACCCAAGGAGGGGAGCACAAGTAACCGGGTTCTGGGGTCCAGTGGGAGACCAACTCGAGGAGTCGAGTTCGGGTCTCCTAACCCTAGAATTGGTAGGGTTGCTTGCCGCTCTCGTAGGGGTCTAGGGGTGTGGGATTGGCTATTCATCACGACCGTGGAATCCGTGTTTTATACTGGATCGTATTGAAAACACGGACGTCCTAGTATATCCAATATTTCATATGTTTCTTCTGCTGTGATTTATCTGTGATGTGATCATGTAATGTTCTGTGACAGATATTATATATAGTATATATGATATATTATATAAACGTTGCTTATGTTTTACACCCGCGCTAGCCCTTCCCCGCTCTGCCGTTAGTTACCTAACCTAACGGTGCAGACGGGACATCGAGGCGAATGCGGATGGCATAAGCGTACGTTATATTTATCTGTGATGTTTAGGTGGATTTAAATGATGGGATATTCATTAATGAGATTAATGAAAGAAAATAAACCTAATTGATGTTGTGGAATCAAATTTCAAAATAAAAACAGGTAGCTACAGTTCTTGCTTTGCATCGCGGTGTTCATTATAGAACATCCTGCACCTTATTCGATGAGGAAAGGACCGAGATCCCTTCACCGGGAGTGACTCCTTTAGCAATAACTGGCAGATGCTACAACCATCGATTTGTCTTTGATCGCTTCTATAGTTTACGCTTTGCACAGTGATATATATGATATATCCCGCACCTCATTCGACGAGGAAAGGGCCGACGATCCTTTCACCGGGAGTGACCCCTTTAGCAAAACTAGAAAAGCCTCGAAAACATTCCATTTAAAAACCATTTGATTCCGCAACGAGATCAAGTTCAAAGCGTTAAAGGTTTTCACAAAAACCATTCGCAACCCTCCGTCATTTTAGGAAGTAGAGTACTTAGTATTCGTGCTGTGTTTGTTGACCATAGTCAAGGCACAGTGTACGGTACCTAAGTTATGTCTTCCTACACCGCATATGATGCGATTAGTTAGGACAGTCGCGTGACTTTGTTGACCTTAGTTAAGAGTCATGTGGGTGGGTCTAATTAATCACGAAATGACGGGTAGAACTTGACTAGTGCTTATGATTTGTTGACCATAGTTAAGGTCATAGGTGCTAGGGGTAAAAACCTTTATCGGGAGTTTCAAGTGTTGAAATTTGCAATAAGATTGCATACCTTCTATATGATAGTTGGATCCCGATACCCACTGCGAGTAATTGTTACTCCTGGGAGAGTTTTACACTTTGCAATTAGCCGATCAAGTAGGTGTCTAGAAAGGTGTCAACGGGGTTATGCCTCTGGGAAAACGAGGTTTACTGTAATTAGGTCCGTGCGAAAGCACGGGGAACCTCCCTCAAAGTACCGACACTGGCCTGGCTGAAAGATTGGCGAACTTGCAGAGTGTAATTAATCCCGGCTAGTCTTTCCTTTTAAGGTTTGAAGGAAGATTTGATAAAAACAGTGGGAGCCATCCTGATTAGATAAAATATATAACCAATCTGATCTCGCAAGAGCGCACGCAGAGTGTTTTCTTCTCTCTCTCTCCTGGTAGCGACCATATCACGCCTTAATCAAGATAATAATACGGAATTTTGACCGAACCCGCTTGTTATACTGAGCTGGGGAACGTTGGTCCCGCTCCAACTTATAATTGTTATAAGACAGAGCAGGAAATAGGGGAATGCCAGGATTCCCATGCCGCCCAAACGAAGAAAGTGCATGAGATGCATCTCCTTCGGATGTGTTCATTACAAAGAACTGTTTCTCAGTATCCTCTGTATCCTGGGTATATGATACCGGATCAGGATCCCAGATATGTAATATGTTACATAGGGCTACAAAAGGGTAGAAAAACTGAGAACGGGTGATAAGTTTCATGAGGCAGAAAACGGGGCAAGTGTTGCAGCCAAGTCTGTTGGTCACTGTCACCCTGTATTACCAATACATTAATTCTGAACAAATACTATTAGATACCGAACCTGATATACAAAATCATATCAGTCTCTTTATCAGTAAAGAAGGATATAACTTAGTATTGTTGGATAATGTTTTAAACATTTCCTATATCAAAAGTTGATCGGTTCAGGCACGTTATCTAAAAGCATTGACGTTCTAAATCAAACTACAGTTCCTTGTATACTGAACACACACAAGAGAAAGAGTTCAGAAATGAACGAATCATTCTTAAGGCATTGTAGACTAGGTCATATCAATGCGACCCGACTGGCTGAAGTTACATTTTAGATCCATATTTAAATCAGTTTGAATTTACATCTTGTGAAACTTGCCAGTCATGTCACAAAGATAATATGACCATAGCTCTGTTTATTGGAAACAGAGAAAGAGTTAATGAACTCTTGGGACTGATGCATGATGATGTATGTAAGGTCTCCTGTCTACACATGCCAGGACTGGTTCTTTATACTTCATTATATTCTCTGATGATCTCTCAAGATTCAGTCATATGTTCCTGTTGAAACATAAGTCCGAACCTTTTGAGGTATTCACAGAATATAAGTTAGAAGTAGAGAACCAATAACTGGGTATAAGTATTATGTCCTTTGATGAGATCAAGGAGGAGAATACTTGAGCATGGAATTCCTGGATTATTCTAAAGGAGAATGAGATTCTCTCTCGGCATTACTCCTCCAAATAACCATAGCACATTGGTGTATCGGGGCGGAGCAATCACACCCTATATGATATGGTGTGCTCTATGATGAGTACTACTGAGTTACCTGTTTCCTTTTTGGGAGTTATGCACTTGAGAAGCTGCAAACCTATTGAATAGGGTTCGAATCAAATCACTGCCTACCACTTCATATGTGATATGGAAAGGGAAGAGCCCATATCTTAAGTTAGTTAAGATTTAGGGTTGTCCGGCCTATGTCAAAAGCAAAATCCTGACAAAATCGAGGCAGGATCAGTTCTGTAGAACTGGAAAGGTTCCAGCCATACAAAACTGCAGTTGATGATTTGACAGAACCATAAGATTCTAGAGTTCCCGACGAACCTCAGCCTCTCCGCAGATCTAGTAGGGTTCCTCATCCGCCTGAGAGATACCTCGGTT
Organism: Agapanthus africanus; assembly: GCA_030015575.1. NCBI lineage: Eukaryota > Viridiplantae > Streptophyta > Magnoliopsida > Asparagales > Amaryllidaceae > Agapanthus > Agapanthus africanus. Next base: position 487,452,234 of record CM057341.1, read on the forward strand.
TCTCGATGACAGTGGGAGCAAGGAATGCATCATGAGATGATGACCCAACTAGTTTCGAGCAGGCCATCAAGAGTAGGGACTCTGTAAGAATGGCTGGATGCTTAGCGATCTGAGATGGAATCCATATACACCAACAAAGTATGGACTTTGGTTGCTATATCTGAAGGGTTAAATCCCCATCAGGAGCAAGTATATCTTGAGAAGATTACTTGGTGTAGATGGAAAAGTTGAGACTTTCAAAGCTAGACTTGTTAAAGGTTTTCGTCATCGACCAGGCGTGGATAATGATGAAACCTTTTTCCAGTAGCTATGATTAAGTCTATCCAGATCCTACTTACCACGGCTACATAACATGACTACGATATCTGGCGGTTGGGTGCCATGACTGCTTTTTTAAATACTGATTTAGAAGAGAACGTCTATAAGAACACAGCCAGAGGTCTTCGTAAAACAGTGGGAGCAGCGGAAACGTGTGCAAGTTGCTTTACATAATGAAGCAGGCACCGTGGAGTTGGAACGTCTGTTTTGATGTGATAGTCAAAGTGTTTGACTTCATCAAAATGGTAGACGAACCTTGTATATACAAAAGGGTAGTAGAGAGTAAGGTAGTTATCTTCGTATTGTACGTAGACAACAAACTCTTGATAGGAAAAGAGTTTCCTATACTACGATCGGTCAATATCCTATTATCACAAGGATTCTCCAAATAGGATAAAGATGATACCTCCTAAATCCTGAGATTTGGACCTATGAGATAGATCTAAAGGGATATTAGGGTTCTTACTAGGTATAGTGAGATTGTATCAATCGATCCTAGGGAGAATCACTGGAAGTGTTCCAGGGTGATAAAGATGACTGAATGTCAGTCACAGGCACTGTCTTTACCCTCAGTAAAGGGACGGTATGTTGGAAGAGTTCCAAGCTAGATACCGTGGCAAACTAGACTATAAAGGCTGGTAACATCGCTATTGAAGATACTACCAAAGAGGAAGTTTGGGTATATATTGGTTCATAAGATGAACTAGGTTCCTGCAATTGTATGACAATGGAAGTGTGGCTTTGGCCCTGGAACCCTGGTCCCATCAGTGACCCAGACAAATTCTGAGGAAGCATCACCTGATCATGGAGATAGTTGATCTCCGGGGTGATCGAGGTTAGGAGAGTAGACTCAGAGGACAACACGGCGGATCCACTCACGAAGGCCTTTTTCCCAAAGAGAGACTTTTAGGGGATGGTTGAGTATGTGATACTGCAACCACTGCTACAGATAGCCCTAGTGCAAGTGGGAGATTGTTAGTTATATGTATGCCCTAGAGGCCATTACCGTACATTGGATGCATATTGTAGTGGATGCTGGGACATATATAGGAAGGACTTTCTTGCTCGACATGATAGTACGCTATCTGGTTGCTCTTTATCTTAACGTGTATACTTTTCGTCTCTCTGTTACATGTTGATAAAGCCCTTAGGATGTGTACTCGACTTCCATAACTATGATGCAGATCATACTAGTGGGGCCTGGGTAGTCAATGAGTACATCCTTCATTGTTCCTAGTCGTGGGAATATCGAGACGGGGCATCGATATTCCAGAGTAGACTAGCGCATAGCTTCTCGACCCATGCTATGGGCGATGGATGATCCCATATCCATTGGTGTTTGACATCGAAGATGGTATGCGGGTGCCCAGTGGAGACTGGGTACACTGAACGGACTCGCCGAGAACTCCCAGATGGTATTATACCTCACGTCAGATGGCAGTTCTCTGGTGACACTGGTACAGCTTAGTCTGTTGACCCGAGATCGTCATAGAGTCTTGTGTGTCTCCCACTGTGCTTTGATTTCCACCCAACCACGGCTCTACTGAGTCGTGCAAACAGGTGGTTTTTGGGTACAGTCCCAATTCACATGGAGGCAATGAGCGATAGGAGGGGATTCGCCTCTCCCGGTATTGGGGGTTGATGTTGTGCTATGCTCGACTGGCCATAACAGGAAATCCCTGGCCAGGGTTGCAGTGATATACTGGTAAGAGTTATCAGTAGTCTCATGAATGTTATGGACCTCAAGTCGGCATGACTTATCGAGCTACTGGGGTCTGACGTTTACCACCCCTAGGCGAGATATACGACATATCAGACGAACAGACCGGACTGTACGGTAAGTGTTACTGGTTGGATTCACAGGAGTGTGAGCGGGCTTGCTCGTCGATCTTCTGATCGCTCATTACCCGGGTGGCCGTTACGTTTAGCAGACCGCTTGCGGCTTGTGGGTGTTTGATATGATCATCATCTGCTGCCGGCGTATTGACGAGTCTTTAGAGTCCTACACAGAGGTTTCCTGGCTCAAGCGAAACGAAATAGGAGCGCATATGAGATATGTGCGGGACCGAGAATAAAGCGTGTATGTGATACCGCATTCTATTCTCGCGATGAATGTATCAATTGGTTATATGCGATATAACCTAGTTATCGAATCAAGGATTGATTCGATAAGCCAATACATTGGATACTAGTCGGTTATATACGATATGACCGGATCGTTAAATCAAGTGTTGATTTAATGATTTAATGTATAATTATATATTTGATATATTACTTTGCATTAACTAGTATTGGTTCACTTTAAATGGATTTACTCACTTGTTTTGTGCACATTGCATATGTGATATATTTTGTGCACATGATTGTATCATGTTTGATGATACATGCAAGCTAGGGTTAGTGTAAAGAATTAGACCATGGTTAAGATTATGATTAGGGTTTTCTTTTTTCTTATTTATTTATTTATTTATTTTGGAAAAAGATGAGAAAAGAATGGTTGCTTTTTTTGTTTGCTAGTTGAACATTCTTGAAGCTTTGAATTAGTCCACCATCCTTGTCCTATACTTAACCCTAACCATTCTAGTTAACCATGGTCCATTCTCTACAACTAACCAAGGGTTAGTAAATGATAAGTATTGATTTATTTATCATTTACATAATACTTATCATATTCTTTTCCATCATCTTCTTCTTCTTCAACATGAGGAAAAAGCTTGCTACATCAATGGTGATTGATGAAAAAGTGTGGGAAATCCAAAACTAAAGTCTACCCAATTCCTATTTCTTCATCCTCTACCTCTTGCCAAGTAGTATAGGGTGTTTCCTTCACAAGTTTTCAAGGCTTGGTAAAGTTGGAGCTTGTTCTTGTGATGCCTCGATGTAGATCATCTTCGGCATCGAACCGACGATCAAGCCCGCCCATTCTTCGATGATGCCAATGCTAGAGTCAAGGGTTCGACTTGGACAGCGGAGGGAGATCATCGCGGAGCTTAGGATGTGGTGGACCGGATCTACAAAGGTTGTAGCCCCTTTCCCTTAGCTTTATTTCCGTTTCCTTTTTGTTAAGTTGTTAACTAGTTTTCTTTTTCGCCTAGATTTCTAGCCAACGATCCGTATTAGGGTTTCTCGGCACCCGTAAAATTTGAAATTGGCATGGTTGATGCCTTGTGAGACCTCACTATTGTGCCTAGGAACCCTACAGTAGCATACCTTATTGTTGCATATAGAAATGATAGTATAGAATACTGCACGAGCACTATTTGTATGTTACACCCACACCGGTAGTGATTGCCATGACACTCGCACTATAGGATTGCTACGTATTATACATATCGTTTGATTGCTGCATCATTGACGATTGTCATGACTTGACATATATTGATATCTTCATACTTGCGCACATGCACACTTTATATTCATTCCAGTGCACACATATATTGATATTTTCATACCTGCGCACATGCACACTGTATATTCATACCTGTGCACACATATATTGATATCATCATACTTGCGCACATGCATACTGTATATTCATACCAGTGCACACATATATTGATATCTTCATACTTGCGCACATGCACACTATATACTCATACTTACGCACATGCACACTGTATATTCATACCAGTGCACACATATATTGATATTTCCATACCTGCACACATGCACACTGTATATACATACAGTGTACACATATATTGATATCTTCATACCTGCGCACATGCATACTGTATATTCATACCAGTGCACACATATATTGATATCTTCATACCTGCGCACATGCACACTGTATATTCATACCAGTGCACACATATATTGATATCTTCATACATGTGCACATGCACACTGTATATTCATACCAGTGCACACATATATTGATATCTTTATACATGCGCACATGCACACTATATATTCATACCAGTGCACACATATATTGATATCTTCATACCTGCGCACATGCACACTGTATATTCATACCAGTGCACACATATATTGATATCTTCATACTTGCGCACATGCATACTATATATTCATACCAGTGCACACATATAGTGATATCTTCATACTTGCATGGATTTACACATTGAGATATGTTGTTTCCATGATATTTCTGGATTTAGGAACCGTGGATATTTCAAAAGCGAATATGTAATTGTTTTAAAAAACCGGTTACCCTTGATATGATATTTCAGTGCGTCCACCATGAGTTTTCTCGGTTCCAGAGAGCTTGTGTGAGTATACCCGATTCGAGGAGCAGTAGGCATCGATTGCGGGTACATGGTGGACCCGGTACGGTACCCCGGGGAAAGAAGACTCGTATTGTTAGACGGTGAGCCCGGCGGAGGGACTACTACCTACCGGTGATTGGTTAGGCCTGGCGGTTATCCGGAGGATACTGACCAAGATGAGAGATGGATACGGGACGATCCGTTCTGCCGGGGCCGAGGGCCGATTCCGCAGACGGAGCCCGATACTGGAGGATTTGCGTGCCGATGCTAGGCACCCATGATTCTATGAGATTTACATGATTTGGGTATATGGATGGACACCGATTATTTTCCACGTTGATATTCCGTGTAGATATTAATTATTCCCATGCTCAGCATTCAGTATTTATATCTCATCATGTATCTATTGTACCTGATGGAGTACACATGCTATGCACGATTATTGCATACCCTGCTCATCCTATATAGATGTCATTAGATTTCACATGCTATGCACGATTATTGCATACCCTGCTCATCCTATATAGATGTCATTAGATTTCACATGCTATGCACGGTTATTGTATACCCTGCTCATCCTATATAGATGTCATTAGATTTCACATGCTATGCACGATTATTGCATACCCTGCTCATCCTATATAGATGTCATTAGTTTTCACATGCTATGCACGATTATTGCATACCTTGCTCATCCTATATAGATGTCATTAGATTTCACATGCTATGCACAATTATTGCATACCCTGCTTATCATTTAGAGATGTTGTTAGATCGCACTTGATGCATGATTAATGCTCATATAGTTCATCGTATAGATGTTATCTGTTGGCATAGGTTAGAGTATCGCAGCACATGCATACTCGCGATTACCTTTATATGTTATCTACTATTCACGAGTTGGCAACTCACCCCCGTTGTGCCACAGTGTTTGCAGGTTGCCCTTCAGAGTAGTCGCGGTAGGATGCTTTCTTGTATTTTTTGACACAGATACCCCTACAGTTGGTGTATTAGCTCTTTTGCTGATAGGTGGGTTTTGTGCGGTATCTGTTTATCGTTCAGTTATGTACATTGTTGTATCTAGTACTCTCCATCTACCACTTATGTATTGACTTAGAGACCAGTTATGAGGACGATTTATATTATTTTGTACTTTGGTGTCGAGCTCGTTGTGAGCCGACATTACTTATGCAGTTCTTATCATATGTGATGTTTTCCACTTATTGCTCATTTCTTCGCTACGGCGTCGTATATTGCTACCATGGTGATTGTCTACTTGAGGTTTTCTTAACTTTTTAGCAAATGTTCCTATTAAATGTTTAGACACTCTATACTTTTACGGGTTAGATTTCTCGGTTTCGGCTTACTTAGGCGCGTTACGCCTGTAGACGTTACGTGGTTAAGTGCCGGTCACGGGCCAAACATTGGATCGTGACAGCAGTCTTCGGAATGTCATCACTCCGAACCCGCAACAATGGTGACCTGATCCCGAACAAACTTAGAAAATGTCTCACACTCTGGAGCTGATCGAAGAAATCGTCAATGCGAGGTAAGGGATACCTATCCGCACCGTATACCGGTTCAATTGACGATCCATCAATACACAACCTCATTGTGTCACCCTTCTCCTTGACGAACAGAAATAGGAGCTCCCTAATGCGAAACACTCAGACGCACAAGCCCCCCAACAAACAAACCTGCAGCTGATCCTTAAGCTCCTTAAGCTTCGCCGGCTCATCTGGAACAATGTCAGAAAACTCTCGCACGAAAGGAACCCGGTCCAACAAACCAACTGTGGCTCCGGTACCACGAATGAATGCCAAGAATCCACGACATCCTCTCCTCAAAAGCCGACTAGCGAAAAAGGCTTATTTCGAGCTGTGAGAGGCGGCACAACTATCCATCTGCACAACAAGAACTGACTCGCCGGGGAAAAAAACACCTGACTGTTTTCTTCACGGTAGTCCACAGACGCCTAGCACGTAGCTAACCAGTCCGTGCCCAGGTGAACGTCAAACCCAACATCTCTAGAAGGATCAAAACGACGGACGAATCTCCATCTCCTATCCAATTAGCACACAACTGAAATATGTGTTGCGCAACAAAAGAATCGCAGACAAAAGTTAAGACAACAAACGGCTGATCTACCTAACACGACTCTCGTCCTAACCACGACACAAAGTATGAAAAACAAAAAAATACATCAAAAGAACATATGAATTAAGGATACCTGAAAACTCTGCATTGGACGCCCGCGCGTCCCGATGAGTAGAAACAAACTCTCGTGTCTGTCCTCTACCCGCAACAGGCTGAACTCCTCCTCTGCTAGACTGACCCCTCTGAGCGAACCCTCCACGTCCATGACGTCTCAGAATATGACCCTGACGTGGTGCTAAGGAACAATGTCTGATGAAGTGTTGAAGGCTTCCGCATCGAAAACATCCATGTGCTGACTGCTGACCCTCCAGAGGATGAGAGCTGAACGACTGTCCTCGTCCTAAGCCTCTACAACACCCATGACGGTCACGAAATCTGTCTCGACGACTAAGCCTCTGTCTCTAGGCTGGTACACCGGTACGAGTCCTCCTCTTTTCCGGAACTCTCAGAGTCTCTGGAATACTTGTCACGTCAATTAGGGTTGCATCCACTGGTGCTATGTAGGTGACGGAATGCTTCAAGTTGATCGCAAGGAACAACTGAGTAACAGGGGTGACAACCTCATGTCACTGCACTTGAACGGTCTCAACCAATGAGCTCATCGTCAGGCGCAACTCCTGCATCTCTGCCACAAGCCTGGCGAGCTGATCTGTCGAAGGCGGATCCGTCTGCACCTGTGCAACTAGCGTGCCATCTTGGTCAGTGCTCGTATCACCCGAACCAACTCTGACCTCGGCCCTCGCTGCATCTCTCTGAGTCCCCATAGTCATCGGCGACAAGGCTATAAATGGAAATAAGATTTGATAAGAACATGGAAATCGAATCACAAGGATATGAATCATCAAGGAAGGAATTTCAAGCAATTTGTACTTAGGTCACTTTAGTCGAAGTACCGCATCGTGAGTATGCTGCAGACATACACACACTACGTTACTCTGCTTAAGCTACCTACTCCATCATACCAAGGTCATCCTACACTCCGAAAGGTAAAACCTAGCGCTCTGATACCAACTTTGTTACGACCCGAAATTGGCACGTGACGGCCCTAAACTACGCAACGTCTACAGGCGTAACGTAGTAAAAGAAATCCAAAACCCAGAAATCTAAACCATAAAAAAGACAAGAAAAGATAATAGAAGTTTTGAAACATTTGAAATCATAACCCAAATTCTTTAAAAGTCCAACTTTTCTTTCTTTAAAATTTTGGCAGCACCTCCTTTGTAAAAACTAGCCCCAAAAATGGGTACAACATAAATAAAAGTAAAGCATCCCCAAACGGGAGCAAAAACATGCCCAAAGGCGGAAAACAACCACAACAACAATATACGACGCCATAGCGAAGAAATAAAAGAAGATAAAAAGAAAGCTGTATAAAAGACAAACAAGCCACAAATAATATACAATATTGTCCTCACCAAGTCTCTAAGTCAACATGAAAATATAGTAGATGGAGAGTACAAGGATACAACGAATATAAAATACAATAATACGGATAACCACAAAACCCACCTAAGCAAAACTGCACACTATGAGCTGAAGCGGTATCCGCAACAAAAGATAATCAGATAGATGAATAGCCTGCCTCGACTACTCTGGGGAACACCCTGCAAAACAACTGTGGCTCAACGGGGGTGAGTTGCCAACTCGTGAATAGTAAATAACATATGCAGGTAATCGCAAGTATGCACGTACAGCGTGAATCTAACATGTGTAATTAATGGCAATAAAAGCTCATATGAATACAATAATCATGAAAAGTACACTAACAGGTACAACTAATACATTAAGCAATAATATGACAATCGGTATGCAATAATCATGCACTAATGATATGAAAATGTATATATGCAATAATCATGAAATGTACACTAACAGGTACAACTACACATGAAGCAATGCATATAATAAAGGTATGTAAATGCAACCGTCATAAAAAGTACTCTAACAGGTACTACTAATACATGAAACAGTGCATAAACAATAAATGTGGAGTATGAAATGAAATATGTCATGTAACATTTCAAAATAATAAAATATTATTATTGGGAATTTTTATAATTTAATATTATTTTATTGAATATTTTAATATTTCGGTATAATTAAATACCGATAAATGGGAAAAATTTTGGAAAAATTATGGAAAATTCTAAAATAGGGTATTTTATGGGATTATGCCATTTTTAAGTTTTTACGATTAGTTTGACACTAATTTAGTGCTAATCGCAATTCGGATTTTTGGCATTTTTGTGCAAAACGTGCACATATCTCTTCTCTACACTTGTGCATTTCTACCATGGTTTTTCTTTTGGATTTACTATTCAAGTGAGAAAGGATTTAGTGAAGAAAAGAATAGGTAAAGCATAATGATTAGGAGAGAGGTAGGTATGGGGTTTACTTTTTGACTTGTAGAACCATTCCCCATCATTTTCCCCTTCTCATTCTCTCTCCTCTCCCTCCCCTTGCAGCTGTTGCTGCCCCTCTCCCTCTCTCTCCCTCTTCACAAAACCCCTAGATCCACCATGAAATCCACCCCAAAACCCTAGTCCCATTTCACAAAAAATATTCCCGAGCTCACTAGCTACACATTGGACCTAGAAGGAATGGATGTGGAGGACTTTGAGCAACTCAAGAATTTTCTTGAGTTGCCAAAGGAGGTAATTTATGCACCCCTAGTTTAGTATTTCAATTCTTATTGCATCCATTCTAGTTTCATGTCGATATGGTGTCGTTTGATGGACTTTTGAAGCTTCAAGTTAGGGTTTAGGTTAGATCTGAAATAAAAGGTGAAATTGAGGTTTGTGGTGACCTTAGAACCCCTGGTGTGATGTTATTTTGGATCAAACAAGAGACTAGAAACCAGAATACGGATTTATGAAATCGATATCGGGAAAAACTGTAAATCTGTCACTGTTTTTGAAAATCTGCTTTAACCCGAGACGTCTGAAAATAAATTTGAGTTGACAGAGGGATGTGCAGGAAAATAGAAACCACCACACAAAATCCTAGCCCCCACCTCCTTGTTCAGGCCGCAGATAAATCCCATCTGGCCGCAAATTGCGGCTATATCGGGGGGGGGGGGGGTTTGGCCTCGTTTTTAGTGCAGGGCCCTATTTCTAGTAGTCTTGAACCATGGCATGTGCAATTTTGTCTGATTCCATCTAGGGTAAAATCTGGGTTAGTTTTCATGGGTTGGCGCATGATTTACGACTTGTTTTAGCATGGATTTTGGTGTTTGTTGATTCTTTTTTGTCGGGTGGCGTTTTGACGTCAACGACAAGTGGCTATTGATCGTTTTTGCATGCGAGGCGATAGGTTTTTACCTATGTGAGTAGCGTGTGCTGTTTGGGTTTTCCGATGTGATTTTCATGTGCTTTAGCATTTGTGATATACTTGTAGCTACCCTACGTGATGTTGAGGCGAAGAAGATGAAGATGGCGACATCGGCACACGAGAAGCGAGGTGAGTAGATTTATATCTATGGGGAGAAGTCGGGTGGATGGCGTATAGCACCCCGCAGTCCGTGGTGATGTATACGAATACGTATACACACATATATTTACTATATGTTCTTTGAGATTATTGATGATAAGATGGATTGGTTTAGTGTAGTGCGAAACCCTAGAGTAGGGGTTGCACCCATACATACACGCACGCACACACTTGCATACATACTTTCTTTGCATGTATATATGGGAATATATATATTTGTATGTGTTCACATGGGTATGGGACTATGTGTACATATACTGGATTATGAGGATAGTACTTGGGATATGAGTTGAGTCGATGAGATAATGTGATATTGACCCGTACCCAGCTATTGGGATGTCGTACGACGATTTACCGTACGAGCCTATATTGATGGTAGAACCGCGTTCATGACTCGAGGATGTTATATCGTTGTGATACTATTGAGGCGGGATTACTGACTATTATATTTATATATATATCGACTCAGATGTAGGTGGTTTCATACCCCTCCTGTTTAGATTACTTAGTAGACATTAGACCAGACCCGAGTCATACCTATTTCAAAACTAATGAATCGGGGATATTTTAAAGATAGGAAAAAAGGGACTCTACGGATATTTTCAAACGTCACGTCATTTCTTAAAGCATCATAGCCCTTATTTTACCAAAAACCCCGATTCGTCTTATTTCAAATGGCAAGGCTACACGATATATTTATTGAGGTAGATTCTTTACTGTTGCGTTGATTATTTGACTCCGCATATTCATGTTATTTCCATTGCATCGCTTGTGTTGTTGATATACTACAGTCATGCTGCTAGGACACCAGCACCATTATCGATGATGCGTATGTTTCACGTACACTTGCTTGCCGGCTCACTCACTTCATCATCGATAATTACCATGTCACTACACTGTAGTACTGTTGCATTCAGTATATGATTCTTGCATGACATAATGATATGCTTACATTTCTTTTACATGTCGCATACATCATGCTTTCTGATTATACGCATTGAGATATGTTGTTTCCATGATATTTCTGGATTTAGGAACCGTGGGTATTTCAAAAGAGAATATGTAATTGTTTAAAAACCCGGTTACCCTTGATATGATATTTCAGTGCGTCCACCATGTGTTTTCCCGGTGCTGAGAGCGACATGTGAGACCCGATTCGAGGAGTGGACGAGGCCGATTGCGGGTACATGGTGGGCCCGGTATGGTTCCCCTCGGCAAGATGATCGAAGGACTTAGCCAATTGAGTCTGGAGGTGGGTGAGTACCTACCGGTGATTGGTTGGACCTGGTGGTTATCCGGAGGATACCGACCAGAGTCGATAGATGGATATAGGCGTACTGCTGGGGCCGAGGGCCGATTCCGCAGACGGAGCCCGTGGGCTGATCCGGACTGACGGAGCCCGATATATGAGGATTTACGTGCCGATGCTGGGCACAGCTTTCATGATGTTTTCGAGTGTCGATGCTGGGCACTCCGGTTCCATGACTTTGACGTGTCGCGAGGGACACAGATGGTTTATATCTTCATATTTTTCCATACATATGCTTTATGATATTTGCATGCATGATGCTATTATCATTGGGTGACGAGTGGACGGGATCCACGTACATGCAGATTTGATTACATTGATCTTACCTCATATTCATGATATGCTATTACCTGAGGCACTGGCACGAGCACTTGGCACTACACTTATGTATTGAGGTTACATTGCCAGTTTAGCATGCTTCAAATGTATTCATATTGAGGTTTTTATATCTGATCGTATTGACCTAGGATGGGTCATACATTCGATCTCTGCTTGTAGATATTTTCTATTCACGAGTTGGCAACTCACCCCGTTGTGCCACAGTTCTTGCAGGTTTTACCGTACAGATTCCATAGCGGCATTTCTGGCACACTACTTCGATATGGGTGACTTGCTTTGGTAGGTGGGTTCTTTTGTATCAGAACCGCCATTGTACATTTATTATTCGTTGTATCTAGAATTCCATCAACCAAAACTTGTATATTGTTTCAGACTTAGTAAAACAGTGATGTACTATTTCGACCTTAGAGTCGCACTTGTAATATTACGGTTTTCTGGTTGTTTTGAGTTTCTTTTTGAGTTTTGATCCTCGCCCTTTGGCGTTGAATATTATATTGCTTGCGTGGTTATGACCGTCGATTGACGAAGAGCTAGCTCTCTCTTGGGGATGCCTTTTTCCTTGCATAGATATATGTTATTTTTGTTGTACCCCGTTCGGGGCCAGTATTTACAAAAGAAACTCTGCCGAAATTTTCAGGAAAGATTACACATTTAAAAAGAAATGCATATTCGGCTTAGTTATTTAAAAATTTTGATTTTCAAAACATGTTTTCTTTACTTCTTAAAACCAGTTTTCTTTATTTACTCCTTAAAATGGTTATAGATTTCTGGGCTTTTGGCTTACTTGGATCAGATGGGGTCCTATAGGCTTCATATGGTTCAAGAGCCAGTCACGTGCTCTTTCGGGTCGTGACAAAGTTGGTATCAGAGCGCTAGGTTAACCTTGGTTCGAGTCTAAGTTTGACTATGTGGAGCCTAAGGCGTTTATATATATACGGAACTTAGGCTTGACCTTACGGAACTTAGACTTAGTCGAGGGGGTATTATACCCGAACTTTCGTCGCTTAGGATGACCCTTGGTTGATGGAGTAGGTAGCTTGAGTAGAGGGACGTACCGTATGTTTGTTCCGCGGCATACTTACGACACGCCACTCCGCTTAAAAAACCTTAGGATGCACATTTCTTTGAACAGTATTATATTCATTCCTATGATCTATCCTCATCGATACTGGTTATGATTTTGCTGCCACAATTGCACGGGCAGAGTGAGCTACGGCTCGAGTTGCGTCAACATGAGCTCGTCGTGGACGAGGACTGACCTGGGCGTGTTTCTAGTGGCATACGGTTGCATAGAGGCTTCGTATTTTTGTGTTTCCACACTATGAGCGTTTGACAGATCGCTGTTGCGAGATTTCTCGGATGTACCGGTCGGTACCAGAGGATTGAGCCACTGATTGAGGCGCTGTTCAGCGTACGGACGAATGAGCTAGTTGCTGCTGCAAATGACGAGATATTTCCCAGATGACTGGAGCTACTGCAGCATGAGCATATACTTAGAGATATGATGGTGAGTCGCTAGTCAACGAGGATGAATGATTAGGACATGTGGTTCGTTCGCTTACCCCGATGCGAGGTCATTAGATAGGTTGATTCCAGCTAGAGGCGACTTCACGCAGATTCGTTGTGAGTCGATAGAGACGATCGAGTGTCAGGAACCCATTTTCCAAGTTTAAAGTATTCGGAAAGACATGCAAGCGATTCCATGGACCCTCTAGAAGAACGAAACCCTAACTCGACATAATGATCGTGTGAAAGCCTTTGAACCTTAGGGTTTGCGGCAGTTCCGCGGCGCCATTAGTGAGGCTTGGGTTTGCCCTTCTAGGGCTGGACCACCGATGCTCTGGTATGTACTCGATACTGTTGAACAGTACCCAAGATGTTGAGCTCTTGTGGGGGATTATGAAGTTCTGACGAGTCGATCGGATGGTTCGACATCATTCGGATATCATGTGATAGGACACACTGCTTGGGAGACTCCAGATACGAGCATAGCCATTGGAGCACAGTCCATACAGCCGCGATGAGACGAGTCTGAATCAGTCTACATTGGAACAAGGTGGAGTAAGGAATTCACACGGGATTTCGATGTGATGACGTTCCACTCTGCTAACATCAGAGACGCGATATGCACGCTGAGGATGTGTTCGGCTAGATATCTTCTACGGAGTGACGAAGATACCGAGTTCGTGATTTCAAGTCCGTGTAAAAGGCTTCGGATGGACCGTAGCCGAGGACATTACAGTGCGCAATTAGAGACGCGACTGTTGCATACATATTGTCATATTACTGCTTCATGTATTAGTGTACCTGCTGGTGTACCTTTCATGACTATTGCACACATATGACTTTTATTGCTATTAGCTAGCCTATGTTAGATTCGCGCTGTACGTGCATACTTGCGATTACCTACATATGTTATTTACTATTCACGAGTTGGCAACTCACCCCCGTTGTGCCACAAGGTCTTGCAGGTTGTTTCCCTAGAGTAGTCGAGGCAGGCTATTCATCTATCACATTATCATTTGCAGCGGATACCGTTTCAGCTCACAGTGTGCGGTTTTTCTTAGGTGGGTTTTGCGGTTATCCAAAGTTGTTTATTGTATATTCGTTGTATCCATGTACTCTCCATCTACCATTATCTTGTATGATTTAGAGACTTGATGTGAGGACGATTTTGTATTATTTTGTGACTTGGAGGTCTTTTATGCAGTTTTACTTCTATCGTCATTTATTTCTTCGCTGCGGCGTCGTATATCTGTTGTGGTGGTTGTTTTCCACCATTGGGCGTGGATTTGCTCCTGTTGGGGATGCTTTACTTATATTTATGTTGTACCCATTTTTGGGGTTGGCTTTTACAAAGGAGGTGCTGCCAAAATTATAAAGGAAGAAAAGTTGGACTTTAAAGAATTTGGGTTGAGATTTCAAAGGTTTTGAAAATGCTGTTATCACTTTCTTACTACTTTTGATGGTTTAGATTGCTGGGTTTTCGGCTTACTTAAATTGCGTTACGCCTGTAGACGTTGCGTAGTTTAAGGGCCGTCACGTGCCAATTTCGGGCCGTGACAATGCCCTGTCTCGATAATCCTACGACTAGGGACCTGAAAAAGGATGTGCTTGTAGACTACCCAGCCCCCACTAGTTTGACTGCCATCACAACGCTGGTAGTCAAGTAAGATCCTAAGGGCTCTATCAATAAGTATTCTTGATATGCTAACATATATACATATTAAGATAGAAATAAACCAAGTAGCATACTACCATGTTTAGCAAGATTGTTAGTATAACTGTGAATATCCCAAGCTTCCATTAAGTAATATACAAGCTAGTATGATACAATAATGGGCCCTAGGGCATATACACTAACAAATAGAATACGGTATCTCAAATCGTATTATCCTCGGTCCCTCACATATCACATATGTGCTCCTACTCCGTTTTGCCAGAGCCAAGAAACCTCTATATAGGACTCTAAAGAATAGTCAATACGCCAGCAGTGGGTGATGATCATATCAAACACCCACAAGCTGCAAGCGGTCAGCTAAACGTAACAGCCACCCAGGTATTGAGCGACCAGAAGATCAACAAGCAAGCCTGTACATTCTCCTGTGAATCCAATCAGTAACACTACCGTACAGTCCGGTCTCTTCGTCTAATATGTCGCATATCTAGTCTAGGGGTGGTAAACGTCAAACCCCCAGTAACCGATAAGTCGTGTCGATGTGATGCTCATAACAGGTCGAGAAACTACTGATAACACTTACCGGTAGCACTCTATATCAGCCCTGTCCAGCGACTTCCAGTTATAGTCAATCGAACACAGCACAACATCAACTCCCTATACCGGGAGAGACGAAACCCCTCCTATCGCTCATTGCCTCCATGTGATTCGGGACTGTACCCAAAAACCACCGTTTTGCACGCCCTCTTGGACGTGGTATGATGGAAATCAAAGCACAGTGGGAATCACACAAGACTCTATAACGATCTCGGGTCTACAGACTAACCTGTACTAGTGTCACCGGAGAACTGCCATCTGACGTGAGGTATAATACTATCTGGGAGTTCTCTGCGAGTCCATCCAGTGTACCCAGGCTCCACTGAGCACCCGTACACCATCTCTGATGTTAAACACCAATGGATATGGGATCATCCATTGCCCATCATATGGGTCAAGATGCGTATACGCTAGTCTACTCTTGTGTATCGATGCCTTGTCTTGATACACCCTCGACAAGGAACAGTTATAAGATGTACTCGTTGACTACCCTGGCCCCACTAGTATGATCTCATCATAGTCCCAGTAGTCGAGTACATATCCTAAGGGCTTTAAAAACATGTGAGAGCAAGACAGTAAACTAATACAAGTCAACATGTTAAGACAAAGTGAAACCAAATAACATACTATTATGTCGAGCAAGAAAGTCCTCTCTTTATATATCCAAGCATCCACTATAATATACATCATATGTACAATAATGGACTCTAGGGCATATACATAAGTAACAATCTCCCACTCGCACTAAGGACAGCTGTTGTAGTATCTCATACCTAACATCCTGAAGAGCCTCTCAAACTGTATCTAGGGAATGGCCTTCATGAATGGATCAGCAGTGTTGTCCTTCGTATCAACTCTCCTGACCTCGATTTCTCGGCGATCAACTATCTCCCGGATCAGGTGATACCGCCTCAGAATATGTCTGGACTTCTGATGGGACCTGGGTTCCTTGGCCAAACCCAAAGCTCCATTGTTATCACAATAAAAAGGTATTGGATGCTCATTAGACGGAACCACACCAAGTTCAGTGATGAACTTCTTCATCCAGACAACCTCTTTGGCAGCATCGTTGGCAGCGATGTATTCAGCCTCCATCGTCGAGTCTACAACGGTTTCCTGTTTGGAACCCTTCCAACACACCGCCCCTCCATTGAGGGTAAAAACAAATCCCGAGTGCGACTTAGAGTCGTCCTTATCACTCTGGAAGCTCGAATCGGTAAAGGACTCTACCTGGAGTTCTCCGTTACCATACACCAAGAACATCTCTTTTGTTCTTCTCAAGTACTTGAGAATGATCTTCACGGCTATCCAGTGACTCTCTCCAGGATCTGCTTGATACCTACTCACTACATTTAGTTAGTATGCTACATCAGGTCTGGTACATAGCATCGCATACATGATAGATCCTACCGCCGAAGTATAGGGTATCCCTTGCATGCGAGCTCTTTCCAAATCAGTCTTGGGAGACATCTCTTTGGAGAGAGTGATTCCAGAGATCGTGGCTTGGTTTCCACGCTTGGATTCTTCCATACTAAACCTCTTTAGTATGGTGTTAATGTACCTGGATTGGGACAATCCCAGTATCCGTTTAGATCTATCTCTATAGATCATAATTCCTAGTATGCAGGAGGAATCACCTAGATCTTTCATTGATAATCTTTGTGATAAGAAGAGCTTGACCGATTGTAGCATAGGAACATCATTTCCTATCAAGAGTATGTCATCGACGTAAAATACGAGGAAGACAACCTTACGCTCTGCAACCTTCTTAAATATACATGGTTCATCTACGTTTTTGATGAAGTCAAACTCTTTGACTACAACATCAAAGAAGATGTTCCAACTCCGTGATGCCTGCTTTAATCCGTAGTTGGATTTAAGCAGCTTGCATACCTTTCCGCTGCTCCCACTGTCTACGAAGCCCTCTGGCTGAGTCATGTACACGCTCTCTTTTAAATCACCATTTAGGAAGGCGGTCTTAACATCCATCTGCCAAATTTCGTAGTCATGGTATGCAGCAATAGCAAGTAGGATCCGGATGGACTTAAGCATAGCCACTGGAGAAAAGGTTTCTGTCACGACCCGAAATTGGCACATGACGGTCCTAATACTACGCAACGTCTACAGGCGTAACGTAGTAAAAGAAAGCCAAAACCCAGAAATCTAAACCATCAAAAAGACAAGAAAAGATAATAAAAGTTTTGAAACATTTGAAGTCACAACCCAAATTCTGTAAAAGTCTAACTTTTCTTTCTTTAAAATTTTGGCAGTACCTCCTTTGTAAAAACTAGCCCCAAAAATGGGTACAACATAAATAAAAGTAAAGCATCCCCAAACGGGAGCAAAAACACGTCCAAAGGCAGAAAACAACCACCACAACAATATACAACGCCGTAGCGAAGAAATAAAAGACGATAAAAAGAAAGCAGTATAAAAGACAAACAAGTCACAAATAATATACAATATCGTCCTCACCAAGTCTCTAAGTCAACATAAAAATATAGTAGATGGAGAATACAAGGATACAACGAATATACAACACAATAATACGGATAACCACAAAACCCACCTAAGCAAAACTGCACACTATGAGCTGAAGCGGTATCCGCAGCAAAAGATGATCAGATAGATGAATAGCTTGCCTCGACTACTCTGAGGAACACCCTATAAAACAACTGTGGCACAACGGGGGTGAGTTGGCAACTCATGAATAGTAAATAACAAATGCAGGTAATCGCAAGCATGCACGTACAACGTGAATCTAACATGTGCAATTAATAGCAATAAAAGGTCATATGAATACAATAATCATGAAAAGTACACTAGCAGGTACAACAATACATGAAGCAATAATAATATGACAATCAGTATGCAATAATCATGCACTAATGATATGAAAATGTATATATGCAACAATCATTAAAGGTACACTAACAGGTACAACTACACATGAAGCAATGCATATAATAAAGATATGTAAATGCAACCGTCATGAAAGGTACTCTAACAGGTACTACTAATACATGAAACAGTGCATAAACAATAAATGAGTATAAAATGAAATATGTCATTTCCACGGAATCCTGACATCGTGGTAGGATCACAATCCATCAAGACAATCCAAATCCCAATTTTCTCAAATCAGCCCCCAAATTGGATCTCATATCATATAAGTCTCGCAAATCCTTAATGTACAATATCGAATAAATCTCTTATATCCTGAATTACAAAATCAAGTGAATCTCATTTATCCTTTATGTACAATATCAAGTAAATGTCATATGTCCTAAATCCAATATCAAGTGAATCTCTTATAACCTAGGTATATTTGCATGAATAAATATGATGTATATAAAATTAATGTCAATACACATATATTAGCGTCCCATTCCACTAATATTGGTGTAAGGGCATATATAACAGCGTCCTAATCCACTGTTATATATACTAAGAAGTAAAAAGAAATATCATTAAACCAATGTGCTAAGTATAGACACAGAAATGCCGAACTATCAGGTGCTGTCACCAAGACTGGCACCCTGATAGGTACGTATCATACGCTATTCCGAAAAGCACGAGTGCCTAGCTCTGACCATCGCCTTTTGACGTATCCATACGCACATGACACCCGTCGGTATCCCCATGATAACCGCCGAGTCATAGGTAATGTCACCGGAGTGTATGGTTTCCCTGCCGGGCTCATCGGCGAGGTACATCGACATCCCTTTCTTACCCCGGGGTACCTCCGGGCCCTGTTCATATCAGTTTTTTGCATTTTTATACCGCCCTATTTTTATCACATTGCTTATCAGTAGGTACTCTTGAGCCGTGTTTGCTAGTCAATTGCAGGATACACGTTCTCGGCTCTAAACAGTAAAATTCATGGAAAAGCACGACAAAATCCGGATTACTGCCAACCACAGATGAAACACAGGTCTCCGCTCTCTATCCGTATGTTGCCGTACACCAGTTTAAGAGACAAAATGGCAAATCAATGTCATTTTCATGCACAAAGCTCAATGGCAACACAAGATCCAACATATCTACGCGGAGCTCGAGGAAATCGTTGCAAAAGATCCACATCACATCACCTTTTGATCAACAGAATTTCTGGAAAAATCGTGAAGGAAATCTGAGAAAAAACCTGTACCAGACTAAAGAACATAGAAGACCAGGGAAGCACACAAAAATCTAGACCCCAACTCCCCTATAGGGCCGCGGATCCGCGGCCAATAGGGGGTCTAGGCCGTGGATCCGCGGCCGTACAGGTGCCGCAGCTGATGAGTTTTCAAGGGGTGTTTGGTCTTTTCATGTTGATCCAGAATATTGCCCTAGGATTTCTGTTTCCTGCCTATAAATAGTCCAGAACTTGCCAAAACCAAGGGTCCATAATCTTGTATTTAGAATTCTAGAATACATGTGTTGTTCTTCTTCCTCTTCTCATCTCTTCTCCATTAAAAACTTGTAGTAAGCTTTTGTGAGTGAAGAATGAATAAAAGAGTTCTCTTTGTTATCATGCTTGTCTTGTTCTTTTTATAATTGCTTGTAATTTTCATTTGTTAAACTAGTTGTTGTTATTTGTTGTTTGTTTCTTTCTTGTTCTCTTTTTCTTTATCCTTAAACAACTATGATGCTTAAGCTTGATCCTTGCCATGGTGAGGTCTCAAATAGCTAGTTGTAATCTTCTAACCTCTTTCTTTCTATCTTCCTCCTTTGTTTTATTTTCTTTTCCTTATAATCGGTGAGTAGTTTTGATACTTGTTAGGGCAGGATAAGGAAAGTTTGAGAGATGGAAATCTCTCTCACTCTTTTCTTGCCCGACATCTTAATTCGGACTCCCGTTAATTGAACCACAATCCGCTCCCTACAGCACCCTATCCTACATGATAGCGGTGATTTCTTAGTGAGACCGGTTGTGGTTGAATTAACCGGAGGTTAAGGCTAAGAGCCAAGAACGGACGGACAAGCACCAAAAGGAAGAAATTATGCGTTGGAAAGCCTAGCTTATACTCGCAAGTTCCTTCCTAGTCGTGCTAATCCCCATTGTTGCCGATTACCGTAACACCGATATTAAGAGTTGCAATGAAAGAAGTGAGCGACTCCTAACTCAAACTAACCTAATCCTAACCCTAACAAGCTCTCTATATATATCATTTTAGCACTTAAGCAATCTAAAAACAAACCAGGACAATTAGACTTAACTCGTTAAAGCACATAGAAAAAGATTCCCATCTCCCTGCGGACGACTCGTACTCAACTGGCTAGCTACAAGCGAAACCGTCTTGATTGCGGTAATAAACTTAGCACGCAAAAACTCTACCAATCAAATGGCGCCGTTGCCGGGGAGACGGTAGTTTATTTCTTTGTGTAATTTCAGGTTAATTTGTGAATATAAATATAACCGAAAAAAAAAAAAATATACATTGTAAAAAAAACCATCTTGTTATTTTTGATTAGTTTTTGTGCAAGTGTGCAGGATAAAAAAAAATGAAGTTCGAGTTCAGTACCAAAGACGTGGGAAGTTAGACCCATATTTCGTGGCTACACCGCGTTTGATCAAAACGGAACCAACGGTCTACTGTGAAATTCTGGAGCAAACCCAGTGAGCAAATCAAGATTCGGGAGCTCCAAACAGGAAGAGGACACCCAACAGAGCACAACCCAGAAAATTGAAGGCCCAAGCCCACTCTTTGGCCGCGGAACCGCGGCCGTTTGGTGCCCTCATCAACTCAAATTCCCTGTAAGTCTTCCTCTCCTCTCCCCCACTCCTCTGAACTCCACTGAACTGTGTTTTCTGCAGCATTCTTTTCGCAAACTCTCTTCGCCCTTCCAATAAATTGTTTTTGTGCAGGATTCTTTGCGCCGCGCTAAAAAATAAAAATTGTTTGCAGTTGATTGTTACTGCTTTGCATATATTAATACGGACTTTAAGGGGCTTGAAACCAATTCAGATTGGGTGGGGATTTCATCACCCTTCCCTGGACCCCAGAAATCACAAAAAGCATATGCATTGACCATTGCTTAAATTAAAAAATACTAGACTCAGCCCTAAGGACTTCGCGCTCAAATAGGACAGAAGACTAGTTACAGGCATCGGCCGTTTATCCTATCCTGACTTTTGCAGTGTCTAGGCAAGTGTGTCCAAGGCAAGTGGTTACTTAATTAGGACCACTACTTACGTAGTGGGGAGCCTCCCACTTACCTAGCACTTACCTGGCCGCAATTAATGGAGAAGAGGCGGTTTGAGGTCCTATTTCTAGCCCTTTGGAACAGTTAGGAGCTGTCTAGCTGACCTAGGTGACCCTTGTAAGTGCACGGCGGCGCCCCAGCCGTCAATCCGACGCCGGAATGCGGAAGCGGTGAAAAACTTTAAATTTTGCGGACTTTGCAAACCGGCACCACCGCGCACTAAACTCCGGATCGAACCATTAACTAGTCTAGCTAACTACAAGTAAGGGAATAGAGATATACCGACTGATCCGAGTCCTCCGGTCTTCATCTCCACTCCGATCTCCTCGCGGGATCTCCGTCTGTCTCCTCCTCGTCGGAAAGGGCACCACATCGCCTGTAGCTTTTACGGGCTCCCACCTCAATACCGAGGCAACTCGGGCGCGAAGCTGGCGAATCGACGCGTCCAAGATTTGCTGTAGGAAGTGTAGTGTAGAGTGCATGTCTCACTTTGGGGTTTGTTGCCATTTGTAGATGATGGAGGAAACAAGATAAGAAAAATGGTGCTTGCATTTTTCTTGGCATGAAAAGAGATCAAGAATGAAAAAGACTCTCAAAGATGAAGCTCTCTCCTTCTCCTTTTTTCTTCTCACTCAACCATGGAAAAAACTTATGAACTTAGAAATGGAGGAGGAAAGAATATGAAGCATTAAGGGAGGTGAGTGTAGGAGAGAACAAGAGGTGACCACATCAAGAGACAAGAAAACATCAAGCATGCTTCATACATTAATCAAACCCATACCCTTTTCAAATCTCATTAAAGTAAGTGATGGAGCAAAAGATATGAAGCTATCATAATCAATCTTTATGCAAGAAAACCCTCCACAAAGTGTTATTTGCAAACTTGCAAATAACCCCCCTCCATCGGAAAAGTCCGGCCGGGAAAGAACAAAGGAAAACCGGCCGGAACGGAATGCAAACTGGCAACTCCAGAAAACTGGTCCCGTAATAAATTACAGGAGAACCCCGATACTGTGCATACACACCCGCATCTGTATTCCGTCCGGATACAAATGCAAAAAGACAAAATCTACACTGTACTAAACTAGGACCGGCTTAAACCAAAGCCGGCTAGTAATATCCGTTCGATCCTGATCCGTGCAATACCGCACGTATCTGATCGAACCCTGCCATATACCTATACGGCTACTAGTACAAACCGTCCGATCCTGATCCGTGCAATACCGCACGTATCTGATCGGACCCTGCCAAATCTCCATACGGCCTCTACAGCGTTTCGCCCGAAACTTGAGTAACTGAAATGTGTGGTGGACTCTAAAGACTCGTCAATACTATGGCTGTGGATTTAACCACCAGCACGTCAGAGGTATAAGCCAATACGTAACGGGCCACCAGCTATTGACCAAAAGGGACGTCGATGAGCGAACTCATCCTGACACCCTACTGAGCCTGTCAGTGACAATATCCGTGCAGTCCGGTCCGTTCGTCTATGAGTATCACATGGCGGGCCTAGGGGGTTGGTAAAAGTCAGACCCCCAAAAGCGGTACAAGTCGTGTCGGAGTGTAGCCCAGAACACCCTGAGATACTACTGGAATACCTACCAGTAAATCTCCTTGCCTTGGCCAAGGACTTTGTGTAATGGCTCTCCTAGACACAGCACGACCTCACCCCCAATACCGGGAGAGACGAACCCCTGAAGATACGCTCACTGCCTCCATGTGGCTCGGGACTGTACCCAACTAAAACCTGTTTGCACGACTCCTTTGAGCCGTGGTAGGGTAGTAATCAAAGTACAGTGGGAACTCACACGAGACAAATGATGATCCCCAGGTCGATGAACTAACCTGCACATATGTCACCAGGGAACTGCTATCTGACGTCTGGTATATGACCAACTAGCATGTTCCCGGCGAGTCCTGTCCGGTGTACTCATAACCCAATGAGCACCTGTATACATCTTAGGTGATCCAACTGACACCAGTGGCTTGTGAGACCGGCCACCGCCCCTCGTCGGGGTCTCGACTGTATACACTAGTCTACTAATGGAGTATCGATGCCCGGTCTCGAAACTCCCACGACTAGGGACCTTTTAAGGATATGCTTGTAGACCCCCAGCTCCCACTTATATGATCGCCCTCATACTGCTGGTGGTCAAGCAAGAATCCTAGGGGCTCTATCAACGTGTAATAGCGACGTGTCAGGTCACCTAAAGCAGTACACGATGATAAAGGTAAACCAGATATCATACTATCATCTCGAGTAAGACTGTCCTACCGGTCCTCCCTCAATCATTACAATCACGTACCTGTGACCTAATAATTGACTCTGAGGGCACTATCTCCAACAATCTCCCACTTGCACTCAAGGCTAATTATTGCGATGTCGCATACTCACAGCCCGTGTGATACCGAACATCCAACTCCTCTACTAGTCAGTCTCACAAAGCTCGTTTGCGGAACTATTGCGTTCGAGGAATAGCCTCAGTGAGTGGATCCGCTTTGTTGTTTCTTTCCATGTCTCTCTATATCTCATGTTCGCGGAGAAACCCATCTCCCGAAATGAGCAATACCTGTCTTAGAATGTGTCTGGATGTCTGATGGGACATAGCTCATAAATGAACTCCAAATCCAAACTTCTTAGACTGTATCGTCAACTGAACTTAATCAGTATCCTGCGCGCCATGCCTCCCTCAGTATTGCCTTGGATCACCTGTCCAAAATACTGCCCCTCGTCAGAGGGAAAACTATAACTCTGACAACCTCCTTGTCGTCCATGTCACCTTGGAAGCCTGGAATGATAACCGTCTCCTGAATGAGGCTGTCGTTATCATATCCCTAGAACATCTACTTATGTTCTAAAACTGCTTCCGACTGTTTCTCCAGGATTGGATTAATGTCAACTTATTGCATCTAGTGCAAGAACAACATCTGGTGTGGTACTTGACATCTCATGATTGACTCAATTCCCTAAGCAAGTGATCTGCCAATCATGCACGTCCCTCTCCCCTTTAGTCTGTAAGACACCTTTGGAGAGGGTGACTCCATTACCGTGCCAGGAGTCGTCCATCCTAAATACTCTTAGAATGCTGTCAAGTACCCTGATTGGGAAACCTACCCAAATCTAGATCTAAAACCATAGATCCAGTAACCAGTATGTCAGATATAAAATCCACTTCCTTTGTGGAGAAACCACTGTGTGACGACCAAAGTATAACCGATCGTAGTATAGGAGTTTCTTTTCCTACTTTGTGTATGTCATCCAAATACCATGGCATTACACCCTACTACCTTCTCAACAGATCCATCCCCTATTCTGATAAAGTCAAACCCATGACTGTCACGTCAGAAATAGATGATCTATCTCCGCTACATCTGCTTTAGTCTATAAATAGACATAAGCTCCCTGTCCACCAATGCTTCCGCTGCTCCCACTGACTACGACAACCCTCTGGCAGAGTCATATAGACGTACACTTCTAAAACTAGTTCAGAACGACGCTATACTCATCCTTCCGCCGGGTCTCGTAACCTGGAACAACAGCAATGGCAATTGTGGGTAAACAAGAACTTCCCTGTCACCGTCCTTGAGGCTACCGTAGTGCCTCTCGGGTGCCTGAAGTTACCCACCTTATCTGCGGAGTGGCCAATGGAATGTCAAATCAGATTGAATCTTTAGGTTGCTTATCAAATCTTCAGTAATCGTTTGCGGTTCTGGAATCACTTCCAGTTCTACCATACTCCCACTACTGTTTTTGAAAAATCCATTTTTAATAAAACTGTGGCGAGTCTAGAACAATATCGCTATTGTTCATCCAGATGGTAGAAAGTCAACCCTCGTCATAGCCTGGGTCAACCCACAAACAGCCATTACAGAAACGTGCCTTGAGTTGTCCAGTGTCTGGTTTTAATCATGAACCGGACAACTCCCCGTACCTTAACATCGTTAAGATATGAACTGTTCTATATCCAATATAGAAACAGAGGCACTGATTTAATTGAACCAGATTCAAATCATGCAGCTGTCTCCAGTGCATGTCAACTAAATGGAGAGAGGCCGATCAGCGTTACTCAACTTAGGAATGCTTCCAATTATGAGTAACCTGAAAGAGAAGCAATTTCTCTTTATCATTACTATCAACTGAATACCATACACAAGTATCTATATCTTCGATCACTTTGAAGAATCTTGATACTTGCTACACCTGGTTCTCTACTCTATTCAAATACCTATAACTCCTCAAAACTTAGACCTGTGTTTCTACGAAACACACATCTAAAAACTAGAGAAGTTAAAAGTAAACAGAATATAGTATAAGGACCAACCCCTCTGTCCCAATGGACACTGGACAACATACAATACTCTGTATAAGTCCGATGAGTCTAACAACTCTTTCACTGTGTGTCGTAGGTTGAAAACTGTACTTATGGTTAAGAAGAATTACACCGCTGTTTAATGCTCCTTACCTAACCATCCACTGATATAGGTAAATGTCATCGACATAATATCAAAAGGTATATCTCACTCTATAAAAATAGACGTACAGATATATCAATTTGAAATTGGTGCACAACAGCGGATATTCAAAACCAAATATTTGCCGACCGGCAAACAGCCCAGGTGATCTCCTCAAATATCACCGATTACAACGAATCCCGATATAATGAGGATGATCACCTTATTCCCAATAACCTACTCCCACTCACCATCTGTAAAACCATACAGATGTGAGAATCAAACCTGGTAAATACATACCCTGGAGCAAGTGTCTAATCAGGAAATCAGTTTTCATTTAACAGTACACAGTGAAACTGAAACATTGTAATGTTTCGATGGGGTATCCTGGTATTCCTAGTAATGCCTCTTCCAGATTCACGACTGTAACCGTATAATTCTTTGCCACCTCTCCAAATCCCTTCATATGTCTTTAGTCATTACCTTCTGTACACCCCTTTAGGCCAAATGGTTTTCTTCCTTCCCTACCGTTCGGCACCAGCCTATGGTTTGGAAGAAGACTATCCAATAAGCATAATGGGTGTACTGTCCTAATCCTAGGAACACTCGCAATGAGAGAGGGTGAAGATAAAAGACAACCGAATAAACCTTATTCCTATTTCTCCTGAACCAGAATCCATCCCGGAACTGGAACAAGTTCCATTCGAGTTCGTATATAACCATACGATGGAGTATCCAAATAAACTGTGGATCTTCGTAGTGATACGGAGTGTCCTGGAGAAATACAAAGGTGATGTGGGAGTGGTAACGAAATATTTGGTTTGGTCGTGAATATCTGTTGCAATTTACTTTGCCCTCTTACTAATCCCTTGCTTTGTCTGAACTTAATACCTTCTGCACACCATTGTTATGCTAATTAGTTTTCTTCATTCCCTACCGGTCGGCACCAGCCTAAGGTTTGGAAGAAGACAATCCAATTTGCGTAATAGGTGTACTACCCCTAAACCAAGGAGTACTCGTAACCTGAGAGAGGGTAAAAAGAAAAGACAACTGAATAATCCTATCCGTTTTCTCCAGAACCGGAAACCATCCTCGAATCCCTTCGAGTTCGTATCTAACCATACGATGGTTTTGTCCAATGGAAGTGGACGTTCGCAGTAATACGGGGTGTCCTGGAGAAAAGGGTAAAAGTAGGAGTGGCAATGAGGTCTGCAACTCTGACAATCCAAAAGCCAGTGTTAAGTAGGTTCGGTCAACTTGGTCTCTGAGTCAAAGTCTTAGGGTTGGGTCAATGGTCGCTGCCAAAGAGAGAGAGAAAAGAAACACTCAGCGTGCACTCTATCCTAGATCAGAATGGTCACCAATTTATCTAATCTGGAATCCTCCCACTGTACCTCAAATTCTCCTCCAAACCTGAAAGAAGAATTAGTCGGGGTTACCCGAGGAGTAAACCAACTCATCAGTGGGAATCGGGATCCAACTATCATCGCATGATAACGTGACGTAATCCGCTCACGTCATCACACTCCAGAAGGTATGCGCATATCTAGCAAGTTTCAGTTCTTTTGAAACTCCCGATGTGATTTCTGCCCCATGCTCTTATGACCTTGGCGTGAGGTCAAAATATCATAAGTCACATGTCAAGTTCTACCCATCATTATCCAGGTTAATTTGAACCCACCCGTACATACCCTTGACGTAGGCCAAAATAGTAGTACGACTGTCCCAAACCAACGCATCTATCTATGCTACAGATAAATACCCGGCAGCTACCAATCACTATGCCTTGGCGTGAGGTCAAAATACATAGCTTGAATACTACCGAATATTTAACTGAAATGATGGAGGGCTACGAATGGTTTCTGGCGAAAACCTTTAACGTAATGAACTTGATATCGTTGAAGGAACGGATAGCTTTTTAGAAAATATAGTGACGAAAACCTTTACTAAAGAGGTCACTCCCGGTGAAGGGATCTCGGCTCTTTCCCCGTAGAATGAGGTGCAGGATATTCCAACTGAATACCACGGTGCAAAGCAAAAGTAATCGGCTATAGTGAAGTTATTGCCCTGACGCAAAATTCTGTCCAAGGGGTCACTCCCGGTGAAGGGATCTCGGCCCTTGCCTCGTCGACTGAGGAGCAGGATATTCCAAATGAATACCACGATGCAAAACAAAAGTGAACGTCCTTGCAATAACAGCTTTTTGAAAAGTGTTCCAACAACATCAGATTAGGTTTGTTTAACTTGCATTGATCCGAATCAATGCAGTCCCATCAATTGATCACACCACAAAGAACGAAAATATACTGACGTACGTATATGCCATCTGCATTCGCCACTGGGTCCCGTCATCACCCGTTAGGTTAGCTTACTAACGACAGAGCAGGGACTGGACTAGCGCGGATGTAAAACATATACAACATCTACTAATATATATACCAATATATTATATTCGCTCAAGGCGTGAATAAAATGCAACATCACAGAGAATGAACAGCATCACAGAAACAATACAGATATCTGGGATCCCCGGGTTTCACAGAGCCACTACTGAAACCCGACGTTCCCCTGGTCGTGTGGATAGCCTGTGCAATGTAATCCTAGACCCCTACGGGCGCGGCAAGTCACCCGCCAAAACCTGAAGCGAGGCAGCCCCTTTCAGCACCGTGAATGGACCACCCAGCACTTCACGGAATCCGGTAACTTGGGCACCCCTCCTGGGTCAAACCTGTACCCCCTACGAGTGCGGCGAATAGCCCGTCAATCCTGGAGTGAAGCCCCCTCCGTCTCAATGCCATGAGATGCGGGCTTGTTGCCCTCTAGAACCCGGCTATCCGTGCACCCCTCCGCGGGGTAACCCTAGTACAGAAAGTAAAATATACATACACCGGGTACATCGACCGCAACCAGGTCGTGCCCCAAACGAATAATACAAACAGGCAGTGACGACAGTCCACATGTCGGACGCTCGCCCCGCAATATCAAATGTACATAATACAACAAAACTGTACTAGCATTGCATCCAGGCTATCCCCCACGACCGATCCGCAACATCACAGCAAATACATAGAACATCAACGTGAAAGTCACGTTCGCAAATCCGTCTAACCGGGCTATAGCAGTTAGACCGGATTTACCGATCGAGTGACATTCACGGTCGCAGATATAATGTAAATACTGTGAAAAATGTGTTTAAAATTTTCCGATTGATCAAACATTAACAAGTGGGCCCCCAAACAAAACTGTAGCAACCACAGAAAACCTGGGCCCAATTTTAATATTCCAGAAACCACATTTATCACACAGGAACATACTACAAAAATTTGGAATCATGAACAGTTACAAGCGCCGCGGAAGCGCGGCCCAAGCAGGGGTTTGGCCGCCCTTCCGCGGCGGAACAGTGAGATCATGGTACCAATTTTTTTACAGAATGCTTATATTTCCCTGCACATCATTCTGAGACAACCTGAAAAATTTTTGGACTCAAAAAAAATTCGACAGAAACTGATGTGCTTGAAATACGTGTTTTCGGGATTTTGTTCGATCGGAAACGTTAAACACATTAAACAAAGCTAGACGAAGTTAATGGCGAGGCTCTGATACCACTGTAAGTGCACG
Source organism: Agapanthus africanus (assembly GCA_030015575.1). Classification (NCBI taxonomy): domain Eukaryota; kingdom Viridiplantae; phylum Streptophyta; class Magnoliopsida; order Asparagales; family Amaryllidaceae; genus Agapanthus; species Agapanthus africanus. The sequence goes on from CM057341.1 coordinate 487,482,112, forward strand.
GCGGCGCCCCGGCCGTCAATCCGACGCCGGAATGCGGAAGCGGTGAAAAACTTTAAATTTTGCGGACTTTGCAAACCGGCACCACCGCGCACTAAACTTCGGATCGAACCATTAACTAGTCTAGCTAACTACAAGTAAGGGAATAGAGATATACCGACTGATCCGAGTCCTCCGGTCTTCATCTCCACTCCGATCTCCTCGCGGGATCTCCGTCTGTCTCCTCCTCGTCGGAAAGGGCACCACATCGCCTGTAGCTTTTACGGGCTCCCACCTCAATACCGAGGCAACTCGGGCGCGAAGCTGGCGAATCGACGCGTCCAAGATTTGCTGTAGGAAGTGTAGTGTAGAGTGCATGTCTCACTTTGGGGTTTGTTGCCATTTGTAGATGATGGAGGAAACAAGATAAGAAAAATGGTGCTTGCATTTTTCTTGGCATGAAAAGAGATCAAGAATGAAAAACACTCTCAAAGATGAAGCTCTCTCCTTCTCCTTTTTTCTTCTCACTCAACCATGGAAAAAACTTATGAACTTAGAAATGGAGGAGGAAAGAATATGAAGCATTAAGGGAGGTGAGTGTAGGAGAGAACAAGAGGTGACCACATCAAGAGACAAGAAAACATCAAGCATGCTTCATACATTAATCAAACCCATACCCTTTTCAAATCTCATTAAAGCAAGTGATGGAGCAAAAGATATGAAGCTATCATAATCAATCTTTATGCAAGAAAACCCTCCACAAAGTGTTATTTGCAAACTTGCAAATAACCCCCCTCCATCGGAAAAGTCCGGCCGGGAAAGAACAAAGGAAAACCGGCCGGAACGGAATGCAAACTGGCAACTCCAGAAAACTGGTCCCGTAATAAATTACAGGAGAACCCCGATACTGTGCATACACACCCGCATCTGTATTCCGTCCGGATACAAATGCAAAAAGACAAAATCTACACTGTACTAAACTAGGACCGGCTTAAACCAAAGCCGGCTAGTAATATCCGTTCGATCCTGATCCGTGCAATACCGCACGTATCTGATCGAACCCTGCCATATACCTATACGGCTACTAGTACAAACCGTCCGATCCTGATCCGTGCAATACCGCACGTATCTGATCGGACCCTGCCATATCTCCATACGGCCTCTACAGCGTTTCGCCCGAAACTTGAGTAACTGAAATGTGTGGTGGACTCTAAAGACTCGTCAATACTATGGCTGTGGATTTAACCACCAGCACGTCAGAGGTATAAGCCAATATGTAACGGGCCACCAGCTATTGACCAAAAGGGACGTCGATGAGCGAACTCATCCTGACACCCTACTGAGCCTGTCAGTGACAATATCCGTGCAGTCCGGTCCGTTCGTCTATGAGTATCGCATGGCGGGCCTAGGGGGTTGGTAAAAGTCAGACCCCCAAAAGCGGTACAAGTCGTGTCGGAGTGTAGCCCAGAACACCCTGAGATACTACTGGAATACCTACCAGTAAATCTCCTTGCCTTGGCCAAGGACTTTGTGTAATGGCTCTCCTAGACACAGCACGACCTCACCCCCAATACCGGGAGAGACGAACCCCTGAAGATACGCTCACTGCCTCCATGTGGCTCGGGACTGTACCCAACTAAAACCTGTTTGCACGACTCCTTTGAGCCGTGGTAGGGTAGTAATCAAAGTACAGTGGGAACTCACACGAGACAAATGACGATCCCCAGGTCGATGAACTAACCTGCACACATGTCACCAGGGAACTGCTATCTGACGTCTGGTATATGACCAACTAGCATGTTCCCGGCGAGTCCTGTCCGGTGTACTCATAACCCAATGAGCACCTGTATACATCTTAGGTGATCCAACTGACACCAGTGGCTTGTGAGACCGGCCACCGCCCCTCGTCGGGGTCTCGACTGTATACACTAGTCTACTAATGGAGTATCGATGCCCGGTCTCGAAACTCCCACGACTAGGGACCTTTTAAGGATATGCTTGTAGACCCCCAGCTCCCACTTATATGATCGCCCTCATACTGCTGGTGGTCAAGCAAGAATCCTAGGGGCTCTATCAACGTGTAATAGCGACGTGTCAGGTCACCTAAAGCAGTACACGATGATAAAGGTAAACCAGATATCATACTATCATCTCGAGTAAGACTGTCCTACCGGGATAGGTCCTCCCTCAATCATTACAATCACGTACCTGTGACCTAATAATTGACTCTGAGGGCACTATCTCCAACAACCCTAGATCTAGATGTGATTGTGCATATCTTGTTTGTGATTGCTTGAAGCCGTAAGACCGTACATATTTCTGTAAAGCTCTTTCTAAAAAAGAAAAAAAAACATAAAACCAAAAACTTTTATAAAAACTTGCCCTTTGTCGCCAGAATCCATTTTTTCACCCACCACCCATCGTATTTCTCCATTGATGTTCTCTTACCCTCACCTTCTCTGCTTTGACTATACTAAACTCGTTTAGTGTATGTCCGCTTGGACTCGGGACACTAGCGCCCGCCTAGTCCGCGTTACGTTAGTCGCTACCGACTACGCGATCGACTCAGACGTCGAAACTCCATCCATGCCTCATTCACCCTTACCTTTGTCGGCCAACTCCGACGTTGACCGGAATTCTGTTCATACATCTTCACCTTCACCATCACCAACCTCTTCTTCCGCGATGTCAGGATTTAATCCAAATATCTCTTTGACTCCCCCGGGATTGACTCCACCTCCTATAGAGGAAAATAACCCACCACCACCGCCTGTTGTAGCGCCGCGGCGAATCGCGCTCCAGGATCGTTTCTATCCCACCCGTTCTGCACTTCCCACCTGTCTTTCCCTTCCACCGGCCAATGGGGATAATTTTGAAATTAAGCCCTACTTCATTAACATGCTTCCGAAATTTCATGGGCTTGAATCTGAAGATGCCTATATCTTCATCAACAAGTTCCAAAATGTTTGTGCCATGATGAAAACTACCCAGCTGTCGGACGATGCTATATGGCTACGGGTCATTCCGTTCACTTTGTGCGATCTTGCTGAAAAATGGCTGTATAGCACCGCTTCCCACTCCATAACCAGTTGGGACGAGTTTGTGAAAGCGTTTCTCAAGAAATTCTATCCCAACCATAAAACCGCAAGGATCCGTAACGAAATCAATCAATTCTCTCAGCTTCCTACTGAACCCTTCTGGAAGTGTTTTGACCGGTATAAAGACCTTCTTGTTCAGTGTCTTCACCATGGTATCGAGAAATGGCAACTTTGCCAAACCTTATATGAGGGCCTGAACCCAGCAACCAAGCAGTTGTGGGAAACCATTTGTCAGGGCCACTTCTTATCGAAATCTGACGAGGAAGCGTGGCAATTCTTCGACGACCTTGCGGAACAAACGCTTCAATGGGAGAGTACAAGACCAACTTCTTCTTCTTCGTCCTCAACTTCTACTGGTCAGTCTAGGGTAAGAATTCACCAACTCGATGTCTCTATTGCGATGAAAGCTGAAATGGCTGCAATAACAAGAAAACTTGAAGCGATTGAGAGCAAATTTTCATCTCCCGCCGCTGTTCTTCCCCTTCGTACCATTTATTCTTGTTGTTCCGATCCTTCTCACTTAACCGAAGAGTGTCCTTACAATCCACCATCTCAAGGACAGGATCAGGTTAATGCTGCATTTCAGCAAAGACCAAGAAATGATCCATACTCTTCCACCTACAATCCCGGTTGGAGGAACCACCCCAATTTCGCCTGGAATCAGAATCAGCATCAATTCCAAGGCAACAATTTCCAGAGGCCTCCTCCTCTGCAACAACAAGCGCAACAACAAACTCAACAACAGTTTCAGCAGCCCTTCCAACCCCAACCTTTTCAAAATCAGACGAACAACTTTGCACTCAACAATTCTTTTCCACAAAACAACTTTGTTCCGTCAAACAATGATAAGGTTTCCTCGCTAGACGAAGTCTGGAGGCGTTCGTTAAACAATCGACACAATCCACCGCCAACATCCAGTCGTCTAATCAGTCTTTGGTGCAACACACTGCTGCACACGGGCAAAGCATCAAGACCATAGAAGCCTAGATTGCACAGCTGAATGTGGCGTTAAGCGAGCGAGAAAAGGGGAAGCTTCCATCTCAACCACTCCCAAATCCCGGTCACCCACATAATGTACATGTTGCTCTTGAACAACAGAACCATAATGTGAGTGCCGTAACTACATTGAGATTGGGAAGGATGCTGCACAACAACATCGGCACAGCAAATAAAGACCAAACACTTCTCACTCCGGCCGCTTCTTCTTCTTCTTCTTCTTCTTCTTCTTCTGCTCTGAACGGACCCACTTCTCACTCCACGAAAACACCAGCTCTGGGATCCGTTCCAGCTCCACAATCTCCTCCATAAGCATTGGACTCAACCAATTTTAAAAATGTTCCATTTCCAAACCGGTTGAGGTCCAATAAACAAAATCCACAAATGGAGAAGATTTTAGAGTTTTTTAAGCAAGTTAACATTAATATTCCCCTTTTAGATGCTGTCCAACAAGTCCCGTCCTACGCGAAAATCTTAAAAGACTTGTGCACGAAAAAGAGGAAGTCTCAGGTACCCAAGAAAGTTTTCTTGGCTAGTGCTGTGAGTGATGCTCTTACCCAATCTTTACCACAAAAACGGAAGGACCTTGGCTGTCCTACGATTTCCATTACCATTTGGGATAAGAACATCAACCGCGCACTATTAGATCTTGGTGCCAGTGTTAACCTACTTCCGTACTCAGTATATGAGCAATTAGGTGTAGGAGAGCGGAAACCCACACACTGTACTCTCCAAATGGCCGACCGATCAATCACCCATCCTAGGGGTGAGCTAGAGGATGTGTTAATCAAGGTTGGGGACTTCATATTCCCAGTTGACTTCATTGTATTAGACACACATCCTGTAGCTAACCCCCGGAATCAAATTCCGGTGATACTCGGTCGCCCATTCCTTGCAACCTCAAATGCTGTGATCAATTGTCGCAATGGTTCGATGAACCTGTCTTTTGGAAACATGACAATTGAACTCAACATTTTTAGGTTGGGGAATCAGCCCTCCGAACTTAATGCTCATATACTAGATGTTTGCTCAATCCAGGAGATCACCCCTGAAGAGTGTGAATTCGAGGAGTTTTTGTTCGATCACGATAACCTTAACGCCACTAGTGCGTTCCTCTTCGAACCTGCTGCTGTTTCTGCGCCCGACAATGACTACGAGTGTTTCACGTTCTCGAATGATCTTAGCCGCTCACCACCCGAGTTTGAATCCTTCGAATTTCCGGATGAGTCACCTAAACCATCCAACTCGGTCGCTTACACTCGTTTTGAACCTTTGCTGGAATCCTTTGAGTTCGAGACCTTTTCACCAATCTTGCTTTCAATCATTTCACCTCCAACGCTCGAACTCAAGCCTTTGCCATCTCACCTTAAGTACGCTTAATTGGGTGGGAACGAGACCCTCCCTGTTATCATCTCGGCTTCTCTAGCTCCAGAGCAAGAGAAAGCCCTTCTTGCGGTCTTGCACAGCAATAGGCAAGCTTTTGGCTGGTCCATGGCGGACATCAAGGGAATTAGTCCCCAGATCGTTGAACATCACATTCATCTGATGGATGATGCCAAACCAGCCAGAGATCCTCAAAGGCGACTCAACCTAGTCTTGAAGGAGGCTGTGAAAAAGGAAATCGTGAAGTGTCTGGATAGTGGTATCATTTACCCTATCTCTGATAGCCAGTGGGTTAGCCCCATTCACGTTGTACCCAAGAAGTCAGGAATAATGGTCATTACTAATGAGGCGAATGAGTTAATCCCTACTCGCACCCAAACTGGATGGCGAGTCTGCATCGATTACAGAAAACTCAACGCCGCAACGCGGAAAGACCACTTTCCGCTACCTTTCATTGACCAAATGCTTGAACGATTGGCCGGACACGAGTACTACTGCTTTCTTGATGGCTACTCCGGCTATAATCAGATTCCCATCGCCGAAAAAGACCAGGACAAGACCACATTCACTTGTCCTTTCGACACGTTCGCATATCGTCGCATGCCCTTTGGGTTATGCAATGCGCCCGCTACCTTCCAGCGGTGTATGATGGCAATCTTCTCTGACATGGTGGAGAAATTCCTAGAGATCTTCATGGATGATTTCTCCATCTTCGGCGATTCCTTTAACGAGTGTTTGCTGCATCTTGACGCTGTCCTTACCCGATGTAAGGACAAGAACCTCACTTTGAATTGGGAGAAGTGCCACTTCATGGTGCGCGAAGGTATTGTCTTAGGACATATCATTTCGCAAAATGGCATAGAGGTTGACAGAGCGAAGATTGAGGTCATTTCCAATCTCCCTCCTCCCAGATGCGTCAGAGACATCCGAGCCTTCCTTGGCCATGCCGGTTTCTATAGACGGTTCATCGAGGACTTTAGCAAGATTGCTAGGCCCTTGACTCTTCTACTGGACAAGGACACGCCATTCGACTTCAACTCGAGCTGTGTGACTGCGTTCGAGTCATTAAAAAACTCACTCACTTCTGCTCCCGTTCTTTCTTCACCTGACTGGACGCACCCATTTGAGATTATGTGCGATGCATCCGACTTTGCTATTGGTGCTGTCCTTGGACAACACATCAACAAGATGCCGCATGTAATCTATTATGCTAGCCGAACCCTGAACGACGCCCAACTTAATTATACAACAACTGAGAAGGAATTCTTAGCTGTTGTATTTGCTTTAGAAAAGTTTAGGCCCTACCTCATCGGCTCTCCAGTCATTGTCTACACAGACCATTCTGCTTTGCGCCATCTTTTTGCGAAGAAAGATGCAAAATCCCGGCTAATACGTTAGATCCTCTTGCTTCAAGAGTTTGACCATGTTATTAACGAAAAAAGAGGATGTGAAAACGTGGTCGCCGACCATCTCTCACGACTTCCTTCTTCGCCGTCGCCTCAACTTCCGATCAACGATGTTTTTCCGGATGAACAACTCTTGACAGTATCTCGCAAACCCTGGTTCGCAGATATTGTGAACTATTTGGCCATAGGGTTACTGCCGACTGAATGGTCAAGTCAGGACAGACTTCGATTCTTATCCCAAGTAAAACACTTTTACTGGGACGAACCCTATCTGTTCAAGTACTGTCCCGACCAGATTATTCGTCGGTGTGTCCCTAACGATGAATTCAAGAGTGTGGTGTCATTTTGCCACGATCAAGCATGTGGCGGGCATTTTGGCCCCAGAAAGACAGCTGAGAAAATCTTGCAATGTGGTTTCTACTGGCCACAACTCTTCAAGGACGCTCATGACTATTGCAAGACTTGCTCCCGGTGCCAACACTTGGGCCGGATATCCCGGAGGAATGAGATGCCGCTCCAACCAATCTTGGTTGTGGAGATTTTCGACGTTTAGGGGATAGATTTCATGGGGCCGTTTCCCAGCTCTTTTGGGAACCTGTACATCCTTCTCGCTGTTGATTACGTCTCTAAGTGGGTCGAGGCTGTGCCCAGCTGGACTAACAACAACAAGGTTGTCGTTAGGTTTCTTAAAGAAAACATTTTCTCCCGGTTTGGGCACCCCCGAGCGATCATTAGCGACAATGGAACTCATTTCTGCAATAAGACTTTCGAGACCTTGATGCGGAAATATTCCATTAATCATAAGCTATCTACGCCCTACCACCCCCAAACCTGTGGGCAGGCCGAAGTTTCAAATCGGCAAATTAAGCAGATACTGGAGAATACGGTTTCCAAGAACCGAAAGGATTGGTCGTTGAAACTCACTGATTCCCTTTGGGCATTTCGAACGGCTTATAAGACCGATCTTGTGAAGTCCCGAAAGTACGGAACATGACCGGCACTTAAACTACGAAACGTCTCGAGGCGTACGTATTCTAAGTAAACCGAAAACCCAGAAATCCAAACCAAGAAAAGAAGTAGAGTGAAGGAAAACCAATTTAAAACAAGTAGTTTTAATAGCATAAGCCGAATTATGCGGTTTTTAAGAACATCAAAATTTACTGAAAATTTCGGCAGAGTCTCCTTTGTAAATACTGGCTCCCAAACGGGATACAACATGAATAGTATACGAAATCAATAAAAAGGCATCCCCAAGCGGGAACTAGCTCTTTGTCAATCGACGGTCACAACCACACAAGCAATATAATATACAACGCCAACGGCGAGGATCAAAATTCAAAAGGAAACTCAAATCCACAAGAAAACCGCAGAAAAATAACGCGCGACTCTAAGGTCGAAGGAATAACATCACTGGTCTCTATCTTAAAATAAATACATGTTTGGTTGATGGAATTTACTAGATACAACGGAATAATATTATACAAGGTAATAGGATGGGTACGATACAAGAAAAACCCACCTACTGGCAAGTCACCCGAATGCAACTGAGCCCGCAAAGCCATAATGAAACCTGTACGGCAAACCTGCAAGAAACTGGGGCACAACGGGGGTGAGTTGCCAACTCGTGAATAGAAAAACATCTACGCACAGAAATCGCATGTATGACGCAATCCTAGGTCATACGATCATAATATATCCTCAAAAAAAGTATACAACATGCAGCCTATAACAGGCTAGGGTAAATATCTAACCCGAGTGTAATCTCATGTGCCCGTGTCAGTGCCTCAGGTAGCAATATATCATATGAATGAGGTATGAATACATGAAAACTGAATACATGTAAATGAAGAACTGTTTCCATAATTTAGTGAGATTTCCTTTGTATTTTTAAAATGAGGTATCATAATGAAATCAGCATAAAACAGTGCCTAGCATCGGCACAAAACGTAATCCCAATATCTCGATATCTCTGTATCACAGTCTCTGTACCGCAATATCTCGAAATCTCAATGTCTCAATCACAATATCTAGGGCGCCGTCAGTCCAGACCGGCCCCTACCATCCATCTCAAGACCACGACGGTATCCTCCGGATATCCGACGCGTCGGGTAAAATCACCGGTAGGTAGTGCTCCCCTGCCAGGCTCACATCATCATCATCACGCGCTTCTTGCCCCGGGGTACCTTAACGGGTCCACCATGTACCCGAAACGGTTCATCCGCCTCCTCGAATCGGGTCTCGAAATCCATCAGCAAACTCATGGTGGACGACTCATACATCATGGGAAAACCGCACTTTTTATTTTAAAGAGAGAAAGAACCTTATATAAGTTTTGCGGTTTTCCCCCAAAACCAGAAAATCTCATAGAAATCCGAATCCAATCCTCAATAGCATGTAAACAGTGCATATCGGCATAAAAATCCATGAATGCGGCATAACAATGAATATTAACATGCATGAAGTAACAAGTAATATCTACAATGTCTAATCTAGCATATAAGGCGAGTACACTAATATCATGTCTAAATTATTAGCTAACAACCTATGTCAATGCAATAGTATTTCTAAAGTGTACGTGGCATGACAATTACCGATGAAGATGTGTGTGAGCCGGCAAGTAAGTGTACATGGTACATACGCATCATCGGTAATGGTGCTGGTGTCCTAACAGCATGATATCAATAATGGAGTATGAAACATAATATAAGCATGCGATGCGAAGCGAACCACAATAAAGAGAGGGAGCTGAATACTAGACGCAACTATAACTAATCTGCATTAACCTAATATAAGTCCTACAAATGGTGCCTTTTGAAATAACATGAATCATGGGGTTTTGAAAATAGGGGCCACGGTGTTTTTATGAAAAGATACGTCTTTTGAAATATCCGTAGGATCCCTTGGGCTGTCTTTTAAAATACCCACGATTCGTTAGTTTTTGAAATAGGTAAGAATCGAATCTAATCTAACAACTAAACTAAACTAAAGGGCTAAGCTAACCAGCTGGACTACAGCTAAGGAAACCGCCTAATATCTGAGTCGATGTATATACATACCTGTATATATATTAGTCGGTGATCCCGCCTCAATAATATCATATCCGATACCATATCTATAATCAGACATCCCAAGTCAAGAGTGCGGATCAATCATCAATATATAGCTCGTACGTAAATCCGTCGTACGGCATCCCCAAATCTGGGTACGGGTCAAAGTCACATCAATCACACTATTCATTTGGTATCTTCTTTATCAAATATCATGATCTGGAATAATGTCCTACGTCTAGTACAATATTGATGCCATCTATGTATGCATGCGGGTGTAAGAATTACTACGTCAGAAGACCCGCTAAAACATCATGTCGTATCTCAATACGAACCAAATCACGTCACCGATCTCCTGGCCTCAAGCCTAATCTCATCGACTCATCTCAAATTCCAAATACTATCCTCAAATCCAGTATATGAACACATAGTCCCATACCCATGTGAACACATAAATATATATTCCCATACACGCACATATGAAATAAGGAATGTATGCAAGTATGTATATGTGTGTATGTGTAAGTGTAGTGCACCCACTACCTAAGGTTTCGTAACCATGCACCAATCCAACACCAATATCCATCTAAAATCATCAATAATAAATCCTAACAACATATCATAAATTGTTGGTGTGTATACGCATCCGTATACATCACCACGGACTGCGGGGGTGCTATACGCCATCCACCCGACTTCTCCCCGTAGATATACATCTACTCACCTGGTTCTCGCTAGCCGGTGCCGACGTCGCCACGCGCTTTCTTGTCATCTCGAAGTCCACATGGGGTACCTACATATCATAACGCACCGTATCGCATTAAAACTAAATTCGAAATCGAAACGGCATACGAAAATCAAATCGGTACGCGTATCACGCGTAGGTCCAAACCTATCGCCTACGCATGCAAGAATAATCAAACCAACCCTCGATGTCGATGTACAAACGTCAAACCATCGAGAAAAATTCAATCACACTCATTTGCACAATTACAAGCACTAATTATAATATAAAATAGCTTACAATTCCCAAAAACCCCAATTTCACTTAAAAAGTCGTTTTTCCGAAAATCTAGCAAGCACAATTCGCCGTTTTTGTACAAAACATGATGTTTAAATGAATGTAGCGGCCAATATACTTATTAAATATCTTAAATAAGTCATAGAAACAATTTCCGGAATTTAATTTCATTAAATACCAAAAACCCTAATATTCTAGTTTACAAAATACCCTTTTTAACAATTTCATAGCAAAAATGCACAAACTACAATTTAGGTTGGATTTCCATGAACTAAAGTGTTAAACTATACTTAATAAAGTTAATAATATGATAAAAACCCTAACCATATTTTTAATCTCATATTTCGAATTAAATCAAAAAAACTAGTTTGCAACAAAAAGCTTAATTTGGACATTTTTCAAGTAACTAGTTGTAATTAACAACTAGATTAGTTTTCTACAAAACTAAATATGTTAATCCACCTCACTAAACCATACACAATCAAACACAACTCATTTCCACAACAAACCCTAACTTGAAATCTTTAATCATGCAATTAAACTCACATAACCCAAATTAACACTTAATTAACTTAGCTTTAAGAAATTAAGTAACAAACTAAGCAAAAAGTTTAGAATTATACCCAAAAACATTTGAAGATCCACAAGCATCCATGGCCCTCCAAAATGCTCTCTTTTCACAAGGATCCATGCTATACGGGCTAAGCTAAAATGGGTAGGAGTCGGATTTGGGTTTTGGGATTTTTTTGATGGATTTTGGGGCAATTTTTGATGAAGTTTTGAAGAGAAAAGAGAAGGGAAATGGGGGGGCTGTTGCTGCAGTAGGAGAGGGGGTGGTCGGCTGGAATGGGAGGGGGAGAGGAGAGAGAGGGAGGTAGAGAAAGTGGGGGGAGAAAGTCAAGGTCAAAGCAAAGTCAAAAGTCTAACTAATTTATCCATTTTCTTTTCTTTTCTTTCATTTCATTTCCTTTGAAATTCAAGTAGGGAAAAAGATGGTGGCTGCTGAATTCAGCCATGGGGAGAAGTGAATGGGACTGTATGGGTGTGGGTACGGGTGTGGGGTGATGTAAAATGATAAATACAATACCCCAAACATCCATTTACGCTAAAAAAGCCTTTTTTCTTCAATAATTTCTAAACCGTTTTGGCAAATGATTTCGTTCCAAAAACAACATGATAAAATTTTATTTAATGTTTTATGATGCAAAAAAATTGTTTCAACTCATTCCAATTTGTAATTTTCCCTAATTAAATGTATTAGTGACGGCTTAAAATAATAATAAAATAATATTTTTTCCAGAAAATTTGAAATTTCACCAGCGGCTCAATAAACACCAAATAATAGCAATTACATAGCTAGAATATGTATATTTAATTTTTATAATAAGATATTTGTATTTTGATTTTTTACAGAAAACCCCCTTATTTTACCGATTTTTTCGAAATTTCACCGAAACGATTTTCAAAACGTTACAGATCTTGGCATGTCTCCCTATCGGCTTGTGTACGGAAAAGCTTGCCACCACCCTGTCGAAATAGAGCATCTCGCATTTTGGGCGATAAAAGAACTGAATCTGTCTCTCGAAGCTGCGGGCAGCCATCGGTAGCTGCAGTTGAACGAATTGAGCGAGCTTAGGGATGAGGCTTACGATAACGCGGTTGTCGTTAAGAACCGAATGAAGGTGTTTCACGATAAACACCTTTTGCGCAAAACTTACGTACCTGGTCAACAGGTACTGCTTTACGACACCCGCCTTCACTTCCATCTAGGAAAGCTCAGATCTCGCTGGAAAGGGCCGTATTTTGTGCGGAATGTGTATCCGCAGGGTGCTGTAGATTTGGAGAATCCAAAGGACGGTTCATTTTTTAAAGTGAATGGACACCGACTAAAACCGTACCTTAGCGCCGAACCAACATAGGAGCTCCTGGTCTTACAGGAGCCGGTTTACCCTGCATAATCTTCCTCTGCCTACCACCAAACTTCGGTTATCCAGCCAAGAACAGTGGACACTGTTCCAAATAAGTTTGGGGGTATGTATATAACATTTTGTATTTCTTTGTGGATATTCTTTTCCATTTTTACTCTTTAAAAAAAACAAAAAAAAATTGTGTATATCTAACCGACAATTTTGACCGTTCAAATGATCTCTTCCTGCAATGACAGTGAGGACAGTGTCCAGTTTAAGTTTAGGGGTACGCTCGGTACGCATTTCTAACCTTCGCATTCATATGTATATTTTGCATCTGCATACTAAAATCCATAAAAATCAGAAAATTTTCTAAAAACATAAAAACTTTTCTGTCAAGTTAGCTAGTGGGAGAACTCTGATTCAACATTTCGACGGTTTTGTTTGATAAGATAAGAATAACTAAATCTTATTTTTAGATTTTGAAAACCTGAAAGATAACTCTCCTTTGAAGTTAACTATAGTTGATATACGTCTTTACATCACACTACACGTGTCGTGAGTTTTGGAAATTAGATGACAAGTCTTTTATGTTTAAAAACTTTTAATTGGATAAATGATTTTCTGAGGATCAAATAGGTCTGTTCTGAAGTAAGTAATATCAAGAATAGTTTATGAAGTAAAGTGAATATGAAGGAATGTTATTGATGCCTTAATTGGAACTAAGTCTGAAAAATAACCCATCTGGAACTTGATTGGAATGATTACACACCTAACCCACTAAACACGTCTTTTATCCAAAAAAATAACTGAACTGCCGGTTATATCTCCGTTCGCATTGAATCATCATGATTTTCACGCTAAATTGTCTTTTGTTTTTGGGCCTAGGTAACTTGAGTAATTAAGTCCGCTGGGGTGTCTCTACACCTAATGCCCTAAAGCCAACTGGTTTGGGTGCATTGGCTCAAAGCTCGTTAAGAAGCCTAGAAAGTCCACATTAAAACAAAGTCAAGCAAGTGTTCTCTCCGAGTTAAAATTCCTAACGGTTTTTTGTGTGAGAATAATCTTGACAAAGACAGGTTTTTATAAAAAAATATTTCTAGCGGAGATATGAAGGTTTTATTCTATGATAATGACTATTGCACGTTCACAGAGGTGTGTATGAAATGAAAACAAGAAAAAGGTGGAGTGAAAAATAAGACCTAGTTTCCTGTTAAGGAAGATAGAAATTCTGAAGTTGAAACCTTACTGGAAAACGAAACTTGAAAAATGCTTAACCCTTTATAAAACTTGTGTGATCCTTTCAAAATTTTTATCTGGGCTTTATTGAGTGACATGATGACATTAATCGATCCTTCTGGAACTTAACGACACTATTTGCACTGCACGTAAAGACATATAACATCTTAAGTTAAATAAGAAGCGAGGTGTGAAAAATAAAGGTTCGATAGTCTAGACTTAGGATAATAGAATTGTTATTTTCTGAAACAAAACTTCAGGGTTTGAATCATAAGTTATTTTGCAAAACTAGCTTGACCGAATTTTGTGGGTAGTATCCGCTGAAAACCCTCAGGAGACAACACTCCTCCTACTAGGGACACCTAGAGGTCTAACGGCTTGTTGCACATGCTCAGTGCAATCTCGTTCCCTGCGAAAGTGAGGTTAGGAAATTTTTTGTGAATAAATTGGCTTCGCTCGGGACGAGCAAATGATAAGTTTGGGGGTATTTGTTCATATCAGTTTTTTGCATTTTTATACCGCCCAATTTTTATCACATTGCTTATCGGTAGGTACTCTTGAGCCATGTTTGCTAGTCAATTGCAGGATACACGTTCTCGGCTCTAAACAGTGAAATTCATGGAAAAGCACGACAAAATCCGGATTACTGCCAACCACAGATGAAACACGGGTCTCCGCTCTCTATCTGTATGTTGCCGCACACCAGTTTAAAAGATAAAATGGAAAATCAATGTCATTTTCATGCACAAAGCTCAATGGCAACACAAGATCCAACATATCTACGCGGAGCTCGAGGAAATCATGGCAAAAGATCCACATCACATCACCTTTTGATCAACAGAAATTCTGGAAAAATTGTGAAGAAAATCTAAGAAAAAAACATGTACCAGACTACAGAACATAGAAGACCAGGGAAGCACACAAAAATATAGACCCCAACTCCCCTATAGGGCCGCGGATCCGAGGCCAATAGGGGGTCTAGGCCGCGGATCCACGGCCGTACAGGCGCCGCAGCAGATGAGTTTTCAATGGGTGTTTGGTCTTTTCATGTTGATCCAGAATGTTGCCCTAGAATTTCTGTTTCCTGCCTATAAATAGTCCAGAACTTGCCAAAGCCAACGGTCCATAATCTTGTAATTAGAATTCTAGAATACATGTGTTGTTCTTCTTCCTCTTCTCATCACTTCTCCATTAAAAACTTGTAGTGAGCTTTTGTGAGTGAAGAATGAATAAAAGAGTTCTCTTTGTTATCATGCTTGTCTTGTTCTTTTTATAATTGCTTGTAATTTTCATTTGTTAAACTAGTTGTTGTTATTTGTTGTTTGTTTCTTTCTTGTTCTCTTTTTCTTTATCCTTAAACAACTATGATGCTTAAGCTTGATCCTTGCCAAGGTGAGGTCTCAAATAGCTAGTTGTAATCTTCTAACCTCTTTCTTTCTATCTTCCTCCTTTATTTTATTTTCTTTTCCTTATAATGGGTGAGTAGTTTTGATACTTGTTAGGGTAGGATAAGGAAAGTTTGAGAGAAGGAAATCTCTCTCACTCTTTTCTTGCCCAACATCTTAATTCGGACTCCCGTTAATTGAACCACAATCCGCTCCCTACGGCACCCTATCCTACATGATAGCGGTGATTCCTTAGTGAGACCGGTTGTGGTTGAATTAACCGGAGGTTAAGGCTAAGAGCCAAGAAGGGACGGACAAGCACCAAAAGGAAGAACTTATGCGTTGGAAAGCCTAGCTTATACTCGCAAGTTCCTTCCTAGTCGTGCTAATCCCCGTTGTTGCCGATTACCGTAACACCGATATTAAGAGTGGCAATGAAAGAAGTGAGCGACTCCTAACTCAAACTAACCTAATCCTAGCCCTAACAAGCTCTCTATATATATCATTTTAGCACTTAAGCAATCTAAAAACAAACCTGGACAATTGGACTTAACTCTTTAAAGCACATAGAAAAAGATTCCCATCTCCCTACGGACGACCCGTACTCAACCGGCTAGCTACAAGCGAAACCTTCTTGATTGCGGTAATAAACTTAGCACGTAAAAACTCTACTAATCAGGCCCCACCATGTACCCTCATACGGCCTCGACGCCTCCTCGTAAGGGTGTGTATATATATATATCTATATCTATATATATCTATATCTATCTATATATATATATATATATATCAGAACCGATAAAACTCTTGGTGGATGCTAAAATATCATATCAAGAGAAACCGGGTTTTTCAAATAATGCATAATTTCATGAACTCCCACGGTCCCCAAATCCAGAAAACATCATGAAAAATCCATATAACAATGCGAAAATCCATGAATATGATATATACAACATAAACTGAAATGTAAGCATATAAAGGAAAAGCCGCTAATTAACTGCAACAAGTTAATATAAAATATCATGCGGTTCCTATTTTATCCAATTCTAAATAATATCATGTAAAGGTAAATATGTAGCTATAACTG
Organism: Agapanthus africanus; assembly: GCA_030015575.1. NCBI lineage: Eukaryota > Viridiplantae > Streptophyta > Magnoliopsida > Asparagales > Amaryllidaceae > Agapanthus > Agapanthus africanus. The sequence goes on from CM057341.1 coordinate 487,498,657, forward strand.
TTGTATGTGTAAACACAAAGGTATAGCAAGGTATATGTATCTACCTATAAGTAAAAGATGTAATATTCCCCTGGGTATAAGAGCAGTACGTGCAAGGTATACCTGTAGCTATGTCATGAAGTGTGTATGTACCTATCACTAATGGTACAATACTCTATCGGTATACTTGTATCTATCATATAAGTATATGAAGGCATATGTGTAAGCATGTGATATACAGGTATGCTAAAAGTCATATGCGATAAGAAATATGAATCAATGTCACAATGTCCCTAACCAAGCAATATCATATCTATAAGTGGGTTGTGTGTGAGACATGGCAATTATCGACGGTGTGTGTAGCATACAATCAGTGCTCGTGCAACATGAATCGTCAATAATATGCGCAGTGTCCTAAGACTACTTGTTCAAGCACAACAACATCTAAGTAATAGGGTAAATGCGCAATTCTAAATTTGACATAGAATATGCGACAAGTATTAACATTTATAGCCCAGATGCATAACGCTATGCGGGCGATTCCCTTGTAGATGTTAAATCTACTCACCAACGCTCCAAGCTAGGTGAAGCCTACCACCTGTTTTCCATTTGTAGCAGTGTCCGAAGTCCCCACCTGCGAACCTGCAACATTAAAACAATAGAACACGTATATATTAATAATAGACCTAAAATACTTACAATCTACACGGACCAACACGACACACATACGTACTCTAAAGGGTTCGTGTTGTAGCTAACACGTATAGCGATACTACGAAACCAACTCAGAGCAATAGCAACACGGAACTCGCAACGTATCGGATAACGTATCGCGCGAAACGAAACACTAGAAATATGCAAAGTGGTCCCATATTTTTCTGTGCTAACAATTTGTAAAAATTGCAAGTTCCATGAGACTACAAATAACCCCAGAGACCCCTAACCAAAAACCAAACACCCAAGTCCCCAGTCTGGCCGCAATTTGCGGCCAGAACCAATAAAACGGCGGCCTGACCTTCGAGGAATTGACTCGTATTTTGAGGGTAGGTTCTAGGTCTCTACACTAGGTTACTGTCATGCCAATTTTTGCAACAAATACCTGGTTTAACAGCAGATCATCCGAGACCACAAAACAACACTAAAAATACGATATTTACCCGAAACGATACGACACGCGAAAAAAACAGAAACTAACAAGCTAAGCTACACAAAATTAACTTAAAGAGCAGAAAGGAATCATCACCTACACAAAAGAACACAAAGATCCTAGCTTTGCATGCTCCTAGGCATCCATGAGGCAAAACCAAGATAAAGATGTGATTTTTGTGAAGTTTTTTATGAATTTGTGATGGATTTGTGTAGGAAAAGGTGAAGAGAAGCTATGTGTTTAGTTGATGAGAGAGGAGAAGAAAGAACAAATGAGGTTGAGAAAAAGAAAGAGAGGAAATGATGAAGAGAGAGGGGGGTGGGTGTAGGGTGAGGTGAGAGGTGAGTGTATCCAAAGCAATTAATGCACCATGCCTTATCATTAATGCTTTCATACTACTCATCACCCAAAAGAAAATATATATCTCTCTCACTCACAAAAGATCAAGGATTAAGCAAAGGGATTAGATTAACAAGGATTAGGTTAAGTGTCATGGTTGCTAAAACTAGAATAGCACAAACAAATCCTCGCATTTATGTGCACACTAGCATGCATGCTTATAACAAATAATAATAAATTATTAATTAAATGTTATAAAATGTGAGAAGCCCGAATTGGTAAACTTTTTACAGTAAACCCGCATTAACGTCTAAACGAACACTAACCGAAATCTAAGGTGTTACAATCTCCCCCCCTTATAAAAATTCGTCCCCGAATTTAAAATTTTCACTAAGCGTACATTCAAAGAGAAGATTACAAAAATCTCATATCTTGATCGTAGCCTCTCAAGTGATTACCTCACTATATGGCTACGTCCAAGAAAACCCTTCACAGGTAGCAAGACCCTTGACCATAGTTTCTTCACCTGCCGAGCCATTAACATAATTGGCTGCTGGTGAACGTAAGATTGCGTCCATGCTAAATGGTCTGGTATTGAATCATGTGAGAAAGGTCATGAAGGTAATTGCAAAGTATCGACACAAGGAAATACGGGGTGAATACTCAATAATCTGGGCGGAAGTGCCAAATTAAAGGCAATGAAACTAACTCGCTTTAAGGATCTCAGAAGGACCTACAATTCTGGGGTAAGCTCCCCAAAACTCAACACGTCATTCATCGGAAAAGCCCGTAGGAATACATGATCTCCCACTGCGAACTCAAGTCTGCGACCATCACGGTCAGCATAAGACCTCTGTCTGCACTGGGCTGCCATCATCTTGACCCGAACCAACTGGATCATTTCAGAAGTCTCTAGACTAGATGGGGTCTAAAAATCCTACTACGCAAAGTCAGAAAAACAGACTGGTGATCGACACGACCTAACAAATAAACCTAAAGGTTGCCAATTGGAGTGACTCCTGATAACTGCTATCGAAGGAGAACCCTAACAATGGCAAGTGACGATCCCAACTGCCGACAACAATTAATACGTACGCACAAACATATCCTCCAGAGTCGGTATAGCCCGCTCTCATAAAACCATCATCCTGCGGATGGAAATACGGAGCTAAAGCTCAACCAGTACCCAAGGCTTCCTGAAGTTCCTGCCCAAGACGGCAAGCAAACAGGGTTCCTTCATAGGATACGACTCATGAAGGAACTCCGTGCAACACACAAACTTAACAAAGAACAACTGAGCAAAACCGGAAAACAAGCATCCGAATGGAGTCACGCCCTGACTAAACCTGGGTAGACACCATAACGAAATTCGTGGAGATCTGCTCCCACTCCCACTTCGGAATGGTTAAAGGTTGCAACTCTCCAGCCGGTCTCAGATGCTCAACCTAAGCACACAACAAGACAGACACCTTGAAACGAAACCCGAAACTTCTCTTTACACCCTTGCCCACCCATAACTATCTCACAAGTCACGTCAAATGTTGGTGGAATTTGAATGAGTTCAGAGAGTTGACAGATTTGCCTGCTCTAGGATCTCGCGTCTCTACCCAATAGTATCAGGTACACAAACGCGTCCCTAAACTTAGCACACCCTTGTCACAAATCAAGGACTCTGAATCATTACCCAGCCGTATATGCTTAAGTATCTCTGACGAACGAGCATCGGCGGTCAGTGCCTCGCGAAAGCGATTAAGGAAAAGGGGTCGGGCGCGGACATGAGCAAGCTGTCCCCTCAGTAGAGACGAACACAAGCTGTACTCAACGATCGTACAAGAACTGTAAATCTGCAGAATACTATCTCAACAATCACAACCCGCTGCAGGAAGATGTACATTAAGCTCTAGTGGTCCGTGAAAATCTGACACGACTCTCGAACAAGTAGTGTCTCCAAACCTCCAACGCAAAACCACCACGGCCATCTCCAGATCATGAGTGGGATATCCTGCTAGTACTTCCTCCAAGTGTAGGGAAGAAAAATCGATAACTCTATAATGTCACCTCAGTACACAATCGAGCCCCACTCGCGAAACATTACAGTTAAACAACAAATTCGCCCGAACCAGAAAGCAAAGAAAGAACTGATGCAGTTGTTAACCGAGTCTTCAACTGCCGAAAAACTCCGCACACATGCCTTAGTCCAAAGAAAAGAAACCTCCTTTCCGGTCAGTTCAGTCAACGGTGCAGCACTACAATAGCAATCCTGCACGAAACGGCGGTAAAAACCTGCTAAGCACAAAAATATGTGGACCTCCGTCATGCACACAAGTCTGGGCCTAAGCTGTACGGCCACGATCTTACTCAGAACCATACGAAAACTGTCTCCCGTAACTACAAGACCTAGGAGTCAACACAAACAAGCCTGAAGAAACACTCCGAGAATCTAGCAAACCGCTGAGGCTCTCCCAATGTTTGCAAAACAAATCCTCAAGTGCTACTCCTGTCCCTCAAGACACATTAAATAGACCAGAATGTCGTCAATAACACAACAATAACTGGTCGAGGAACGGCCTGATGAAATCTGGTTCATCATATCTACGAATGCTGCTAGGGCATTGGTGAGTCCAACGACACACCAACACACACAAAACCCGTAGTACGCACAAGGCAGTTGTAACACCTTAGGATGTGTTTAGTGGCTAATTATATTTTAATATATAGTTTTTAATAAAAAAGTTTACCAAATCGAGTTCCAAATATTTTATCCTATTTAATTAGTATTTTATTAGAATTTTTCTAGGCATACACACACTTGTGCATGTAAACTAGGGTTTTAAAATGGGGTTAGACCATGATTAGCAACCATGGTGGTTTAAAACATGGGAATTAGGTTATTTGGGTTTTAATTAAGTGTAATTGGTTATTTTATTCAAGGGTTGTTTTTTTTTGAAATTATTTGAATATGTTGACTTGATGAGAGAGAGGGAGAGAGGGAGAATGGTCATAATGGCCTTTGCCATGCTTCATTAATTGAGGAGAGAGAGAGAAAGGGGGGTTGACTAACCTTAGCTCTCATTTCCCTTTCTTTGTTCTCATTTTATTTTCTCTCAACTCTCACTCACACACTCATACACACACCAACAGCAGCAGCCCCAGCTTCAGCAACAACATCAGCCACAGCAGCTCCAGCATCAGCAGCAGCAGCACAGGCAGCAACAACAGCAGCTCCAGGCAGCAGCAGCACCCCAGCAGCAGCTCTTTCCCTTCTTCTTCTTCTTATTCTCCTTCAACTTGCTCGTAGGATTCCTAGGGGGTATAATCTTTAAACTCATTCTTTTGCTCGCTTAGTTTGTGTTTATAGCTTCGATTAGTGATTAATTATGCGTTTTTAGTGCTATATGTGGTGATTAGTGTGAACTTTGATTAAGTGAGGTTAGTATTGGGCAGACTGACTTAATTAAGTCTTATTAGAGCCACTTAAACCTAGTTAAACCCCAGATTGCACTAAAATACCCTAAGTTTTCAAATTGTGCAAAATTTAACCTTTTTAAGCAAAACTTAGCCTTTCTGTAATCTGATTTAGATCTGGGTTGTTCAAGTAAAAATTGAGGAAACTGGAGCATGTATACTAGGTATAGACCACACCACTAGAGCACGAGCCTCTGACCCCACACCCAGGCCGCCGGAATAATCCTACTAGTCGCAAATTGCGGCCAGCCTTGGGAGATAGGTGCTAGGAATTGTTCTGTAGGTGTCTGCTACATTTCTAAGGTCCATGGTATATGCAATTTTGTAAGTTTTTAACCTGGGTAGAATCTGGGACAATATATCATTTTTCAAGTACGTTTAGATCGCGCGATACGCGCGATACGTGAGTAGGTTCTGTGATCTAGCGTGTCGCGACGTGTCGGGTTAGTTTTAGACGCGTATACACACGTTTCAGCGTATCGTACACACGCGCGTTAATTCGCGACGCGAGTTTCTCATTTTGTTTCGATATCGCGTTTTTTAGAATTTTGCTTATATATATGGATTCCTTGTGTTATTCCAGCTTCGCAGGCGGGTACGTAGGACGCCGCTAAGAAAGGGAAGCTGGTGGTCGGCTACGAGTACCGCACGACCAAGTGAGTAGATTTAACATCTACGGGGAAACTGCCCGTATGGCGTTAAGCATCAGGGCGTGTTAGGATATTTAGTCGTAGATGTTCATATGGACTATAGTAGCATACCTTATTGTTGCATATAGAAATGATAGCATAGAACACTGCACTGTCACTAACTATTCAAGCTGCACGAGCACTATTTGTATGTTACACCCACACCGTTAGTGATTGCCATGACACTCGCACTATAGGATTGCTACGCATTATACATATCGTTTGATTGCTGCATCATTGATGATTGTCATGACTTGACATATATTGATATCTTCATACTTGCGGACATGCACACTTTATATTCATACCAGTGCACCCATATATTGATATTTTCATACCTACGCACATGCACACTGTATATTCAAACCGGTGCACACATATATTGATATCTTCATACTTGCGTACATGCACACTGTATATTCATACCGGTGCACACATATATTGATATCTTCATACTTGCGCACATGCACACTATATATTCATACTTGCGCACATGCACACTGTATATTCATACTAGTGCACACATATATTGATATTTCCATACCTGCGCACATGCACACTGTATATTCATACCAGTGCACACATATATTGATATCTTCATACCTGCGCACATGCGCACTGTATATTCATACCAGTGCACACATATATTGATATCTTCATACCTGCGTACATGCACACATATATTGATATCTTCATACCTGGCACATGCACACTGTATATTCATACCAGTGCACACATATATTGATATCTTCATACCTGCGCACATGCACACTATATATTCATACCAGTGCATACATATATTGATATCATCATACTTGCGCACATGCACACAGTATATTCATACCAGTGCACACATATAGTGATATCTTCATACTTGCATGGATTTACGCATTGAGATATGTTGTTTCAATGATATTTCTGGATTTGGGAACCGTGGATATTTCAAAAGCGAATATGTAATTGTTTTAAAAACCCGGTTACCCTTGATATGATATTTCAGTGCGTCCACCATGAGTTTTCTCTGTTCCAGAGAGCTTGTGTGAGTATACCCGATTCGAGGAGCGGTAGGCACCGATTGTACATGGTGGACCCTGTACGGTACCCAGGGGCAAGATGACTCATATTGTTAGACGGTGAGCCCGTCGGAGGGAATACTACCAACCGGTGATTGGTTAGGCCTGGCGGTTATCTGGAGGATACTGACCAGAGATGAGAGATGGATACGGGGCGATCCGTTCTGCCGGGTCCGAGGGCCGATCCCGCAGACGGAGCCCGATACTAGAGGATTTGCGTGCGGATGCTAGGCACCCATGATTCTATGAGATTTACATGATTTGGGTATATGGATGGACTCCGATTATTTTCCACGTTGATATTCCGTGTAGATATTAATTATTCCCATGCTCAGCATTCAGTATTTATATCTCATCCTGTATCTGTTGTACCTGATAGAGTACACATGCTATGCACGATTTTTGCATACCCTGCACATCCTATATAGATGTCATTAGATTTCACATGCTATGCACGATTATTGCATACCCTGCTCATCCTATATAGATGTCATTAGATTTCACATGCTATACACGATTATTGCATACCCTGCTCATCCTATATAGATGTCATTAGATTTCACGTGCATGCTATGCACGATTATTGCATACCCTGCTCATCCTATATAGATGTCATTAGATTCCGCATACTATGCACGATTATTGCATACCCTGCTCATCCTATATAGATGTTATTAGATTTCACATGCTATGCACGATTATTGCATACCCTGCTTATCATTTAGAGATGTTGTTAGATCGTACTTGATGCATGATTACTGCTCATAAAGTTCATCATATAGTTGTTATCTGTTGGCATAGGTTAGAGTATCGCAGCACGTGCATACTCGTGATTACCTTTATATGTTATCTACTACTCACGAGTTGGCAACTCACCCCCGTTGTGCCACAGTGTTTGCAGGTTGCCCTTCGGAATAGTCGTGGCAGGCTACTTTCTTGCATCTTTTGACACAGATACCCCTACAGTTGGCGTATTAGCTCTTTTGCTGATAGGTGGGTTTTGTGCGGTATCTGTTTATCTTTCAGTTATGTACATTGTTGTATCTAGTACACTCCATCTACCACTTATGTATTGACTTAGAGACCAGTTGTGAGGACGATGTATATTATTTTGTACTCTGGTGTCGAGCTCGTTGTGAGCCGACTTTACTTATGAAGTTCTTATCATATGTGATGTTTTCCACTTATTGCTTATTTCTTCGCTACGACGTTGTATATTGCTACCGTGGTGATTATCTACTTGAGGTTTTCTTAACTTTTTAGCAAATGTTCCTATTAAATGTTTAGACACTCTATACTTTTACGGGTTTGATTTCTGGGTTTCGGCTTACTTAGTCGCGTTACGCCTGTAAACGTTACGTGGTTAAGTGCCGGTCACGGGCCAAACTTTGGGTCATGACAAAGTTGGTATCAGAGCGTAGGTTTTGCCTTCGGAGTGTAGGACGACCCTGGTATGATGGAGTAGGTAGCTGCAGCAGAGTGGCGTAGCGTGCTTATGTTCTGCGGCATACTCACGACACGGTACTCCGCCAAAGCGACCTTAGAACTTATTGATTGAAATTCCTTCATGATTGTATACATCCTTGTGATTCGATTTTCGTATCCTCATCGAATCCTACTTTCTTTTCAGCCATCATGCCGCCAAGGACTATGAGGGCGCAGAGAGCGGCCGCGAGAGCCGAGATTCGAGTTGATTCGTCCGAGACGAGGACTGATCCGGGTAGTACCCCCGTTGTACCAGAGCAGATTGTTCCTCCTACGACAGATCAGATCGCTAGACTAGTGGTAGAGATGCAGGACTTGCGCCAGACGATGAGCTCACTGGTGGAGGCCGTTCGAGCGCAGCAACAGGAGGTTGTCACCCCTGTTACCCAGTTGTTCCTTGCAATCATCATGCAGTATTCCGTCACCTACATAGCACCAGTAGAGGCAGCCCCAGTTTACGAGACACGTCTTCCAGAGACCGTAAGAGTTCCGGAACAGTTGAGGAATCGTACTGGTGTACCAACCCAGAGCAGAGGCTTAGGACGAGGACAGTCGTTTGGCTCTCATCCCTAGGAGGGTCAGCAGTCAGCGCGAGGGTGTTTTCGATGCGGAAGCCTTCAACACTTCGTCAGGCATTATTCCTTAGCACCACGTCAGGGTCGTATTCTGAGACGTCATGGACGCGGAGGGTTTGCTCAGAGGGGTCAGTCTAGAAGAGGAGGAGTTCGGCCTGTTGCGGGTAGAGGGCAGGCACAAGTTTTCGCTTCGACCCATCGGGACGCGAGAGCGTCCAATGCAGAGTTTTCAGGTATCCTTAATTCGTATGTTCTTTTGATGTAATTGTTTGATCCGGATCCATACACTCGTATGTTTCCACACTTCGTGCCGAGTTTAGGACGAGAGTCATCCTAGGTAGATCAGCCGTTGTTGTGTTAACTTCTGTCAGCGATTCTTTTGTTGCGCGACACGTAATTCGGTCGTGTGCCAATCGGATAGGAGATAGAGATTCGTCTCTCCCGGTATAGGGAGTTGATGTTGTGCTGTGCTCGATTGGCTATAACTGGAAGTCCCTGGCCTGGGCGGATATATAGATTTACTGATAAGTGTTACCAGTAGTTTCTTGACCTGTTATGAGCCTCATATCGACACGACTTATCGGTTACTGGGGTCTGACGTATACCACCCCAAGACTTGATATGCGACATATCAGACGAAGAGACCGGACTGTACGGGAGTGTTACTGATTGGATTCATAAGAGAATGTACAGGCTAGCTTGTTGATCTTCTGATGGATCAATACCTGGGTTGCTGTTACGTTTAGCTGACCGCTTGCAGCTTGTGGGTGTTTGATATGATCATCACCTGCTACCGGCATATTGACGATTCTTTAGAGTCCTACACAGAGATTTCTTGACTCAGGCAAAATGGAGTAGGGGCACATATGTGATATGTGCACGATCGAGAATAATGCGATATGAGATACCGTATTATATTCTCACGATATTTAGAAATGAGCTGGGTCATCGGATCAAGTGTTGATTCGATGAATCGGTACATGATATATTAGTCGGTTATATTCGATATAGCCGGATTGTCGGATCAAGTGTTGATTCGATGATTTAATGTATAATAATATATATGATATATTGCATTACATTATATAATATTGGCTCGCTTTATTATTTCATTTTCTCACCGGGTAATACATTAATATATATGCGATATATGTTAATTGTATTATTTTCTTTTGTTACAAATATATAATATATATGTGATATATATTATTGTAACATCATATGATTAATGATGAAATATGTTTAGTGGAGATTAAACAAGGTTAAGGTTTAATTTGGGTTAGTTTTTTCTTGCACCTTCTAGAAGGAATTTCTTTTGTCATGGTTAAGATATTATTGTTGATATTTTCTCATGACTCATTCATTAACCCAACCAAACCCTAGCCCTAGTTAATTCTCTACAAAGGTTATCCTTGTCATCCTTGACCATGGTTCCATGATTAATCATATATTCATTTCATTATTCATCACAAAAGGTTTAACTCAATTTTCATCTTCATCTTCAACCTTGAGATTTGAGAAAGCTTACTAGGTTTTCCTTTTGTGATGTTTTCATGTGATAATTTGATATAAAAAGAATAGCATAAATACTACTCCATCATCCTCATCTAATCTAGCCAATTAGATTAGGGTGTTCACCTCATTAGAGTGAGAGAGCTTGAGTTATAGCAACTTCGACGTAGATCATCGGAGAAAAGGAACACTACAAGCTAGCATGGATCGTTCGAGTCGTGGAGCCTCTCTTGAGTCCGGGAGATCGTGGATCATGGCGAAGGGACTTCTACTCGGAGCTTATAAAGCGAAGGAGCGGACTACAAAGGTTGTAATCCCTTACACTTAGTTATAAAGATGTTTACTTGCATGTTAAACCCTAATAATCTAGCAAAGATCCCGTCTTTGGGTTGTTCGGCACGTCTAAAATTTTATTCGGGCATGATCGATGCCTTATGAACCCTTACAAGAGTGCCTAGGAACCCTACAACAGCATCAGCCACAGCAGCTCCAGCATCAGCAGCAGCAGCAGCAGCACAGGCAGCAACATCAGCAGCTCCAGGCAGCAGCAGCAGCTTCAGGCAGCAGCAGCAGCAGCTTCAGGCATCCCAGCGACAGCATCCCAGCAGCAGCTTCAGGCAGCAGCAGCAACAGCATCCCAGCAGCAGCTCCTTCCATTCTTCTTCTTATTCTCCTTCTCCTTGCTCCTAGGATTCCTAGGGGGTATAATCTCTAAACTCATTCTTTTGTTCGCTTAGTTTGTGTTTATAGCTTCCTTTAGTGATTAATTATGCGTTTTTAGTGCTGTATGTGGTGATTAGTGTGAACATTGATTAAGTGAGCTTAGTATTGGGTAGACTAACTTAATTAAGTCTTATTAGAGCCACTTAAACCTAGTTAAACCCCAGATTGCACTAAAATACCCTAAGTTTTCAAATTGTGCAAAATTTAACCTTTTTAAGCAAAACTTAGCCTTTCTGTAATCTGCTTTAGATCTGGGTTGTTCAGGTAAAAATTGAGGAAACTGGAGCATGTATACTAGGTCTAGACCACACCACCAGAGCACGAGCCCCTGACCCCACACCCAGGCCGTCGGAATAATCCTTCTGGCCGTAAATTGCTGCCGGCCTTGGGAGATAAGTGCTAGGAATTATTCTGTAGGTGTCGGCTACATTTCTAATGTCTATGGTATATGAAATTTTGTAAGTTTTTAACCTGGGTAGAATCTGGGACAATATATCGTTTTTCAAGTACGTTTAGTTCGCGCGATACGTGAGTAGGTTCTGTGATCCAGCGTGTCGCGACGTGTCGGGTTAGGTTTAGACGTGTATACACACTTTTTAGTGTATCGTACACACGCGCGTTAATTCGCGACGCGAGTTTCTCGTTTTGTTTCGATATCGCGTTTTGTAGAATTTTGCATATATATATGGATTCCTTGTGTTATTCTAGGTTCGCAAGCGGGTACGTCGGACGCCGCCAAGAAAGGGAAGCAGGTGGTCGGCTACGAGTAGCGCTTGACCAAGTGAGTAGATTTAACATCTACGGGGAAATCGACCGTATGGCGTTAAGCGTCAGGGCGTGTTAGGATATTTAGTCGTAGATGTTCATATGGACTATAGTAGCTGTTAGTTATATGTATGCCCTAGAGGCCATTACTGTACATTGGATGCATATTTTAGTGGATGCTGGGACATATATAGGAAGGACTTTCTTGCTCGACATGATAGTACGCTATCTGGTTGCTCTTTATCTTAACGTGTATACTTTTCGTCTCTCTGTTACATGTTGATAAAGCCCTTAGGATGTGTACTCGACTTCCAGAACTATGATGCAGATCATATTAGTGGGGCCTGGGTAGTCAATGAGTACATCCTTCATTGTTCCTAGTCGTGGGAATATCGAGACGGGGCATCGATATTCCAGAGTAGACTAGCGCATAGCTTCTCGACCCATGCGATGGGCGATGGATGATCCCATATCCATTGGTGTTTGACATCGAAGATGGTATGCGGGTGCCCAGTGGAGACTGGGTACACTGAACGGACTCGCCGAGAACTCCCAGATGGTATTATACCTCACGTCAGATGGCAGTTCTCTGGTGACACTGGTACAGCTTAGTCTGTTGACCCGAGATCGTCATAGAGTCTTGTGTGTCTCCCACTGTGCTTTGATTTCCACCCTACCACGGCTCTACTGAGTCGTGCAAACAGGTGGTTTTTGGGTACAGTCCCGATTCACATGGAGGCAATGAGCGATAGGAGGGGATTCGTCTCTCCCGGTATTGGGGGTTGATGTTGTGCTATGCTCGACTGGCCATAACAGGAAATCCCTGTCCAGGGTTGCAGTGATATACTGGTAAGAGTTATCAGTAGTTTCACGAATGTTATGGACCTCAAGTCGGCATGACTTATCGAGCTACTGGGGTTTGACGTTTACCACCCCTAGGCGAGATATGCGACATATCAGACGAACAGACCGGACTGTACGGTAAGTGTTACTGGTTGGATTCACAGGAGTGTGAGCGGGCTTGCTCGTCGATCTTCTGATCGCTCAATACCCGGGTGGCCGTTACGTTTAGCAGACCGCTTGCGGCTTGTGGGTGTTTGATATGATCATCATCTGCTGTCGGCGTATTGACGAGTCTTTAGAGTCCTACACAGAGGTTTCCTGGCTCAAGCGAAACGAAATAGGAGCGCATATGAGATATGTGCGGGACCGAGAATAATGCGTGTATGTGATACCGCATTCTATTCTCGCGATGAATGTATCGATTGGTTATATGCGATATAACCTAGTTATCGAATCAAGTATTGATTCGATAAGCCGATACATTGGATACTAGTCGGTTATATACGATATGACCGGATCGTTAAATCAAGTGTTGATTTAATGATTTAATGTATAATTATATATTTGATATATTACTTTGCATTAACTAGTATTGGTTCACTTTAAATGGATTTACTCACTTGTTTTGTACACATTGCATATGCGATATATTTTGTGCACATGATTGTGTCATGTTTGATAATACATGCAAGCTAGGGTTAGTGTAAAGAATTAGACCATGGTTAAGATTATGATTAGGATTTTCTTTTTTCTTATTTATTTATTTATTTATTTTGGAAAAAGATGAGAAAAGAATGGTTGCTTTTTTTGTTTGCTAGTTGAACATTCTTGAAGCTTTGAATTAGTCCACCATCCTTGTCTTATACTTAACCCTAACCATTCTAGTTAACCATGGTCCATTCTCCACAACTAACCAAGGGTTAGTAAATGATAAGTATTGATTTATTTATCATTTACATAATACTTATCATATTCTTTTCCATCATCTTCTTCTTCTTCAACATGAGGAAAAAGCTTGCTACATCAATGGTGATTGATGAAAAAGTGTGGGAAATCCAAAACTAAAGTCTACCCAATTCCTATTTCTTCATCCTCTACCTCTTGCCAAGTAGTATAGGGTGTTTCCTTCACAAGTTTTCAAGGCTTGGTGAAGTTGGAGCTTGTTCTTGTGATGCCTCGATGTAGATCATCTTCGGCATCGAACCGACGATCAAGCCCGCCCATTCTTTGATGATGCTAATGCTAGAGTCAAGGGTTCGACTTGGACAGCGGAGGGAGATCATCGCGGAGCTTAGGATGTGGTGGACCGGATCTACAAAGGTTGTAGCCCCTTTCCCTTAGCTTTATTTCCGTTTCCTTTTTATTAAGTTGTTAACTAGTTTTCTTTTTCGCCTAGATTTCTAGCCAACGATCCGTATTAGGGTTTCTCGGCACCCGTAAAATTTGAAATTGGCATGGTTGATGCCTTGTGAGACCTCTTTAGAGTGATTAGGAACCCTACAGTGGTATCAGAGCCTAGCTAGAGCCTTAGGCGAAGTCTAGACGGAATTTGAAACCCGATCGAACCGAAACCCAACCCCAAAAATTGCTCTCTGTACTTTTTCTGAAATCGTGGATTTTTCCAAATTAAAAATATGCAGAAAACTCAGCAGGGAAATCTAAGAATTACGGCGCAAAAAGTTTTGCATGAACAGTGTAATCGGCGGCGGAACCGCGGCATAAGCGTAGCTTAGGCGGCGGTTCCGCGGCAGAATTGTGACGTCAGCCCTAACTGTTTGCACAGTAATTCATTGTTTCAGGTGCTGAGTTCTCTGGGTATTTTTAAAATTTATTCAAGAGTTGAATTTTCTGGAGTTGTTTTGGGGATTCGGTGTTTTGATCGGAGTATCAAATTTTGTCTGTGTGGCTTTCCGGATAATTTTTTTAGAATATGTTAAAAAGTTCGACCGGATATAAATACCCAATTTTTCCCATGTCGGGAAATTTCCAAGTGTTGGATTTTTCCGTAGTTTAACGACGTTCTAAGTAGTGCAAGTAACGCGATGGACCCTCTAGAAGACAACAAACCTTAACTCGATTATGTGACCGTCTTGAACTGCCCTTTGAACCTTCGGGTTTGGGGCAGTACGGCGTGCCACATGTGAGGCGTTGGCTTGACCCTTCTACGGCTGGACCGTTGGTACTGAGGCACGAACTGAATGTTGTTAGACTTATTTCATGTGTTGAGCTGTATCGGGAAAACTTGGGTGTTTGACTGTTCGATCGAAAAGTTTAACATTTTCTGTTTATCTGGAATGGGATACAATAATTGGAATTCACAAGAAGTTATGAGATAAGTGAATGAATGTTATAAACATAGCAGTTTAGTCTCACTTGATCGGTTGCCACGGAATTTTGATGTGATCAAAAGTCCGTCGCAATCACGTAGCGTACGTGGATACTCGCCGGGTAAACTTAATAGACAGCCTCGCTCCATAGCCCCGACCAAGTGAATGTAGGAGAACCCCGTCGCCGAAAGCATCCGTTCGGGTGCTCGCGGTAGCGGTGTTCCGCTTTGGTGCACTTCGTCGACGGTATCAGGGGTGCGGCCGCCTACTAAAGTTTGCGACGAGCATTCGATCAGTTTTTCGGGAATCTTGTTGAATTGCCCGACTTGATATTGAAAAGAGTTTTCGATAATGAGACTAAAATGCGGGGTTTATAATTGTTAGGCATGCGATGTCTAAAGAATTCATTTGATCAGGCATGCGATGTCTGAGGTGGTTGCGGATTCCAACTGTTGTAGTTTTACACTTTCTTTTCTGTGACCGTAAGTGTAATATGTGATATCGCCGGTTTCGTTGCTATATGTCAACGACAATTGGGATGCGCATATTTACTTACGTTGATAACATGTGATGTTATGTGTTGCTGGATATGTTATATTGGATCGTCGTGTTTGAATAGCCGGGGTTTTTTTATGTGAGATGAGTGTTTTTCATTTTCATTCATGTAAAAACTTGTATGTAATATTCTTTTATTGGGGCACTTCCAGGTTGCGGAAGCTGTCACCGTTGTTGTATATTATTTACTTTTCTGCACTAGGATAGACCCAAGGAGGGGAGCACAAGTAACCGGGTTCTGGGGTCCAGTGGGAGACCAACTCGAGGAGTCGAGTTCGGGTCTCCTAACCCTAGAATTGGTAGGGTTGCTTGCCGCTCTCGTAGGGGTCTAGGGGTGTGGGATTGGCTATTCATCACGACCGTGGAATCCGTGTTTTATACTGGCTCGTATTGAAAACACGGACGTCCTAGTATATCCAATATTTCATATGTTTCTTCTGCTGTGATTTATCTGTGATGTGATCATGTAATGTTCTGTGACAGATATTATATATAGTATATATGATATATTATATAAACGTTGCTTATGTTTTACACCCGCGCTAGCCCTTCCCCGCTCTGCCGTTAGTTACCTAACCTAACGGTGCAGACGGGACATCGAGGCGAATGCGGATGGCATAAGCGTACGTTATATTTATCTGTGATGTTTAGGTGGATTTAAATGATGGGATATTCATTAATGAGATTAATGAAAGAAAATAAACCTAATTGATGTTGTGGAATCAAATTTCAAAATAAAAACAGGTAGCTACAGTTCTTGCTTTGCATCGCGGTGTTCATTATAGAACATCCTGCACCTTATTCGATGAGGAAAGGACCGAGATCCCTTCACCGGGAGTGACTCCTTTAGCAATAACTGGCAGATGCTACAACCATCGATTTGTCTTTGATCGCTTCTATAGTTTACGCTTTGCACAGTGATATATATGATATATCCCGCACCTCATTCGACGAGGAAAGGGCCGACGATCCCTTCACCGGGAGTGACCCCTTTAGCAAAACTAGAAAAGCCTCGAAAACATTCCATTTAAAAACCATTTGATTCCGCAACGAGATCAAGTTCAAAGCGTTAAAGGTTTTCACAAAAACCATTCGCAACCCTCCGTCATTTTAGGAAGTAGAGTACTTAGTATTCGTGCTGTGTTTGTTGACCATAGTCAAGGCACAGTGTACGGTAGCTAAGTTATGTCTTCCTACACCGCATATGATGCGATTAGTTAGGACAGTAGCGTGACTTTGTTGACCTTAGTTAAGAGTCATGTGGGTGGGTCTAATTAATCACGAAATGACGGGTAGAACTTGACTAGTGCTTATGATTTGTTGACCATAGTTAAGGTCATAGGTGCTAGGGGTAAAAACCTTTATTGGGAGTTTCAAGTGTTGAAATTTGCAATAAGATTGCATACCTTCTATATGATAGTTGGATCCCGATACCCACTGCGAGTAATTGTTACTCCTGGGAGAGTTTTACACTTTGCAATTAGCCGATCAAGTAGGTGTCTAGAAAGGTGTCAACGGGGTTATGCCTCTGGGAAAACGAGGTTTACTGTAATTAGGTCCGTGCGAAAGCACGGGGAACCTCCCTCAAAGTACCGACACTGGCCTGGCTGAAAGATTGGCGAACTTGCAGAGTGTAATTAATCCCGGCTAGTCTTTCCTTTTAAGGTTTGAAGGAAGATTTGATAAAAACAGTGGGAGCCATCCTGATTAGATAAAATATATAACCAATCTGATCTCGCAAGAGCGCACGCAGAGTGTTTTCTTCTCTCTCTCTCCTGGTAGCGACCATTTCACGCCTTAATCAAGATAATAATACGGAATTTTGACCGAACCCGCTTGTTATACTGAGCTGGAGAACGTTGGTCCCGCTCCAACTTATAATTGTTATAAGACAGAGCAGGAAATAGGGGAATGCCAGGATTCCCATGCCGCCCAAACGAAGAAAGTGCATGAGATGCATCTCCTTCGGATGTGTTCATTACAAAGAACTGTTTCTCAGTATCCTCTGTATCCTGGGTATATGATACCGGATCAGGATCCCAGATATGTAATATGTTACATAGGGCTACAAAAGGGTAGAAAAACTGAGAACGGGTGATAAGTTTCATGAGGCAGAAAACGGGGCAAGTGTTGCAGCCAAGTCTGTTGGTCACTGTCACCCTGTATTACCAATACATTAATTCTGAACAAATACTATTAGATACCGAACCTGATATACAAAATCATATCAGTCTCTTTATCAGTAAAGAAGGATATAACTTTGTATTGTTGGATAATGTTTTGAACATTTCCTATATCAAAAGTTGATCGGTTCAGGCACGTTATCTAAAAGCATTGACGTTCTAAATCAAACTACAGTTCCTTGTATACTGAACACACACAAGAGGAAGAGTTCAGAAATGAACGAATCATTCTTGAGGCATTGTAGACTAGGTCATATCAATGCGACCCGACTGGCTGAAGTTACATTTTAGATGCATATTTAAATCAGTTTGAATTTACATCTTGTGAAACTTGCCAGTCATGTCACAAAGATAATATGACCATAGCTCTGTTTATTGGAAACAGAGAAAGAGTTAATGAACTCTTGGGACTGATGCATGATGATGTATGTAAGGTCTCCTGTCTACACATGCCAGGACTGGTTCTTTATACTTCATTATATTTTCTGATGATCTCTCAAGATTCAGTCATATGTTCCTGTTGAAACATAAGTCCGAACCTTTTGAGGTATTCACAGAATATAAGTTAGAAGTAGAGAACCAATAACCGGGTATAAGTATTATGTCCTTTGATGAGATCAAGGAGGAGAATACTTGAGCATGGAATTCCTGGATTATTCTAAAGGAGAATGAGATTCTCTCTCGGCATTACTCCTCCAAATAACCATAGCACATTGGTGTATCGGGGCGGAGCAATCACACCCTATATGATATGGTGTGCTCTATGATGAGTACTACTGAGTTACCTGTTTCCTTTTTGGGAGCTATGCGCTTGAGAAGCTGCAAACCTATTGAATAGGGTTCGAATCAAATCACTGCCTACCACTTCATATGTGATATGGAAAGGGAAGAGCCCATATCTTAAGTTAGTTAAGATTTAGGGTTGTCCGGCCTATGTCAAAAGCAAAATCCTGACAAAATCGAGGCAGGATCAGTTCTGTAGAACTGGAAAGGTTCCAGCCATACAAAACTGCAGTTGATGATTTGACAGAACCATAAGATTCTAGAGTTCCCGACGAACCTCAGCCTCTCCGCCGATCTAGTAGGGTTTCTCATCCGCCTGAGAGATACCTCGGTTTCTCGATGACAGTGGGAGCAAGGAATGCATCATGAGATGATGACCCAACTAGTTTCGAGCAGGCCATCAAGAGTAGGGACTCTGTAAGAATGGCTGGATGCTTAGCGATCTGAGATGGAATCCATATACACCAACAAAGTATGGACTTTGGTTGCTATATCTGAAGGGTTAAATCCCCATCAGGAGCAAGTATATCTTGAGAAGATTACTTGGTGTAGATGGAAAAGTTGAGACTTTCAAAGCTAGACTTGTTAAAGGTTTTCGTCATCGACCAGGCGTGGATAATGATGAAACCTTTTTCAAGTAGCTATGCTTAAGTCTATCCAGATCCTACTTACCACGGCTACATACCATGACTACGATATCTGGCGGTTGGGTGCCATGACTGCTTTTTTAAATACTGATTTAGAAGAGAACGTCTATAAGAACACAGCCAGAGGTCTTCGTAAAACAGTAGGAGCAGCGGAAACGTGTGCAAGTTGCTTTACATAATGAAGCAGGCATCGCGGAGTTGGAACGTCTGTTTTGATGTGATAGTCAAAGTGTTTGACTTCATCAAAATGGTAGACGAACCTTGTATATACAAAAGGGTAGTGGAGAGTAAGGTGGTCATCTTCGTATTGTACGTAGACAACATACTCTTGATAGGAAAAGAGTTTCCTATACTACGATTCTCCAAATAGGATAAAGATGATACCTCCTAAATCCTGAGATTTGGACCTATGAGATAGATCTAAAGGGATATTAGGGTTCTCACTAGGTATAGTGAGATTGTATCAATCGATCCTAGGGAGAATCACTGGAAGTGTTCCAGGGTGATAAAGATGACTGAATGTCAGTCACAGGCACTGTGTTTACCCTCAGTAAAGGGACGGTATGTTGGAAGAGTTCCAAGCTAGATACCGTGGCAAACTAGACTATAAAGGCTGGTAACATCGCTATTGAAGATACTACCAAAGAGGAAGTTTGGGTATATATTGGTTCATAAGATGAACTAGGTTCCTGCCATTGTATGACAATGGAAGTTTGGCTTTGGCCCTGGAACCCTGGTCCCATCAGTGACCCAGACAAATTCTGAGGAAGCATCACCAGATCATGGAGATAGTTGATCTCCGGGGTGATCGAGGTTAGGAGAGTAGACTCAGAGGACAACACGGCGGATCCACTCACGAAGGCCTTTTTCCCAAAGAGAGACTTTTAGGGGATGGTTGAGTATATGATACTGCAACCACTGCTACAGATAGCCCTAGTGCAAGTGGGAGATTGTTAGTTATATGTATGCCCTAGAGGCCATTACCGTACATTGGATGCATATTGTAGTGGATGCTGGGACATATATAGGAAGGACTTTCTTGCTCGACATGATAGTACGCTATCTGGTTGCTCTTTATCTTAACGTGTATACTTTTCGTCTCTCTGTTACATGTTGATAAAGCCCTTAGGATGTGTACTCGACTTCCATAACTATGATGCAGATCATACTAGTGGGGCCTGGGTAGTCAATGAGTACATCCTTCATTGTTCCTAGTCGTGGGAATATCGAGACGGGGCATCGATATTCCAGAGTAGACTAGCGCATAGCTTCTCGACCCATGCGATGGGCGATGGATCATCCCATATCCATTGGTGTTTGACATCGAAGATGGTATGCGGGTGCCCAGTGGAGACTGGGTACACTGAACGGACTCGCCGAGAACTCCCAGATGGTATTATACCTCACGTCAGATGGCAGTTCTCTGGTGACACTGGTACAGCTTAGTCTGTTGACCCGAGATCGTCATAGAGTCTTGTGTGTCTCCCACTGTGCTTTGATTTCCACCCTACCACGGCTCTACTGAGTCGTGCAAACAGGTGGTTTTTGGGTACAGTCCCGATTCACATGGAGGCAATGAGCGATAGGAGGGGATTCGTCTCTCCCGGTATTGGGGGTTGATGTTGTGCTATGCTCGACTGGCCATAACAGGAAATCCCTGGCCAGGGTTGCAGTGATATACTGGTAAGAGTTATCAGTAGTCTCATGAATGTAATGGACCTCAAGTCGGCATGACTTATCGAGCTACTGGGGTCTGACATTTACCACCCCTAGGCGAGATATACGACATATCAGACGAACAGACCGGACTGTACGGTAAGTGTTACTGGTTGGATTCCCAGGAGTGTGAGCGGGCTTGCTCGTCGATCTTCTGATCGCTCAGTACCCGGGTGGCCGTTACGTTTAGCAGACCGCTTGCGGCTTGTGGGTGTTTGATATGATCATCATCTGCTGCCGGCGTATTGACGAGTCTTTAGAGTCCTACACAGAGGTTTCCTGGCTCAAGCGAAACGAAATAGGAGCGCATATGAGATATGCGCGGGACCGAGAATAAAGCGTGTATGTGATACCGCATTCTATTCTCGCGATGAATGTATCGATTGGTTATATGCGATATAACCTAGTTATCGAATCAAGGATTGATTCGATAAGACAATACATTGGATACTAGTCGGTTATATACGATATGACCGGATCGTTAAATCAAGTGTTGATTTAATGATTTAATGTATGATTATATATTTGATATATTACTTTGCATTAACTAGTATTGGTTCACTTTAAATGGATTTACTCACTTGTTTTGTGCACATTGCATATGTGATATATTTTGTGCACATGATTGTATCATGTTTGATGATACATGCAAGCTAGGGTTAGTGTAAAGAATTAGACCATGGTTAAGATTATGATTAGGGTTTTCTTTTTTCTTATTTATTTATTTATTTATTTTGGAAAAAGATGAGAAAAGAATGGTTGCTTTTTTTGTTTGCTAGTTGAACATTCTTGAAGCTTTGAATTAGTCCACCATCCTTGTCTTATACTTAACCCTAACCATTCTAGTTAACCATGGTCCATTCTCTATAACTAACCAAGGGTTAGTAAATGATAAGTATTGATTTATTTATCATTTACATAATACTTATCATATTCTTTTCCATCATCTTCTTCTTCTTCAACATGAGGAAAAAGCTTGCTACATCAATGGTGATTGATGAAAAAGTGTGGGAAATCCAAAACTAAAGTCTACCCAATTCCTATTTCTTCATCCTCTACCTCTTGCCAAGTAGTATAGGGTGTTTCCTTCACAAGTTTTCAAGGCTTGGTAAAGTTGGAGCTTGTCCTTGTGATGCCTCGATGTAGATCATCTTCGGCATCGAACCGACGATCAAGCCCGCCCATTCTTCGATGATGCCAATGCTAGAGTCAAGGGTTCGACTTGGACAGCGGAGGGAGATCATCGCGGAGCTTAGGATGTGGTGGACCGGATCTACAAAGGTTGTAGCCCCTTTCCCTTAGCTTTATTTCCGTTTCCTTTTTGTTAAGTTGTTAACTAGTTTTCTTTTTCGCCTAGATTTCTAGCCAACGATCCGTATTAGGGTTTCTCGGCACCCGTAAAATTTGAAATTGGCATGGTTGATGCCTTGTGAGACCTCAGTAGTGTGCCTAGGAACCCTACAGTAGCATACCTTATTGTTGCATATAGAAATGATAGTATAGAATACTGCACGAGCACTATTTGTATGTTACACCCACACCGGTAGTGATTGCCATGACACTCGCACTATAGGATTGCTACGTATTATACATATCGTTTGATTGCTGCATCATTGACGATTGTCATGACTTGACATATATTGATATCTTCATACTTGCGCACATGCACACTTTATATTCATACCAGTGCACACATATATTTATATTTTCATACCTGCGCACATGCACACTGTATATCATACCTGTGCACACATATATTGATATCATCATACTTGCGCACATGCATACTGTATATTCATACCAGTGCACACATATATTGATATCTTCATACTTGCGCACATGCACACTATATACTCATACTTACGCACATGCACACTGTATATTCATACCAGTGCACACATATATTGATATTTCCATACCTGCACACATGCACACTGTATATACATACAGTGTACACATATATTGATATCTTCATACCTACGCACATGCATACTGTATATTCATACCAGTGCACACATATATTGATATCTTCATACCTGCGCACATGCACACTGTATATTCATACCAGTGCACACATATATTGCTATCTTCATACATGTGCACATGCACACTGTATATTCATACCAGTGCACACATATATTGATATCTTTATACATGCGCACATGCACACTGTATATTCATACCAGTGCACACATATATTGATATCTTCATACCTGCGCACATGCACACTGTATATTCATACCAGTGCACACATATATTGATATCTTCATACTTGCGCACATGCATACTATATATTCATACCAGTGCACACATATAGTGATATCTTCATACTTGCATGGATTTACACATTGAGATATGTTGTTTCCATGATATTTCTGGATTTAGGAACCGTGGATATTTCAAAAGCGAATATGTAATTGTTTTAAAAAACCGGTTACCCTTGATATGATATTTCAGTGCGTCCACCATGAGTTTTCTCGGTTCCAGAGAGCTTGTGTGAGTATACCCGATTCGAGGAGCAGTAGGCATCGATTGCGGGTACATGGTAGACCCGGTACGGTACCCCGGGGAAAGAAGACTCGTATTGTTAGACGGTGAGCCCGGCGGAGGGACTACTACCTACCGGTGATTGGTTAGGCCTGGCGGTTATCCGGAGGATACTGACCAAGATGAGAGATGGATACGGGACGATCCGTTCTGCCGGGGCCGAGGGCCGATTCCGCAGACGGAGCCCGATACTGGAGGATTTGCGTGCCGATGCTAGGCACCCATGATTCTTTGAGATTTACATGATTTGGGTATATGGATGGACACCGATTATTTTCCACGTTGATATTCCGTGTAGATATTAATTATTCCCATGCTCAGCATTCAGTATTTATATCTCATCATGTATCTATTGTACCTGATGGAGTACACATGCTATGCACGATTATTGCATACCCTGCTCATCCTATATAGATGTCATTAGATTTCACATGCTATGCACGATTATTGCATACCCTGCTCATCCTATATAGATGTCATTAGATTTCACATGCTATGCACGGTTATTGCATACCCTGCTCATCCTATATAAATGTCATTAGATTTCACATGCTATGCACGATTATTGCATACCCTGCTCATCCTATATAGATATCATTAGATTTCACATGCTATGCATGATTATTGCATACCTTGCTCATCCTATATAGATGTCATTAGATTTCACATGCTATGCACAATTATTGCATACCCTGCTTATCATTTAGAGATGTTGTTAGATCGCACTTGATGCATGATTACTGCTCATATAGTTCATCGTATAGATGTTATCTGTTGGCATAGGTTAGAGTATCGCAGCACATGCATACTCGCGATTACCTTTATATGTTATCTACTACTCACGAGTGGGCAACTCACCCCCGTTGTGCCACAGTGTTTGCAGGTTGCCCTTCGGAGTAGTCGCGGTAGGCTGCTTTCTTGTATTTTTTGACACAGATACCCCTACAGTTGGCGTATTAACTCTTTTGCTGATAGGTGGGTTTTGTGCGGTATCTGTTTATCGTTCAGTTATGTACATTGTTGTATCTAGTACTCTCCATCTACCACTTATGTATTGACTTAGAGACCAGTTATGAGGACGATTTATATTATTTTGTACTTTGGTGTCGAGCTCGTTGTGAGCCGATATTACTTATGCAGTTCTTATCATATGTGATGTTTTCCACTTATTGCTCATTTCTTCGCTACGGCGTCGTATATTTCTACCATGGTGATTGTCTACTTGAGGTTTTCTTAACTTTTTAGCAAATGTTTTTATTAAATGTTTAGACACTCTATACTTTTACGGGTTAGATTTCTCGGTTTCGGCTTACTTAGGCGCGTTACGCCTATAGACGTTACGTGGTTAAGTGCCGGTCACGGGCCAAACATTGGATCGTGACAGCAGTCTTCGGAATGTCATCACTCCGAACCCACAACAATGGTGACCTGATCCCGAACAAACTTAGAAAATGTCTCACACTCTGGAGCTGATCGAAGAAATCGTCAATGCGAGGTAAGGGATACCTATCCGCACCGTATACCGGTTCAATTGACGATCCATCAATACACAACCTCATTGTGTCACCCTTCTCCTTGACGAATAGAAATAGGAGCTCCCTAATGCGAAACACTCAGACGCACAAGCCCCCCAACAAACAAACCTGCAGCTGATCCTTAAGCTCCTTAAGCTTCGCCGGCTCATCTGGAACAATGTCAGAAAACTCTCGCACGAAAGGAACCCGGTCCAACAAACCAACTGTGGCTCCGGTACCACGAATGAATGCCAAGAATCCACGACATCCTCTCCTCAAAAGCCGACTAGCGAAAAAGGCTTATTTCGAGCTGTGAGAGGCGGCACAACTATCCATCTGCACAACAAGAACTGACTCGCCGGGGAAAAAAACACCTGACTGTTTTCCTCACGGTAGTCCACAGACGCCTAGCACGTAGCTAACCAGTCCGTGCCCAGGTGAACGTCAAACCCAACATCTCTAGAAGGATCAAAACGACGGACGAATCTCCATCTCCTATCCAATTAGCACACAACTGAAATATGTGTTGCGCAACAAAAGAATCGCAGACAAAAGTTAAGACAACAAACGGCTGATCTACCTAACACGACTCTCGTCCTAACCACGACACAAAGTATGAAAACAAAAAAATACATCAAAAGAACATATGAATTAAGGATACCTGAAAACTCTGCATTGGACGCCCGCGCGTCCCGATGAGTAGAAACAAACTCTCGTGTCTGTCCTCTACCCGTAACAGGCTGAACTCCTCCTCTGCTAGACTGACCCCTCTGAGCGAACCCTCCGCGTCCATGACGTCTCAGAATATGACCCTGACGTGGTGCTAAGGAACAATGTCTGATGAAGTGTTGAAGGCTTCCGCATCGAAAACATCCATGTGCTGACTGCTGACCCTCCAGAGGATGAGAGCTGAACGACTGTCCTCGTCCTAAGCCTATACAACACCCATGACGGTCACGAAATCTGTCTCGACGACTAAGCCTCTGTCTCTAGGCTGGTACACCGGTACGAGTCCTCCTCTTTTCCGGAACTCTCAGAGTCTCTGGAATACTTGTCACGTCAATTAGGGTTGCATCCACTGGTGCTATGTAGGTGACGGAATGCTTCAAGCTGATCGCAAGGAACAACTGAGTAACAGGGGTGAAAACCTCATGTCACTGCACTTGAACGGTCTCAACCAATGAGCTCATCGTCTGGCGCAAGTCATGCATCTCTGCCACAAGCCTAGCGAGCTGATCTGTCGAAGGCGGATCCGTCTGCACCTGTGCAACTAGCGTGCCATCTTGGTCAGTGCTCGTCTCACCCGAACCAACTCTGACCTCGGCCCTCGCTGTATCTCTCTGAGTCCCCATAGTCATCGGCGACAAGGCTATAAATGGAAATAAGATTTGATAAGAACATGGAAATCGAATCACAAGGATATGAATCATCAAGGAAGGAATTTCAAGCAATTTGTACTTAGGTCACTTTAGTCGAAGTACCGCATCGTGAGTATGCTGCAGACATACACACACTACGTTACTCTGCTTAAGCTACCTACTCCATCATACCAAGGTCATCCTACACTCCGAAAGGTAAAACCTAGCGCTCTGATACCAACTTTGTTACGACCCGAAATTGGCACGTGACGGCCCTAAACTACGCAACGTCTACAGGCGTAACGTAGTAAAAGAAATCCAAAACCCAGAAATCTAAACCATAAAAAAGACAAGAAAAGATAATAGAAGTTTTGAAACATTTGAAATCATAACCCAAATTCTTTAAAAGTCCAACTTTTCTTTCTTTAAAATTTTGGCAGCACCTCCTTTGTAAAAACTAGCCCCAAAAATGGGTACAACATAAATAAAAGTAAAGCATCCCCAAACGGGAGCAAAAACATGCCCAAAGGCGGAAAACAACCACAACAACAATATACGACGCCATAGCGAAGAAATAAAAGAAGATAAAAAGAAAGCTGTATAAAAGACAAACAAGCCACAAATAATATACAATATTGTCCTCACCAAGTCTCTAAGTCAACATGAAAATATAGTAGATGGAGAGTACAAGGATACAACGAATATAAAATACAATAATACGGATAACCACAAAACCCACCTAAGCAAAACTGCACACTATGAGCTGAAGCGGTATCCGCAACAAAAGATAATCAGATAGATGAATAGCCTGCCTCGACTACTCTGGGGAACACCCTACAAAACAACTGTGGATCAACGGGGGTGAGTTGCCAACTCGTGAATAGTAAATAACATATACAGGTAATCGCAAGTATGCACGTACAGCGTGAATCTAACATGTGTAATTAATGGCAATAAAAGGTCATATGAATACAATAATCATGAAAAGTACACTAACAGGTACAACTAATACATTAAGCAATAATATGACAATCGGTATGCAATAATCATGCACTAATGATATGAAAATGTATATATGCAATAATCATGAAAGGTACACTAACAGGTACAACTACACATGAAGCAATGCATATAATAAAGGTATGTAAATGCAACCGTCATGAAAGGTACTCTAACAGGTACTACTAATACATGAAACAGTGCATAAACAATAAATGTGGAGTATGAAATGAAATATGTCATGTAACATTTCAAAATAATAAAATATTATTATTGGGAATTTTTATAATTTAATATTATTTTATTGAATATTTTAATATTTCGGTATAATTAAATACCGATAAATGGGAAAAATTTTGGAAAAATTATGGAAAATTCTAAAATAGGGTATTTTATGGGATTATGCCATTTTTAAGTTTTTACGATTAGTTTGACACTAATTTAGTGCTAATCGCAATTCGGATTTTTGGCATTTTTGTGCAAAACGTGCACATATCTCTTCTCTACACTTGTGCATTTCTACCATGGTTTTTCTTTTGGATTTACTATTCAAGTGAGAAAGGATTTAGTGAAGAAAAGAATAGGTAAAGTATAATGATTAGGAGAGAGGTAGGTATGGGGTTTACTTTTTGACTTGTAGAACCATTCCCCATCATTTTCCCCTTCTCATTCTCTCTCCTCTCCTTCCCCTTGCAGCTGTTGCTGCCCCTCTCCCTCTCTCTCCCTCTTCACAAAACCCCTAGATCCACCATGAAATCCACCCCAAAACCCTAGTCCCATTTCACAAAAAATATTCCCGAGCTCACTAGCTACACATTGGACCTAGAAGGAATGGATGTGGAGGACTTTGAGCAACTCAAGAATTTTCTTGAGTTGCCAAAGGAGGTAATTTATGCACCCCTAGTTTAGTATTTCAATTCTTATTGCATCCATTCTAGTTTCATGTCGATATGGTGTCGTTTGATGGACTTTTGAAGCTTCAAGTTAGGGTTTAGGTTAGATCTGAAATAAAAGGTGAAATTGAGGTTTGTGGTGACCTTAGAACCCCTGGTGTGATGTTATTTTGGATCAAACAAGAGACTAGAAACCAGAATACGGATTTATGAAATCGATATCGGGAAAAACTGTAAATCTGTCACTGTTTTTGAAAATCTGCTTTAACCCGAGACGTCTGAAAATAAATTTGAGTTGACAGAGGGATGTGCAGGAAAATAGAAACCACCACACAAAACCCTAGCCCCCACCTCCTTGTTCAGGCCGCAGATAAATCCCATCTGGCCGCAAATTGCGGCTATATCGGGGGGGGTTGGCCTCGTTTTTAGTGCAGGGCCCTATTTCTAGTAGTCTTGAACCATGGCATGTGCAATTTTGTCTGATTCCATCTAGGGTAAAATCTGGGTTAGTTTTCATGGGTTGGCGCATGATTTACGACATGTTTTAGCATGGATTTTGGTGTTTGTTGATTCTTTTTTGTCGGGTGGCGTTTTGACGTCAACGACAAGTGGCTATTGATCGTTTTTGCATGCGAGGCGATAGGTTTTTACCTATGTGAGTAGCGTGTGCTGTTTGGGTTTTTCGATGTGATTTTCATGTGCTTTAGCATTTGTGATATACTTGTAGCTACCCTACGTGATGTTGAGGCGAAGAAGATGAAGATGGCGACATCGGCACACGAGAAGCGAGGTGAGTAGATTTATATCTACGGGGAGAAGTCGGGTGGATGGCGTATAGCACCCCGCAGTCCGTGGTGATGTATACGAATACGTATACACACATATATTTACTATATGTTCTTTGAGATTATTGATGATAAGATGGATTGGTTTAGTGTAGTGCGAAACCCTAGAGTAGGGGTTGCACCCATACATACACGCATGCACACACTTGCATACATACTTTCTTTGCATGTATATATGGGAATATATATATTTGTATGTGTTCACATGGGTATGGGACTATGTGTACATATACTGGATTATGAGGATAGTACTTGGGATATGAGTTGAGTCGATGAGATAATGTGATATTGACCCGTACCCAGCTATTGGGATGTCGTACGACGATTTACCGTACGAGCCTATATTGATGGTAGAACCGCGTTCATGACTCGAGGATGTTATATCGTTGTGATACTATTGAGGCGGGATTACTGACTATTATATTTATATATATATCGACTCAGATGTAGGTGGTTTCATACCCCTCCTGTTTAGATTACTTAGTAAACATTAGACCAGACCCGAGTCATACCTATTTCAAAACTAATGAATCGGGGATATTTTAAAGATAGGCAAAAAGGGACTCTACGGATATTTTCAAACGTCACGTCATTTCTTAAAGCATCATAGCCCTTATTTTACCAAAAACCCCGATTCGTCTTATTTCAAATGGCAAGGCTACACGATATATTTATTGAGGTAGATTCTTTACTGTTGCGTTGATTATTTGACTCCGCATATTCATGTTATTTCCATTGCATCGCTTGTGTTGTTGATATACTACAGTCATGCTGCTAGGACACCAGCACCATTATCGATGATGCGTATGTTTCACGTACACTTGCTTGCCGGCTCACACACTTCATCATCGATAATTACCATGTCACTACACTGTAGTACTGTTGCATTCAGTATATGATTCTTGCATGACATAATGATATGCTTACATTTCTTTTACATGTCGCATACATCATGCTTTCTGATTATACGCATTGAGATATGTTGTTTCCATGATATTTCTGGATTTAGGAACCGTGGGTATTTCAAAAGAGAATATGTAATTGTTTAAAAACCCGGTTACCCTTGATATGATATTTCAGTGCGTCCACCATGTGTTTTCCCGGTGCTGAGAGCGACATGTGAGACCCGATTCGAGGAGTGGATGAGGCCGATTGTGGGTACATGGTGGGCCCGGTATGGTTCCCCTCGGCAAGATGATCGAAGGACTTAGCCGATTGAGTCTGGAGGTGGGTGAGTACCTACCGGTGATTGGTTGGACCTGGTGGTTATCCGGAGGATACCGACCAGAGTCGATAGATGGATATAGGCGTACTGCTGGGGCCGAGGGCCGATTCCGCAGACGGAGCCCGTGGGCTTATCCGGACTGACGGAGCCCGATATATGAGGATTTACGTGCCGATGCTGGGCACAGCTTTCATGATGTTTTCGAGTGTCGATGCTGGGCACTCCGGTTCCATGACTTTGACGTGTCGCGAGGGACACAGATGGTTTATATCTTCATATTTTTCCATACATATGCTTTATGATATTTGCATGCATGATGCTATTATCATTGGGTGACGAGTGGACGGGATCTACGTACATGCAGATTTGATTACATTGATCTTACCTCATATTCATGATATGCTATTACCTGAGGCACTGGCACGAGCACTTGGCACTACACTTATGTATTGAGGTTACATTGCCAGTTTAGCATGCTTCAAATTTATTCATATTGAGGTTTTTATATCTGATCGTATTGACCTAGGATGGGTCATACATTCGATCTCTGCTTGTAGATATTTTCTATTCACGAGTTGGCAACTCACCCCGTTGTGCCACAGTTCTTGCAGGTTTTGCCGTACAGATTCCATAGCGGCATTTCTGGCACACTACTTCGATATGGGTGACTTGCTTTGGTAGGTGGGTTCTTTTGTATCAGAACCGCCATTGTACATTTATTATTCGTTGTATCTAGAATTCCATCAACCAAAACTTGTATATTGTTTCAGACTTAGTAAAACAGTGATGTACTATTTCGACCTTAGAGTCGCACTTGTAATATTACGGTTTTCTGGTTGTTTTGAGTTTCTTTTTGAGTTTTGATCCTCGCCCTTTGGCGTTGAATATTATATTGCTTGCGTGGTTATGACCGTCGATTGACGAAGAGCTAGCTCTCTCTTGGGGATGCCTTTTTCCTTGCATAGATATATGTTATTTTTGTTGTACCCCGTTCGGGGCCAGTATTTACAAAAGAAACTCTGCCGAAATTTTCAGGAAAGATTACACATTTAAAAAGAAATGCATATTCGGCTTAGTTATTTAAAAATTTTGATTTTCAAAACATGTTTTCTTTACTTCTTAAAACCAGTTTTCTTTATTTACTCCTTAAAATGGTTATAGATTTCTGGGCTTTTGGCTTACTTGGATCAGATGGGGTCCTATAGGCTTCATATGGTTCAAGAGCCAGTCACGTGCTCTTTCGGGTCGTGACAAAGTTGGTATCAGAGCGCTAGGTTAACCTTGGTTCGAGTCTAAGTTTGACTATGTGGAGCCTAAGGCGTTTATATATATACGGAACTTAGGCTTGACCTTACGGAACTTAGACTTAGTCGAGGGGGTATTATACCCGAACTTTCGTCGCTTAGGATGACCCTTGGTTGATGGAGTAGGTAGCTTGAGTAGAGGGACGTACCGTATGTTTGTTCCGCGGCATACTTACGACACGCCACTCCGCTTAAAAAACCTTAGGATGCACATTTCTTTGAACAGTATTATATTCATTCCTATGATCTATCCTCATCGATACTGGTTATGATTTTGCTGCCACAATTGCACGGGCAGAGTGAGCTACGGCTCGAGTTGCGTCAACATGAGCTCGTCGTGGACGAGGACTGACCTGGGCGTGTTTCCAGTGGCATACGGTTGCATAGAGGCTTCGTATTTTTGTGTTTCCACACTATGAGCGTTTGACAGATCGCTGTTGCGAGATTTCTCGGATGTACCGGTCGGTACCAGAGGATTGAGCCACTGATTGAGGCGCTGTTCAGCGTACGGACGGATGAGCTAGTTGCTGCTGCAAATGACGAGATATTTCCCAGATGACTGGAGCTACTGCAGCATGAGCATATACTTAGAGATATGATGGTGAGTCGCTAGTCAACGAGGATGAATGATTAGGACATGTGGTTCGTTCGCTTACCCCGATGCGAGGTCATTAGATAGGTTGATTCCAGCTAGAGGCGACTTCACGCAGATTCGTTGTGAGTCGATAGAGACGATCGAGTGTCAGGAACCCATTTTCCAAGTTTAAAGTATTCGGAAAGACATGCAAGCGATTCCATGGACCCTCTAGAAGAACGAAACCCTAACTCGACATAATGATCGTGTGAAAGCCTTTGAACCTTAGGGTTTGCGGCAGTTCCGCGGCGCCATTAGTGAGGCTTGGGTTTGCCCTTCTACGGCTGGACCACCGATGCTCTGGTATGTACTCGATACTGTTGAACAGTACCCAAGATGTTGAGCTCTTGGGGGGGATTATGAAGTTCTGACGAGTCGATCGGATGGTTCGACATCATTCGGATATCATGTGATGGGACACACTGCTTGGGAGACTCCAGATACGAGCATAGCCATTGGAGCACAGTCCATACAGCCGCGATGAGACGAGTCTGAATCAGTCTACATTGGAACAAGGTGGAGTAAGGAGTTCACACGGGATTTCGATGTGATGACGTTCCACTCTGCTAACATCAGAGACGCGATATGCACGCTGAGGATGTGTTCGGCTAGATATCTTCTACGGAGTGACGAAGATACCGAGTTCGTGATTTCGAGTCCGTGTAAAAGGCTTCGGATGGACCGTAGCCGAGGACATTACAGTGCGCAATTAGAGACGTGACTGTTGCATACATATTGTCATATTACTGCTTCATGTATTAGTGTACCTGCTGGTGTACCTTTCATGACTATTGCACACATATGACTTTTATTGCTATTAGCTAGCCTATGTTAGATTCGCGCTGTACGTGCATACTTGCGATTACCTACATATGTTATTTACTATTCACGAGTTGGAAACTCACCCCCGTTGTGCCACATGGTCTTGCAGGTTGTTTCCCTAGAGTAGTCGAGGCAGGCTATTCATCTATCACATTATCTTTTGCAGCGGATACCGCTTCAGCTCACAGTGTGCGGTTTTTATTAGGTGGGTTTTGCGGTTATCCAAAGTTGTTTATTGTATATTCGTTGTATCCATGTACTCTCCATCTACCATTATCTTGTATGATTTAGAGACTTGATGTGAGGACGATTTTGTATTATTTTGTGACTTGGAGGTCTTTTATGCAGTTTTACTTCTATCGTCATTTATTTCTTCGCTGCGGCGTCGTATATCTGTTGTGGTGGTTGTTTTCCGCCATTGGGCGTGGATTTGCTCCTGTTGGGGATGCTTTACTTATATTTATGTTGTACCCATTTTTGGGGTTGGCTTTTACAAAGGAGGTGCTGCCAAAATTATAAAGGAAGAAAAGTTGGACTTTAAAGAATTTGGGTTGAGATTTCAAAGGTTTTGAAAATGCTGTTATCACTTTCTTACTACTTTTGATGGTTTAGATTGCTGGGTTTTCGGCTTACTTAAATTGCGTTACGCCTGTAGACGTTGCGTAGTTTAAGGGCCGTCACGTGCCAATTTCGGGCCGTGACAATGCCCTGTCTCGATAATCCTACGACTAGGGACCTGAAAAAGGATGTGCTTGTAGACTACCCAGCCCCCACTAGTTTGACTGCCATCACAACGCTGGTAGTCAAGTAAGATCCTAAGGGCTCTATCAATAAGTATTCTTGATATGCTAACATATATAAATATTAAGATAGAAATAAACCAAGTAGCATACTACCATGTTTAGCAAGATTGTTAGTATAACTGTGAATATCCCAAGCTTCCATTAAGTAATATACAAGCTAGTATGATACAATAATGGGCCCTAGGGCATATACACTAACAAATAGAATACGGTATCTCAAATCGTATTATCCTCGGTCCCTCACATATCACATATGTGCTCCTACTCCGTTTTGCCTGAGCCAAGAAACCTCTGTATAGGACTCTAAAGAATAGTCAATACGCCAGCAGTGGGTGATGATCATATCAAACACCCACAAGCTGCAAGCGGTCAGCTAAACGTAACAGCCACCCAGGTATTGAGCGACCAGAAGATCAACAAGCAAGCCTGTACATTCTCCTGTGAATCCAATCAGTAACACTACCGTACAGTCCGGTCTCTTCGTCTAATATGTCGCATATCTAGTCTTGGGGTGGTAAACGTCAAACCCCCAGTAACCGATA
This sequence comes from Agapanthus africanus, assembly GCA_030015575.1. NCBI lineage: Eukaryota > Viridiplantae > Streptophyta > Magnoliopsida > Asparagales > Amaryllidaceae > Agapanthus > Agapanthus africanus. Next base: position 487,532,949 of record CM057341.1, read on the forward strand.
AGTCGTGTCGATGTGATGCTCATAACAGGTCGAGAAACTACTGATAACACTTACCGGTAGCACTCTATATCAGCCCTGTCCAGCGACTTCCAGTTATAGTCAATCGAACACAGCACAACATCAACTCCCTATACCGGAAGAGACGAAACCCCTCCTATCGCTCATTTCCTCCATGTGATTCGGGACTGTACCCAAAAACCACCGTTTTGCACGCCCTCTTAGACGTGGTATGATGGAAATCAAAGCACAGTGGGAATCACACAAGACTCTATAACGATCTCGGGTCTACAGACTAACCTGTACTAGTGTCACCGGAGAACTGCCATCTGACGTGAGGTATAATACTATCTGGGAGTTCTCTGCGAGTCCATCCAGTGTACCCAGGCTCCACTGAGCACCCGTACACCATCTCTGATGTTAAACACCAATGGATATGGGATCATCCATTGCCCATCATATGGGTCAAGATGCGTATACGCTAGTCTACTCTTGTGTATCGATGCCTTGTCTTGATACACCCTCGACAAGGAACAGTTATAAGATGTACTCGTTGACTACCCTGGCCCCACTAGTATGATCTCATCATAGTCCCAGTAGTCGAGTACATATCCTAAGGGCTTTAAAAACATGTGAGAGCAAGACAATAAACTAATACAAGTCAACATGTTAAGACAAAGTGAAACCAAATAACATACTATTATGTCGAGCAAGAAAGTCCTCTCTTTATATATCCAAGCATCCACTATAATATACATCATATGTACAATAATGGACTCTAGGGCATATACATAAGTAACAATCTCCCACTCGCACTAAGGCCAGCTGTTGTAGTATCTCATACCTAACATCCTGAAGAGCCTCTCAAACTGTATCTAGGGAATGGCCTTCGTGAATGGATCAGCAGTGTTGTCCTTCGTATCAACTCTCTTGACCTCGATTTCTCGGCGATCAACTATCTCCCGGATCAGGTGATACCGCCTCAGAATATGTCTGGACTTCTGATGGGACCTGGGTTCCTTGGCCAAACCCACAGCTCCATTGTTATCACAATAAAAAGGTATTGGATGCTCATTAGACGGAACCACACCAAGTTCAGTGATGAACTTCTTCATCCAGACAACCTCTTTGGCAGCATCGTTGGCAGCGATGTATTCAGCCTCCATCGTCGAGTCTACAACGGTTTCCTGTTTGGAACTCTTCCAACACACCGCCCCTCCATTGAGGGTAAAAACAAATCCCGAGTGCGACTTAGAGTCGTCCTTATCACTCTGGAAGCTCGAATCGGTAAAGGACTCTACCTGGAGTTCTCCGTTACCATACACCAAGAACATCTCCTTAGTTCTTCTCAAGTACTTGAGAATGTTCTTCACGACTATCCAGTGACTCTCTCCAGGATCTGCTTGATACCTACTCACTACATTTAGTTAGTATGCTACATCAGGTCTGGTACATAGCATAGCATACATGATAGATCCTACCGCCGAAGTATAGGGTATCCCTTGCATGCAAGCTCTTTCCAAATCAGTCTTGGGAGACATCTCTTTGGAGAGAGTGATTCCAGAGATCGTGGCTTGGTTTCCACGCTTGGATTCTTCCATACTAAACCTCTTTAGTATGGTGTTAATGTACCTGGATTGGGACAATCCCAGTATCCGTTTAGATCTATCTCTATAGATCATAATTCCCAGTATGCAGGAGGAATCACCTAGATCTTTCATTGATAATCTTTGTGATAAGAAGAGCTTGACCGATTGTAGCATAGGAACATCATTTCCTATCAAGAGTATGTCATCGACGTAAAATACGAGGAAGACAACCTTACACTCTGCAACCTTCTTAAATATACATGGTTCATCTACGTTTTTGATGAAGTCAAACTCTTTGACTACAACATCAAAGAAGATGTTCCAACTCCGTGATGCCTGCTTTAACCCGTAGTTGGATTTAAGCAGCTTGCACACCTTTCCGCTGCTCCCACTGTCTACGAAGCCCTCTGGCTGAGTCATGTACACGCTCTCTTTTAAATCACCATTTAGAAAGGCGGTCTTAACATCCATCTGCCAAATTTCGTAGTCATGGTATGCAGCAATAGCAAGTAGGATCCGGATGGACTTAAGCATAGCCACTGGAGAAAAGGTTTCTGTCACGACCCGAAATTGGCACATGACGGTCCTAATACTACGCAACGTCTACAGGCGTAATGTAGTAAAAGAAAGCCAAAACCCAGAAATCAAAACCATCAAAAAGACAAGAAAAGATAATAAAAGTTTTGAAACATTTGAAGTCACAACCCAAATTCTGTAAAAGTCTAACTTTTCTTTCTTTAAAATTTTGGCAGTACCTCCTTTGTAAAAACTAGCCCCAAAAATGGGTACAACATAAATAAAAGTAAAGCATCCCCAAACGGGAGCAAAAACACGTCCAAAGGCAGAAAACAACCACCACAACAATATACAACGCCGCAGCGAAGAAATAAAAGACGATAAAAAGAAAGCAGTATAAAAGACAAACAAGTCACAAATAATATACAATATCGTCCTCACCAAGTCTCTAAGTCAACATAAAAATATAGTAGATGGAGAATACAAGGATACAACGAATATACAATACAATAATACGGATAACCACAAAACCCACCTAAGCAAAACTGCACACTATGAGCTGAAGCGGTATCCGCAGCAAAAGATGATCAGATAGATGAATAGCTTGCCTCGACTACTCTGAGGAACACCCTATAAAACAACTGTGGCACAACGGGGGTGAGTTGGCAACTCGTGAATGGTAAATAACAAATGCAGGTAATCGCAAGTATGCACGTACAACGTGAATCTAACATGTGCAATTAATAGCAATAAAAGGTCATATGAATACAAAAATCATGAAAAGTACACTAGGAGGTACAACTAATACATAAAGCAATAATAATATGACAATCAGTAAGCAATAATCATGCACTAATGATATGAAAATGTATATATGCAACAATCATTAAAGGTACACTAACAGGTACAACTACACATGAAGCAATGCATATAATAAAGATATGTAAATGCAACCGTCATGAAAGGTACTCTAACAGGTACTACTAATACATGAAACAGTGCATAAACAATAAATGTGGAGTATAAAATGAAATATGTCATTTCCACGGAATCCTGACATCGTGGTAGGATCACAATCCATCAAGACAATCCAAATCCCAATTTTCTCAAATCAGCCCCCAAATTGGATCTCATATCATATAAGTCTCGCAAATCCTTAATGTACATTATCGAATAAATCTCCTATATCCTGAATTACAAAATCAAGTGAATCTCATTTATCCTTTATGTACAATATCAAGTAAATGTCATATGTCCTAAATCCAATATCAAGTGAATCTCTTATAACCTAGGTATATTTGCATGAATAAATATGATGTATATAAAATTAATGTCAATACACATATATTAGCGTCCCATTCGACTAATATTGGTGTAAGGGCATATATAACAGCGTCCTAATCCACTGTTATATATACTAAGAAGTAAAAAGAAATATCATTAAACCAATGTGCCAAGTATAGACACAGAAATGCTGATCTATCAGGTGCTGTCACCAAGACTGGCACCCTGATAGGTACGTATCATACGCTATACCGAAAAGCATGAGTGCCTCGCTCTGACCATCGCCTTTTGACGTATCCATACGCACATGACTCCCGTCGGTATCCCCATGATAACCGCCGAGTCATAGGTAATGTCACCGGAGTGTATGGTTTCCCTGCCGGGCTCATCGACGTGGTACATCGACATCCCTTTCTTACCCCGGGGTACCTCCGGGCCCTGATCATATCAGTTTTTTGCATTTTTATACCGCCCTATTTTTATCACATTGCTTATCGGTAGGTACTCTTGAGCCGTGTTTGCTAGTCAATTGCAGGATACACGTTCTCGGCTCTAAACAGTGAAATTCATGGAAAAGCACGACAAAATCCGAATTACTGCCAACCACAGATGAAACACGGGTCTCCGCTCTCTATCCGTATGTTGCCGCACACCAGTTTAAGAGACAAAATGGCAAATCAATGTCATTTTCATGCACAAAGCTCAATGGCAACACAAGATCCAACATATCTACGCGGAGCTCGAGGAAATCGTTGCAAAAGATCCACATCACATCACCTTTTGATCAACAGAAATTCTGGAAAAATCGTGAAGAAAATCTGAGAAAAAACCTGTACCAGACTAAAGAACATAGAAGACCAGGGAAGCACACAAAAATCTAGACACCAACTCTCCTATAGGGCCGCGGATCCGCGGCTAATAGGGGGTCTAGGCCGCGGATCCACGGCCGTACAGGTGCCGCAGCTGATGAGTTTTCAAGAGGTGTTTGGTCTTTTCATGTTGATCCAGAATATTGCCCTAGGATTTCTGTTTCCTGCCTATAAATAGTCCAGAACTTGCCAAAACCAAGGGTCCATAATCTTGTATTTAGAATTCTTGAATACATGTGTTGTTCTTCTTCCTCTTCTCATCTCTTCTCCATTAAAAACTTGTAGTAAGCTTTTGTGAGTAAAGAATGAATAAAAGAGTTCTCTTTGTTATCATGCTTGTCTTGTTCTTTTTATAATTGCTTGTAATTTTCATTTGTTAAACTAGTTGTTGTTATTTGCTGTTTGTTTCTTTCTTGTTCTCTTTTTCTTTATCCTTAAACAACTATGATGCTTAAGCTTGATCCTTGCCAAGGTGAGGTCTCAAATAGCTAGTTATAATCTTCGAACCTCTTTCTTTCTATCTTCCTCCTTTGTTTTATTTTCTTTTCCTTATAATCGGTGAGTAGTTTTGATACTTGTTAGGGTAGGATAAGGAAAGTTTGAGAGAAAGAAATCTCTCTCACTCTTTTCTTGCCCGACATCTTAATTCGGACTCCCGTTAATTGAACCACAATCCGCTCCCTACGGCATCCTATCCTACATGATAGCGGTGATTCCTTAGTGAGACCGGTTGTGGTTGAATTAACCGGAGGTTAAGGCTAAGAGCCAAGAACGGACGGACAAGCACCAAAAGGAAGAACTTATGCGTTGGAAAGCCTAGCTTATACTCGCAAGTTCCTTCCTAGTCGTGCTAATCCCCGTTGTTGCCGATTACTGTAACACCGATATTAAGAGTTGCAATGAAAGAAGTGAACGACTCCTAACTCAAACTAACCTAATCCTAACCCTAACAAGCTCTCTATATATATCATTTTAGCACTTAAGCAATCTAAAAACAAACCAGGACAATTGGACTTAACTCGTTAAAGCACATAGAAAAAGATTCCCATCTCCCTGCGGACGACTCGTACTCAACCGGCTAGCTACAAGCGAAACCGTCTTGATTGCGGTAATAAACTTAGCACGCAAAAACTCTACCAATCAAATGGCGCCGTTGCCGGGGAGACGGTAGTTTATTTCTTTGTGTAATTTCGGGTTAATTTGTGAATATAAATATAACCGAAAAACAAAAAAAAAATATACATTGTAAAAAAAAACATCTTGTTATTTTTGATTAGTTTTTGTGCAAGTGTGCAGGATAAAAAAAAATGAAGTTCGAGTTCAGTACCAAAGACGTGGGAAGTTAGACCCATATTTCGTGGCTACACCGCGTTTGATCAAAACGGAACCAACGGTCTACTGTGAAATTCTGGAGCAAACCCAGTGAGCAAATCAAGATTCGGGAGCTCCAAACAGGAAGAGGACACCCAACAGGGCACAACCCAGAAAATTGAAGGCCCAAGCCCACTCTTTGGCTGCGGAACCGCGGCCGTTTGGTGCCCTCATCAACTCAAATTCCCTGTAAGTCTTCCTCTCCTCTCCCCCACTCCTCTGAACTCCACTGAACTGTGTTTTCTGCAGCATTCTTTTCGCAAACTCTCTTCCCCCTTCCAATAAATTATTTTTGTGCAGGATTCTTTGCGCCGCGCTAAAAAATAAAAATTGTTTGCAGTTGATTGTTACTGCTTTGCATATATTAATACGGACTTTAAGGGGCTTGAAACCAATTCAGATTGGGTGGGGATTTCATCACCCTTCCCTGGACCCCAGAAATCACAAAAAGCATATGCATTGACCATTGCTTAAATTAAAAAATACTAGACTCAGCCCTAAGGACTTCGTGCTCAAATAGGACAGAAGACTAGTTACATGCATCGGCCGTTTATCCTATCCTGACTTTTGCAGTGTCTAGACAAGTGTGTCCAAGGCAAGTGGTTACTTAATTAGGACCACTACTTACGTAGTGGGGAGCCTCCCACTTACCTGGCACTTACCTGGCCGCAATTAATGGAGAACAGGCGGTTTGAGGTCCTATTTCTAGCCCTTTGGAACAGTTAGGAGCTGTCTAGCTGACCTAGGTGACCCTAGATCTAGATGTGATTGTGCATATCTTGTTTGTGATTGCTTGAAGCCGTAAGCCCGTACATATTTCTGTAAAGCTCTTTCTAAAAAAGCAAAAAAAACATAAAACCAAAAACTTTTATAAAAACTTGCCCTTTGTCGCCAGAATCCATTTTTTCACCCACCACCCATCGTATTTCTCCATTGACGTTCTCTTACCCTCACCTTCTCCACTTTGACTATACTAAACTCATTTAGTGTATGTCCGCTTGGACTCGGGACACTAGCGCCCGCCTAGTCCGCGTTACGTTAGTCGCTACCGACTACGCGATCGACTCAGACGTCGAAACTCCATCCATGCCTCATTCACCCTTACCTTTGCCGGCCAACTCCAACGTTGACCGGAATTCTGTTCATACATCTTCACCTTCACCATCACCAACCTCTTCTTCCGCGATGTCAAGATTTAATCCAAACATCTCTTTGACTCCCCCGGGATTGACTCCACCTCCTATGGAGGAAAATAACCCACCACCACCGCCTGTTGTAGCGCCGCAGCGAATCGCGCTCCAGGATCGTTTCTATCCCACCCGTTCTGCACTTCCCACCTGTCTTTCCCTTCCACCGGCCAATGGGGATAATTTTGAAATTAAGCCCTACTTCATTAACATGCTTCCGAAATTTCATAGGCTTGAATCTGAAGATGCCTATATCTTCATCAACAAGTTCCAAAATGTTTGTGCCATGATGAAAACTACCCAGCTGTCGAACGATGCTATACGGCTACGGGTCATTCCGTTCACTTTGTGCGATCTTGCTAAAAAATGGCTGTATAGCACCGCTTCCCACTCCATAACCAGTTGGGACGAGTTTGTGAAAGAGTTTCTCAAGAAATTCTATCCGAACCATAAAACCGCAAGGATCCGTAACAAAATCAATCAATTCTCTCAGCTTCCTACTGAACCCTTCTGGAAGTGTTTTGACCGGTATAAAGACCTTCTTGTTCAGTGTCCTCACCATGGTATCGAGAAATGGCAACTTTGCCAAACCTTATATGAGGGCCTGAACCCAGCAACCAAGCAGTTGTTGGAAACCATTTGTCAGGGCCACTTCCTATCGAAATCTGACGAGGAAGCGTGGCAATTCTTCGACAACCTTGCGGAACAAACGCTTCAATGGGAGAGTACAAGACCAACTTCTTCTTCTTCGTCCTCCACTTCTACTGGTCAGTCTAGGGTAAGAATTCACCAACTCGATGTCTCTATTGCGATGAAAGCTGAAATGGCTGCAATAAAAAGAAAACTTGAAGCGATTGAGAGCAAATTTTCATCTCCCGCCGCTGTTCTTCCCCTTCGTGCCATTTGTGCTTGTTGTTCCGATCCTTCTCACTTAACCGAAGAGTGTCCTTACAATCCACCATCTCAAGGACAGGATCAGGTTAATGCTGCATTTCAGCAAAGACCAAGAAATGATCCATACTCTTCCACCTACAATCCCGGTTGGAGGAACCACCCCAATTTCGCCTGGAATCAGAATCAGCATCAATTCCAAGGCAACAATTTCCAGAGGCCTCCTCCTCTGCAACAACAAGCGCAACAACAAACTCAACAACAGTTTCAGCAGCCCTTCCAACCCTAACCTTTTCAAAATCAGACGAACAACTTTGCACTCAATAATTCTTTTCCACAAAACAACTTTGTTCCGTCAAACAATGATAAGGTTTCCTCGCTAGACGAAGTCTGGAGGCATTCGTTAAACAATCGACACAATCCACCGCCAACATCCAGTCGTCTATTCAGTCTTTGGTGCAACACACTGCTGCACACGGGCAAAGCATCAAGACCATAGAAGCCCAGATTGCACAGCTGAATGCGGCGTTAAGCGAGCGAGAAAAGGGGAAGCTTCCATCTCAACCACTCCCAAATCCCGGTCACCCACATAATGTACATGTTGCTCTTGAACAACAGAACCATAATGTGAGTGCCGTGACTACAGTGAGATTGGGAAGGATGCTGCACAACAACATCGGCACAGCAAATAAAGACCAAACACTTCTCACTCCTGCCGCTTCTTCTTCTTCTTCTTCTGCTCTGAACGGACCCACTTCTCACTCCACGAAAACACCAGCTCTGGGATCCGTTCCAGCTCCACAATCTCCTCCATAAGCATTGGACTCAACCAATTTTAAAAACGTTCCATTTCCAAACCGGTTGAGGTCCAATAAACAAAATCCACAAATGGAGAAGATTTTGGAGTTTTTTAAGCAGGTTAACATTAACATTCCCCTTTTAGATGCTGTCCAACAAGTCCCGTCCTACGCGAAAATCATAAAAGACTTGTGCACGAAAAAGAGGAAGTCTCAGGTACCCAAGAAAGTTTTCTTGGCTAGTGCTGTGAGTGATGCTCTTACCCAATCTTTACCACAAAAACGGAAGGACCTTGGCTGTCCTACGATTTTCATTACCATTGGGGATAAGAACATCAACCGCGCACTATTAGATCTTGGTGCCAGTGTTAACCTACTTCCGTACTCAGTATATGAGCAATTAGGTATAGGAGAGCTGAAACCCACACACTGTACTCTCCAAATGACCGACCGATCAATCACCCATCCTAGGGGTGAGCTAGAGGATGTGTTAATCAAGGTTGGGGACTTCATATTCCCAGTTGACTTCATTGTATTAGACACACAGCCTGTAGCGAACCCCCGGAATCAAATTCCGGTGATACTCGGTCGCCCATTCCTTGCAACCTCAAATGCTGTGATCAATTGTCGCAATGGTTCGATGAACCTGTCTTTTGGAAACATGACAATTGAACTCAACATTTTTAGGTTGGGGAATCAGCCCTCCGAACTTAATGCTCATTTACTAGATGTTTGCTCAATCCAGGAGATCACCCCTGAAGAGTGTGAATTCGAGGAGTTTTTGGTCGATCACGATAACCTTAACGCCACTAGTGCGTTCCTCTTCGAACCTGCTGCTGTTTCTGCGCCCGACAATGACTACGAGTGTTTCACGTTCTCGAATGATCTTAGCCACTCACCACCCGAGTTTGAATCCTTCGAATTTCCGGATGAGTCACCTAAACCATCCAACTCGGTCGCTTACACTCGTTTTGAACCTTTGCTGGAATCCTTTGAGTTCGAGACCTTTTCACCAATCTTGCTTTCAATCGTTTCAACTGCAATGCTCGAACTCACCTTTGCCATCTCACCTTAAGTACGCTTAATTGGGTGAGAACGAGACCCTCCCTGTTATCATCTCGGCTTCTCTAGCTCCAGAGCAAGAGAAAGCCCTTCTTGCGGTCTTGCACAGCAATAGGCAAGCTTTTGGCTGGTCCATGGCGGACATCAAGGGAATTAGTCCCCAGATCGTTGAACATCACATTCATCTGATGGATGATGCCAAACCAGCCAGAGATCCTCAAAGGCGACTCAACCCAGTCATGAAGGAGGCTGTGAAAAAGGAAATCGTGAAGTGTCTGGATAGTGGTATCATTTACCATATCTCTGATAGCCAGTGGGTTAGCCCCATTCACGTTGTACCTAAGAAGTCAGGCATAACGGTCATTACTAATGAGGCGAATGAGTTAATCCCTACTCGCACCCAAACTGGATGGCGAGTCTGCATCGATTACAGAAAACTCAACGCCGCAACGCGGAAAGACCACTTTCCGCTAACTTTCATTGACCAAATGCTTGAACGATTGGCCGGACACGAGTACTACTGCTTTCTTGATGGCTACTCCGGCAATAATCAGATTCCCATCGCCGAAAAAGACCAGGACAAGACCACATTCACTTGTCCTTTCGGCATGTTCGCATATCGTCGCATGCCCTTTGGGTTATGCAATGCGCCCGCTACCTTCCAGCGGTGTATGATGGGAATCTTCTCTGACATGGTGGAGAAATTCCTGGAGATCTTCATGGATGATTTCTCTATCTTCGGCGATTCCTTTAACGAGTGTTTGCTGCATCTTGACACTGTCCTTACCCGATGTAAGGACAAGAACCTCACTTTAAATTGGGAGAAGTGCCACTTCATGGTGCGCGAAGGTATTGTCTTAGGACATATCATTTCGCAAAATGGCATAGAGGTTGACAGAGCGAAGATTGAGGTCATTTCCAATCTCCCTCCTCCCAGATGCGTCAGAGACATCCGAGCCTTCCTTGGCCATGCCGGTTTCTATAGACGGTTCATCGAGGACTTTAGCAAGATTGCTAGGCCCTTGACTCTTCTACTGGACAAGGACACGCCATTCGACTTCAACTCGAGCAGTGTGACTGCGTTCGAGTCATTAAAAAGCTCACTCACTTCTGCTCCCATTCTTTCTTCACCTGACTGGACGCACCCATTTAAGATTATGTGCGATGCATCCGACTTTTCCATTGGTGCTGTCCTTGGACAACACATCAACAAGATGCCGCACGTAATCTATTATGCTAGCCGAACCCTGAACGACGCCCAACTTAATTATACAACAACTGAGAAGGAATTCTTAGCTGTTGTATTTGCTTTAGAAAAGTTCAGGCCCTACCTCATCGGCTCTCCAGTCATTGTCTACACAGACCATTCTGCTTTGCGCCATCTTTTTCCGAAGAAAGATGCAAAATCTCGGCTAATACGTTGGATCCTCTTGCTTCAAGAGTTTGACCTTGTCATTAAGGACAAAAGAGGATGTGAAAACGTTGTCGCCGACCATCTCTCACGACTTCCTTCTTCGCCGTCGCCTCAACTTCCGATCAACGATGTTTTTCCGGATGAACGACTCTTGACAGTATCTCGCAAACCCTGGTTCGCAGATATTGTGAACTATTTGGCCATAGGGTTACTGCCGACTGAATGGTCAAGTCAGGACAGACTTCGATTCTTATCCCAAGTAAAACACTTTTACTGGGACGAACCCTATCTGTTCAAGTACTCTCCCGACCAGATTATTCGTCGGTGTGTCCCTGACGATGAATTCAAGAGTGTGCTGTCATTTTGCCACGATCAAGCATGTGGCGGGCATTTTGGCACCAGAAAGACAGCTGAGAAAATCATGCAATGTGGTTTCTACTGGCCACAACTCTTCAAGGACGCTCATGACTATTGCAAGACTTGCTCCCGGTGCCAACACTTGGGCCGGATATCCCGGAGGAACGAGATGCCGCTCCAACCAATCTTGGTTATGGAGATTTTCGACGTTTGGGGGATAGATTTCATGAGGCCGTTTCCCAGCTCTTTTGGGAACCTGTACATCCTTCTCCCTGTTGATTACGTCTCTAAGTGGGTCGAGGCTGTGCCCAGCCGGACTAACAACAACAAGGTTGTCGTTAGGTTTCTTAAAGAAAACATTTTCTCCCGGTTTGGGCACCCCCGAGCGATCATTAGCGACAATGGAACTCATTTCTGCAATAAGACTTTCGAGGCCTTGATGCGGAAATATTCCATTAATCATAAGCTATCTACGCCCTACCACCCCCAAACCAGTGGGCAGGCCGAAGTTTCAAATCGGCAAATTAAGCAGATACTGGAGAAGACGGTTTCCAAGAACCGAAAGGATTGGTCGTTGAAACTCACTGATGCCCTTTGGGCATTTCGAACGGCTTATAAGACCGATCTTGTGACGTCCCGAAAGTACGGAACATGACCGGCACTTAAACTACGAAACGTCTCGAGGCGTACATAATCTAAGTAAACCGAAAACCCAGAAATCCAAACCAAGAAAAGAAGTAGAGTGAAGGAAAACCAATTTAAAACAAGTAGTTTTAATAGCATAAGCCGAATTATGCGGTTTTTAAGAACATCAAAATTTACTGAAAATTTCGGCAGAGTCTCCTTTGTAAATACTGGCTCCCAAACGGGATACAACATGAATAGTATACGAAATCAATAAAAAGGCATCCCCAAGCGGGAGCTAGCACTTCGTCAATCGACGGTCACAACCATACAAGCAATATAATATACAACGCCAACGGCGAGGATCAAAATTCAAAAGGAAACACAAATCCACAAGAAAACCGCAGAAAAATAACGCGCGACTCTAAGGTCGAAGGAATAACATCACTGGTCTCTATCTTAAAATAAATACATGTTTGGTTGATGGAATTTACTAGATACAACGGAATAATATTATACAAGGTAATAGGATGGGTACGATACAAGAAAAACCCACCTACTGGAAAGTCACTCGAATGAAACTGAGCCCGCAAAGCCGTAATGAAACCTGTACGGCAAACCTGCAAGAAACTGGGGCACAACGGGGGTGAGTTGCCAACTCGTGAATAGAAAAACATCTACGCACAGAAATCGCATGTATGACGCAATCCTAGGTCATACGATCATAATATATCCTCAAAAAAAGTATATAACATGCAGCCTATAACAAGGCTAGGGTAAATATCTAACACGAGTGTAATCTCATGTGCCCGTGTCAGTGCCTCAGGTAGCAATATATCATATGAATGAGGTATGAATGCATGAAAACAGAATACATGTAAATGAAGAACTGTTTCCATAATTTAGTGAGATTTCCTTTGTATTTTTAAAATGAGGTATCATAATGAAATCAGCATAAAACAGTGCCTAGCATCGGCACAAAACGTAATCCCAATATCTCGATATCTCTGTATCACAGTCTCTGTACCTCAATATCTCGAAATCTCAATGTCTCAATCACAATATCTAGGGCGCCGTCAGTCCAGACCGGCCCCTACCATCCATCTCAAGACCACGACGGTATCCTCCGGATATCCGACGCGTCGGGTAAAATCACCGGTAGGTAGTGTTCCCCTGCCAGGCTCACATCGTCATCATCACGCGCTTCTTGCCCCGGGGTACCTTACCGGGTCCACCATGTACCCGAAACGGTTCATCCGCCTCCTCGAATCGGGTCTCGAAATCCATCAGCAAACTCATGGTGGACGACTCATACATCATGGGAAAATCGCACTTTTTATTTTAAAGAGAGAAAGAAGCTTATATAAGTTTTGCGGTTTTCCCCCAAAACCAGAAAATCTCATAGAAATCCGAATCCAATCCTCAATAGCATGTAATCAGTGCATATCGGCATAAAAATCCATGAATGCGGCATACCAATGAATATTAACATGCATGAAGTAACAAGTAATACCTATAATGTCTAATCTAGCATATAAGGCGAGTACACTAATATCATGTCTAAATTATTAGCTAACAACCTATGTCAATGCAATAGTATTTCAAAAGTGTACGTGGCATGACAATTACCGATGAAGATGTGTGTGAGCCGGCAAGTAAGTGTACGTGGTACATACGCATCATCGGTAATGGTGCTGGTGTCCTAACAGCATGATATCAATAATGGAGTATGAAACATAATATAAGCATGCGATGCGAAGCGAACCACAATAAAGAGCGGGAGCTGAATACTAGATGCAACTATAACTAATCTGCATTAACCGAATATAAGTCCTACAAATGGTGCCTTTTGAAATAACATGAATCATGGGGTTTTGAAAATAGGGGCTACGGTGTTTTTATGAAAAGATACGTCTTTTGAAATATCCGTAGGATCCCTTGGGCTGTCTTTTAAAATACCCACGATTCGTTAGTTTTTGAAATAGGTAAGAATCGAATCTAATCTAAGAACTAAACTAAACTAAAGGGCTAAGCTAACCAGCTGGACTACAGCTAAGGAAACCGCCTAACATCTGAGTCGATGTATATACATACCTGTATATATATTAGTCGGTGATCCCGCCTCAATAATATCATATCCGATACCATATCTATAATCAGACATCCCAAGTCAAGAGTGCGGATCAATCATCAATATATAGCTCGTACGTAAATCCGTCGTACGGCATCCCCAAATCTGGGTACGGGTCAAAGTCACATCAATCACACTATTCATTTGGTATCTTCTTTATCAAATATCATGATCCGGAATAATGTCCTACGTCTAGTACAATATTGATGCCATCTATGTATGCATGCGGGTGTAAGAATTACTATGTCAGAAGACCCGCTAAAACATCATGTCGTATCTCAATACGAACCAAATCACGTCACCGATCTCCTGGCCTCAAGACCAATCTCATCGACTCATCTCAAATTCCAAATACTATCCTCAAATCCAGTATATGAACACATAGTCCCATACCCATATGAACACATAAATATATATTCCCATACACGCACATATGAAATAAGGAATGTATGCAAGTATGTATATGTGTGTATGTGTAAGTGTAGTGCACCCACTACCTAAGGTTTCGTAACCATGCACCAATCCAACACCAATATCCATCTAAAATCATCAATAATAAATCCTAACAACATATCATAAATTGTTGGTGTGTATACGCATACATATACATCACCACGGACTGCGGGGGTGCTATACGCCATCCACCCGACATCTCCCCGTAGATATAAATCTACTCACCTGGTCCTCGCTAGCCGGTGCCGACGTCACCACGCGCTTGCTTGTCGTCTCGAAGTCCACATGGGGTACCTACATATCATAACGCACCGTATCGCATTAAAACTAAATTCGAAATCGAAACGGCATACGAAAATCAAATCGGCACGCGTATCACGCGTAGGTCCAAACCTATCGCCTACGCATGCAAGAATAGTCAAACCAACCCTCGATGTCGATGTAAAAACGTCAAACCATCGAGAAAAATCCAATCACACTCATTTTCACAATTACAAGCACTAATTATAATATAAAATAGCTTACAATTCCCAAAAACCCCAATTTCACTTAAAAAGTCATTTTTCCGAAAATCTAGCAAGCACAATTCGCCGTTTTTGTACAAAACATGATGTTTAAATGAATGTAGCGGCCAATATACTTATTAAATATCTTAAATAAGTCATAGAAACAATTTCCGGAATTTAATCTCATTAAATTCCAAAAACCCTAATATTCTAGTTTATAAAATACCCTTTTTAACAATTTCATAGCAAAAATGCACAAACTACAATTTAGGTTGGATTTCCATGAACTAAAGTGTTAAACTACACTTAATAAAGTTAATAATATGATAAAAACCCTAACCATATTTTTAATCTCATATTTCGAATTAAATAAAAAAACCTAGTTCGCAACAAAAAGCTTAATTTGGACATTTTTCAAGTAACAACTTGTAATTAACAACTAGATTAGTTTTCTACAAAACTAAATATGTTAATCCACCTCACTAAACCATACACAATCAAACACAACTCATTTCCACAACAAACCCTAACTTGAAATCTTTAATCATGCAATTAAACTCACATAACCCAAATTAACACTTAATTAACTTAGCTTTAAGAAATTAAGTAACAAACTAAGCAAAAAGTTTAGAATTATACCCAAAAACATTTGAAGATCCACAAGAATCCATGGCCCTCCAAAATGCTCTCTTTTCACAAGGATCCATGCTATACGGGCTAAGCTAAAATGGGTAGGAGTCGGATTTGGGTTTTGGGATTTTTTTGATGGATTTTGGGGCAATTTTTGATGAAGTTTTGAAGAGAAAAGAGAAGGGAAATGGGGGGGGCTGTTGCTGCAGTAGGAGGGGGGGCTGTTGCTGCAGTAGGAGGGGGAGAGGAGAGAGAGGGAGGTAGAGAAAGTGGGGGGAGAAAGTCAAGGTCAAAGCAAAGTCAAAAGTCTAACTAATTATCCATTTTCTTTTCTTTTCTTTCATTTCATTTCCTTTGAAATTCAAGTGGGGAAAAAGATGGTGGCTGCTGAATTCAGCCATGGGGAGAAGTGAATGGGTGTGTGTGGGTGTGGGTACGGGTGTGGGGTGATGAAAAATGATAAATACAATACCCCAAACATCCATTTACGCTAAAAAAAAGCCTTTTTTCTTCAATAATTTCTAAACCGTTTTGGCAAATGATTTCGTTCCAAAAACCACATGATAAAATTTTATTTAATGTTTTATGATGCACAAAATTTGTTTCAACTCATTCCAATTTGTAATTTTCCCTAATTAAATGTATTAGTGACGGCTTAAAATAATAATAAAATAATATTTTTTTCAGAAATTTGAAATTTCACCAGCGGCTCAATAAACACCAAATAATAGCAATTACATAGCTAGAATATGTATATTTAATTTTTATAATAAGATACTTGTATTTTGACTTTTTACAGAAAACCCTCTTATTTTACCGATTTTTTCGAAATTTCACCGATACGATTTTCAAAACGTTACAATCTTCCCCCCTTAAAGAAATTCGTTCCCCGAATTTAAATTCAAACTCCCCCAAATACTAAAATATCTAAGAAAACCCATCAAGTCGTCGGGGCTCCGAAATTGTAAATACATAAAACAATTCATAGCGCAGCGCATGCGCTTGAAAAATGAGCATATAACTCAAATCAAAACTCTGTCAAGCATCCCGCAATCATCGGAGTCATGGAGAAGACATCAATGCCAAATCCAAATCAAAACCAATATGACATAAGTCGAAACTATACATGTAAATATCGAATCTATATCTGTAAGTATCTGAGGGAAATGCATGCCAAATCTCTTTAAGTCGCTGTGCAACGCGTATAACACTGCACAGTGGCGGACGTCTATCATAAGAAAATAACTATATACATATATACCTTTGTTTGAAATGTACGTTCCGCCGTTTTGGAAACAATTTAGAAGGGTCTCCTTGTTTTAAACATTTCGCGTCATATCAGACACGTAGGTAAATACTGAGGCTATAGCTCGCTTTTTGGAAATCCCTTCAATAACTATCAATGCATGCAAAAATATATTCAGGTACTGTCCTCTGACTAGTCCTGCTCAGTACGAAAACACATAGCAATATCATAAAAACGTACTGCTCTATACGAAATCAATCCCAAAATATGCACATGAATGCTACGTGCGTCTGGTGCGCACGGAAATCAAAATCCATGAATGTGCCATACATGCGCACAGAAACAACATCTAAGTGCATCGGATGTGCACGAAACATCTGTCGTAGGCAACATGTGTGCCTGACAGCAAAATCAGGTGCACCTGACATGCACGAAAAATTCTCAATTTAGTGCCTCTGGTGTGCACCAAAATCACCCTTCAAAACATGCGCCCAACATGCGCGAAAATCCAAATCAGGTGCATCCATCGTGCACCAAATGATGAAATCCAATATCAAGCGTCGAACGTGTGCAAAATCAATCAGGTGCACAAGGTGCACAAAACAAATATCGAGTATCACAATCGAAATCGAAGTCCAGTGCACACTGCAAGCATATAATAACTATACAGAGTGCAGGAACCAATTCGTGTGCATGCATACGCACAAAACCAACTCAACTGTTTAAAACCGTAAAATCACAAACATGTGAAACTAAAGCACGAAAATGATATCAAGTGCAACACTGTGCAAAGATCGTAATTCCTCAATCATCAAAAACAAATCATACGAATAAATCACCCAAAACATCGAAATCAATAATGGCGGAACAGCACCGCTCAAGTGCATCCTCTAAGAATCTCGGGCCAACTGTCGCGGTCACTAGTGGGACGTCTCGTCGATGATCATGAACTCTGGCCTGCTGGTGTGCGTAACATGACCACTCCTGGGTCTAAGTCTTCTCCGTGGATTACCAATCTCACAATCCATCGGCTCATCGGCCCTGTCAAGGCAGCATATCACTGGCGTCGGCCTCTGGCTCTCTGAATGCACGTGACACATCTGATCCTGGGTGCAAATATCATTGCATCAGTGGCCTGGAAGGAATCCTGCTCACGGTCTATTCCATGCCTCGTCTCTGCCAACTGTCCGGAAGTCGTTGTCCTTTCCTATATCTGCATCTTGCTCTGGAACGACTGCATACTCATCGCGACTCCTTCTGGAAGGTAAGTCCAAGTACCATTCCTCAGCATGCGCATCGCATCTCTGATGTCGGCGGAGTGGAACGTCATCTCATCTAGATCTGGTACGAACCACTTTCTCCACTTTTCTCTAATGTCGTCTGCTTTGGACTCGTCTCGTCGCGGCCGCATGGACTGAGCTCCAACGACTATCCTCGTATCTGGAGTCTCCCAAGAATGCATCTCACCACCTAGCATCCGAATTAAGTCGAGCCATCCAATCGATTCGTAAAAACCTCATAATCCCCCAAGAGCTCAACATCTTGGGTACAGTTTAATAGTATCGAGTACATACCACAGCATCGGTGGTCCAGCCGTAGAAGGGCAAACCCAAGCCTCACTAATGGCGCCGCAGAACTGCCGCAAACCCTAAGGTTCAAAGGCTTTCACACGGTCATTAAGTCGAGTTAGGGTTTCATTCTTCTAGAGGGACCATAGAATTGCCTGCATGTCTTTCCGACTATCTTAAACTTGGAATAATAGGTTTCTGACATTCGATCGTCTCTGTCGACTCCCAACGTCTCCGCGTAAAGTCGTCTCTAGCAGGAATCAATCTATCTGATGACCTCGCATCGGGGTAGGCGAACGATCCATATATCCTAGTCATTCATCATCGATGACTAGCGACCTTCTATCATCTCTTAGTACAACTTATACTGCAATAGCTCCAACATCTGGGGCGAAATCTCGTCGTTCGCAGCAATAACTGGCTCACTCGTCTGCATGCTGAACCGTGCCTCAATCATCAGGAGTAAGCAACACACCAACGGTCATCAAAATCTGGCTGGCCTCCATCATTGGCTCAATTCTCTAGTGTCGATCAGCACCTCCGAGTAACCTCATAAAGGCGATCCGCCAAACGCTCGTGGCGCGGAAACACAGTAAAAAGACACATCTCTGCAATCGTATGTCACCGGAATTTCGCCCTGGTCAGTCCTCGTTCGTGACGAGCTTGTGCTGACCGCAACTCTAGCCGTAGCTCTCCCTGCCCGTAACCGTAGCAGCAAAACCAAAATGGTACCGATGAGGCTAGATCAGGAAGGAATATAATACTGAACAAGGAAATGTACATCCTAAGGCTTCATAAGTGGAGTGGCGTGTCGTAAATATACCGCGGAACATACAAACGGTACGTCACTCTACTTTAGTCACCTATTCCATCAACCAAGGGTCATCCTACGCTCCGAAGGTTAAAACCTAACGCTCTGATACCAACTTTGTCACGTCCCAAAAGTACGGAACATGACCGGCACTTAAACTACGAAACGTCTCGAGGCGTACGTAATCTAAGTAAACCGAAAACCCAGAAATCCAAACCAAGAAAAGAAGTAGAGTGAAGGAAGACCAATTTAAAACAAGTAGTTTTAATAGCATAAACCGAATTATGCGGTTTTTAAGAACATCAAAATTTACTCAAAATTTCGGCAGAGTCTCCTTTGTAAATACTGACTCCCAAACGGGATACAACATGAATAGTACACGAAATCAATAAAAAGGCATCCCCAAGCGGGAGCTAGCTCTTCGTCAATCGACGGTCACAACCACACAAGCAATATAATATACAACGCCAACGTCGAGGATCAAAATTCAAAAGGAAAGTCAAATCCACAAGAGAACCGCAGAAAAATAACGCGCGACTCTAAGGTCGAAGGAATAACATCACTGGTCTCTATCTTAAAATAAATACATGTTTGGTTGATGGAATTTACTAGATACAACGGAATAATATTATACAAGGTAATAGGATGGGTACGATACAAGAAAAACCCACCTACTGGCAAGTCACCCGAATGAAACTGAGCCCGCAAAGCCGTAATGAAACCTGTACGGCAAACCTGCAAGAAACTGGGGCACAACGGGGGTGAGTTGCCAACTCGTGAATAGAAAAATATCTACGCACAGAAATCGCATGTATGACGCAATCCTAGGTCAGACGATCATAATATATCCTCAAAAAAAGTATATAACATGCAGCCTATAACAGGCTAGGGTAAATATCTAACCCGGGTGTAATCTCATGTGCCCGTGTCAGTGCCTCAGGTAGCAATATATCATATGAATGAGGTATGAATGCATGAAAACAGAATACATGTAAATGAAGAACTGTTTCCATAATTTAGTGAGATTTCCTTTGTATTTTTAAAATGAGGTATCATAATGAAATCAACATAAAACAGTGCCTAGCATCGGCACAAAACGTAATCCCAATATCTCGATATCTCTATATCACAGTCTCTGTACCTCAATATCTCGAATTCTCAATGTCTCAATCACAATATCTAGGGCGCCGTCAGTCCAGACCGGCCCTTACCATCCATCTCAATACCACGACGGTATCCTCCGGATATCCGACGCGTCGGGTAAAATCACCGGTAGGTAGTGCTCCCCTGCCAGGCTCACATCGTCGTCATCATGCGCTTCTTGCCCCGGGGTACCTTACCGGGTCCACCATGTACCCGAAACGGTTCATCCGCCTTCTCGAATCGGGTCTCGAAATCCATCAGCAAACTCATGGTGGACGACTCATACATCATGGGAAAACCGCACTTTTTATTTTAAAGAGAGAAGAAGCTTATATAGGTTTTGCGGTTTTCCCCCAAAACCAGAAAATCTCATAGAAATCCGAATCCAATCCTCAATAGCATGTAAACAGTGCATATCGGCATAAAAATCCATGAATGCGGCATAACAATGAATATTAACATGCATGAAGTAACAAGTAATATCTACAATGTCTAATCTAGCATATAAGGCGAGTACACTAATATCATGTCTAAATTATTAGCTAACAACCTATGTCAATGCAATAGTATTTCTAAAGTGTACGTGGCATGACAATTACCAATGAAGATGTGTATGAGCCGGCAAGTAAGTGTACGTGGTACATACGCATCATCGGTAATGGTGCTGGTGTCCTAACAGCATGATATCAATAATGGAGTATGAAACATAATATAAGCATGCGATGCGAAGCGAACCACAATAAAGAGCGGGAGCTGAATACTAGACGCAACTATAACTAATCTGCATTAACCTAATATAAGTCCTACAAAAGGTGCCTTTTGAAATAACATGAATCATGGGGTTTTAAAAATAGGGGCTACGGTGTTTTTATGAAAAGATACGTCTTTTGAAATATCCGTAGGATCCCTTGGGCTGTCTTTTAAAATACCCACGATTCGTTAGTTTTTGAAATAGGTAAGAATCGAATCTAATCTAACAATTAAACTAAACTAAAGGGCTAAGCTAACCAGCTGGACTACAGCTAAGGAAACCGCCTAACATCTGAGTCGATGTATATACATACCTGTATATATATTAGTCGGTGATCCCGCCTCAATAATATCATATCCGATACCATATCTATAATCAGACATCCCAAGTCAAGAGTGTGGATCAATCATCAATATATAGCTCGTACGTAAATCCGTCGTACGGCATCCCCAAATCTGGGTACGGGTCAAAGTCACATCAATCACACTATTCATTTGGTATCTTCTTTATCAAATATCATGATCCGGAATAATGTCCTACGTCTAGTACAATATTGATGCCATCTATGTATGCATGCGGGTGTAAGAATTACTACGTCAGAAGACCCACTAAAACATCATGTCGTATCTCAATACGAACCAAATCACGTCACCGATCTCCTGGCCTCAAGCCCAATCTCATCGACTCATCTCAAATTCCAAATACTATCCTCAAATCCAGTATATGAACACATAATCCCATACCCATGTGAACACATAAATATATATTCCTATACACGCACATATGAAATAAGGAATGTATGCAAGTATGTATATGTGTGTATGTGTAAGTGTAGTGCACCCACTACCTAAGGTTTCGTAACCACGCACCAATCCAACACCAATATCCATCTAAAATCATCAATAACAAATCTTAACAACTATCATAAATTGTTGGTGTGTATACGCATCCGTATACATCACCACGGACTGCGGGGGTGTTATACGCCATCCACCCGATTTCTCTCCGTAGATATAAATCTACTCACCTGGTTCTCGCTAGCCGGTGCCGACGTCGCCACGCGCTTTCTTGTCGTCTCGAAGTCCAAATGGGGTACCTGCATATCATAACGCACCGTATCGTATTAAAACTAAATTCGAAATCGAAACGGCATACGAAAATCAAATCGGCACGCGTATCACGCGTAGGTCCAAACCTATCGCCTACGCATGCAAGAATAGTCAAACTAACCTTCGATGTCGATGTACAAACGTCAAACCATCGAGAAAAATCCAGTCACACTCATTTGCACAATTACCAGCACTAATTATAATATAAAATAGCTTACAATTCGCAAAAACCCCAATTTCACTTAAAAAGTCGTTTTCCCGAAAATCTAGCAAGCACAATTCGCCGTTTTTGTACAAAACATGATGTTTAAATGAATGTAGCGGCCAATATACTTATTAAATATCTTAAATAAGTCATAGAAACAATTTCCGGAATTTAATCTCATTAAATTCCAAAAACCCTAATATTCTAGTTTACAAAATACCCTTTTTAACAATTTCATAGCAAAAATGCACAAAATACAATTTAGGTTGGATTTCCATGAACTAAAGTGTTAAACTACACTTAATAAAGTTAATAATATGATAAAAACCCTAACCATATTTTTAATCTCATATTTCGAATTAAATCAAAAAAACTAGTTTGCAACAAAAAGCTTAATTTGGACATTTTTCAAGTAACAACTTGTAATTAACAACTAGATTAGTTTTCTACAAAACTAAATATGTTAATCCACCTCACTAAACCATACACAATCAAACACAACTCATTTCCACAACAAACCCTAACTTGAAATCTTTAATCATGCAATTAAACTCACATAACCCAAATTAACACTTAATTAACTTAGCTTTAAGAAATTAAGTAACAAACTAAGAAAAAAGTTTAGAATTATACCCAAAAACATTTGAAGATTCACAAGCATCCATGGCCCTCCAAAATGCTCTCTTTTCACAAGGATCCATGCTATACGGGCTAAGCTAAAATGGGTAGGAGTCGGATTTGGGTTTTGGGATATTTTTGATGGATTTTGGGGCAATTTTTGATGAAGTTTTGAAGAGAAAAGAGAAGGGAAATGGGGGGGGGGCTGTTGCTGCAGTAGGAAAGGGGGGTCGGCTGGAATGGGAGGGGGAGAGGAGAGAGAGGGAGGTAGAGAAAGTGGGGGGAGAAAGTCAAGGTCAAAGCAAAGTCATAAGTCTAACTAATTTATCCATTTTCTTTTCTTTTCTTTCATTTCATTTCCTTTGAAATTCAAGTGGGGAAAAAGATGGTGGCTGCTGAATTCAGCCATGGGGAGAAGTGAATGGGGGTGTGTGAGTGTGGGTACGGGTGTGGGGTGATGAAAAATTATAAATACAATACCCCAAACATCCATTTACGCTAAAAAAAAGCCTTTTTTCTTCAATAATTTCTAAACCATTTTGGAAAATGATTTCTTTCCAAAAACAACATGATAAAATTTTATTTAATGTTTTATGATACACAAAATTTGTTTCAACTCATTCCAATTTGTAATTTTCCCTAATTAAATGTATTAGTGACGGCTTAAAATACTAATAAAATAATATTTTTTTCAGAAAATTTGAAATTTCACCAGAGGCTCAATAAACACCAAATAATAGCAATTACATAGATAGAATATGTATATTTAATTTTTATAAAAAGATATTTGTATTTTGACTTTTTACAGAAAACCCCTTTATTTTACCGATTTTTTCGATATTTCACCGAAACGATTTTCAAAACGTTACAGATCTTGGCATGTCTCCCTATCGTCTTGTGTACGGAAAAGCTTGCCACCTCCCTGTCGAAATAGAGCATCTCGCATTTTGGGCGATAAAAGAACTGAATCTGTCTCTCGAAGATGCGGGCAGCCATCGGAAGCTGCAGTTGAACGAATTGAGCGAGTTTAGGGATGAGGCTTACGATAACGCGGTTGTAGTTAAGAACCGAATGAAGGTGTTTCACGATAAACACCTTTTGCGCAAAACTTTCGTACCTGGTCAACAGGTACTGCTTTACGACACCCGCCTTCACTTCCATCTAGGAAAGCTCAGATCTCGCTGGAAAGGGCCGTATTTTGTGCGGAATGTGTATCTGCAGGGCGCTGTAGATTTGGAGAATCCAAAGGACGGTTCATTTTTTAAAGTGAATGGACACCGACTAAAACCGTACCTTAGTGCCGAACCAACAGAGGAGCTTCTGGTCTTACAGGAGCCGGTTTACCCTGCATAATCTTCCTCTGCCTACCACCAAACTTCGGTTATCCAGCCAAGAACAGTGGACACTGTTCCAAATAAGTTTGGGGGTATGTATATACCATTTTGTATTTCTTTGTGGATATTCTTTTCCATTTTTACTCTTTAAAAAAAACAAAAAAAATTGTGTATATCTAACCGACAATTTTGACCGTTCAAATGATCTCTTCCTGCAATGACAGTGAGGACACTGTCCAGTTTAAGTTTAGGGGTACGCTCGGTACGCATTTCTAACCTTCGCATTCATATGTATATTTTGCATCTGCATACTAAAATCCATAAAAATCAGAAAATTTTCTGAAAACATAAAAACTTTTCTGTCAAGTTAGCTAGTGGGAAAACTCTGATTCAACATTTCGACGGTTTTGTTTGATAAGATAAGAATAACTAAATCTTATTTTTAGATTTTGAAAACCTGAAAGATAACTCTCCTTTGAAGTTAACTATAGCTGATATACGTCTTTACATCACACTACACGTGTCGTGAGTTTTGGAAATTAGATGACAAGTCTTTTATGTCTAAAAACTTTTAAATGGATAAATGATTTTCTGAGGATCAAATAGGTCTGTTCTGAAGTAAGTAATATCAAGAATAGTTTATGAAGTATAGTGAATATGAAGGAATGTTATTGATGCCTTAATTGGAACTAAGTCTGAAAAATAACCCATCTGGAACTTGATTGGAATGATTACACACCTAACCCACTAAACGCGTCTTTTATCCAAAAAATTAACTGAACTGCCGGTTATATCTCCGTTCGCATTGAATCATCATGATTTTCACGCTAAATTGTCTTTTGTTTTTGGGCCTAGGTAACTTGAGTAATTAAGTCCGCTGGGGTGTCTCTACACCTAATGCCCTAAAGCCAACTGGTTTGGGTGCATTGGCTCAAAGCTCGTTAAGAAGCCTAGAAAGTCCATATTAAAACAAAGTCAAGCAAGTGTTCTCTCCGAGTTAAAATTCCTAACGGTTTTTTGTGTGAGAATAATCTTGACAAAGACAGGTTTTTATAAAAAAATATTTCTAGCGGAGATATGAAGGTTTTATTCTATGATAAAGACTATTGCACGTTCACAGAGGTGTGTATGAAATGAAAACAAGAAAAAGGTGGAGTGAAAAATAAGACCTAGTTTCCTGTTAAGGAAGATAGAAATTCTGAAGTTGAAACCTTACTGGAAAACGAAACTTGAAAAATGCTTAACCCTTTATAAAACTTGTGTGATCCTTTTAAAATTTTTATCTGGGCTTTATTGAGTGACATGATGACATTAATCGATCCTTCTGGAACTTAACGACACTATTTGCACTACACGTAAAGACATATAACATCTTAAGTTAAATAAGAAGCGAGGTGTGAAAAATAAAGGTTCGATAGTCTAGACTTAGGATAATAGAATTGTTATTTTCTGAAACAAAACTTCAGGGTTTGAATCATAAGTTATTTTGCAAAACTAGCTTGACCGGATTTTGTGGGTAGTATCCGCTGAAAACCTTCAGGAGACAACACTCCTCCTACTAGGGACACCTAGAGGTCTAACGGCTTGTTGCACATGCTCAGTGCAATCGCGTTCCCTGCGAAAGTGAGGTTAGGAAATTTTTTGTGAATAAATTGGCTTTGCTCAGGACGAGCAAATGATAAGTTTGGGGGTATTTGTTCATATCAGTTTTTTGCATTTTTATACCGCCCAATTTTTATCACATTGCTTATCGGTAGGTACTCTTGAGCGGTGTTTGCTAGTCAATTGCAGGATACACGTTCTCGGCTCTAAACAGTGAAATTCATGGAAAAGCACGACAAAATCCGGATTACTGCCAACCACAGATGAAACACGGGTCTCCGCTCTCTATCTCTATGTTGCCGCACACCAGTTTAAAAGACAAAATGGCAAATCAATGTCATTTTCATGCACAAAGCTCAATGGCAACACAAGATCCAACATATCTACGCGGAGCTCGAGGAAATCATGGCAAAAGATCCACATCACATCACCTTTTGATCAACAGAAATTCTGGAAAAATTGTGAAGAAAATCTGAGAAAAAAACATGTACCAGACTAAAGAACATAGAAGACCAGGGAAGCACACAAAAATATAGACCCCAACTCCCCTATAGGGCCGCGGATCCAAGGCCAATAGGGGGTCTAGGCCGCGGATTCGCGGCCGTACAGGCGCCGCAGCTGATGAGTTTTCAAGGGGTGTTTGGTCTTTTCATGTTGATCCAGAATGTTGCCCTAGAATTTCTGTTTCCTGCCTATAAATAGTCCAGAACTTGCCAAAGCCAAGGGTCCATAATCTTGTAATTAGAATTCTAGAATACATTTGTTGTTCTTCTTCCTCTTCTCATCACTTCTCCATTAAAAACTTGTAGTGAGCTTTTGTGAGTGAAGAATGAATAAAAGAGTTCTCTTTGTTATCATGCTTGTCTTGTTCTTTTTATAATTGCTTGTAATTTTCATTTGTTAAACTAGTTGTTGTTATTTGTTGTTTGTTTCTTTCTTGTTCTCTTTTTCTTTATCCTTAAACAACTATGATGCTTAAGCTTGATCCTTGCCAAGGTGAGGTCTCAAATAGCTAGTTGTAATCTTCTAACCTCTTTCTTTCTATCTTCCTCCTTTGTTTTATTTTCTTTTCCTTATAATGGGTGAGTAGTTTTGATACTTGTTAGGGTAGGATAAGGAAAGTTTGAGAGAAGGAAATCTCTCTCACTCTTTTCTTGCCCAACATCTTAATTCGGACTCCCGTTAATTGAACCACAATCCGCTCCCTACGGCACCCTATCCTACATGATAGCGGTGATTCCTTAGTGAGACCGGTTGTGGTTGAATTAACCGGAGGTTAAGGCTAAGAGCCAAGAACGGACGGACAAGCACCAAAAGGAAGAACTTATGCGTTGGAAAGCCTAGCTTATACTCGCAAGTTCCTTCCTAGTCGTGCTAATCCCCGTTGTTGCCGATTACCGTAACACCGATATTAAGAGTGGCAATGAAAGAAGTGAGCGACTCCTAACTCAAACTAACCAAATCCTAGCCCTAACAAGCTCTCTATATATATCATTTTAGCACTTAAGCAATCTAAAAACAAACCTGGACAATTGGACTTAACTCTTTAAAGCACATAGAAAAAGATTCCCATCTCCCTGCGGACGACCCGTACTCAACCGGCTAGCTACAAGCGAAACCGTCTTGATTGCGGTAATAAACTCAGCACGCAAAAACTCTACCAATCAGGCCCCACCATGTACCCTCATACGGCCTCGACGCCTCCTCCTAAGGGTATATATATGTATCAGAACCGATAAAACTCTTGGTGGATGCTAAAATATCATATCAAGGGAAACCGGGTTTTTCAAATAATGCATAATTTCATGAACTCCCACGGTCCCCAAATCCAGAAAACATCATGAAAATCCATATAACAATGCGAAAATCCATGAATATGATATATAAAACATAAACTGAAATGTAAGCATATAAAGGAAAAGCCGCTAATTAACTGCAACAAGTTAATATAAAATATCATGCGGTTCCTATTTTATCCAATTCTAAATAATATCAAGTAAAGGTAAATATGTAGCTATAACTGTTGTATGTGTAAACACAAAGGTGTAGCAAGGTATATATATCTACCTATAAGTAAAAGATGTAATATTCCCCTGGGTATAAGAGCAGTACGTGCAAGGTATACCTGTAGCTATGTCATGAAGTGTGTATGTACCTATCACTAATGGTACAATACTCTATCGGTATACTTGTATCTATCATATATAAGTATATGAAGGCATATGTGTAAGCATGTGATATACAGGTATGCTAAAAGTCATATGCGATAAGAAATATGAATCAATGTCACAATGTCCCTAACCAAGCAATATCATATCTATAAGTGGGTTGTGTGTAAGACATGGCAATTATCAACGGTGTGTGTAGCATACAATCAGTGCTTGTGCAACATGAATCGTCAATAATATGCGCAGTGTCCTAAGGCTACTTGTTCAAGCACAACAACATCTAAGTAATAGGGTAAATGCGCAATTCTAAATTTGATATAGAATATGCGACAAGTATTAACATTTATAGCCCAGATGCATAACGCTATGCGGGCGATTCCCTTGTAGATGTTAAATCTACTCACCAACGCTCCAAGCTAGGTGAAGCCTACCACCTGTTTTCCCTTTGTAGCAGTGTCCGAAGTCCCCACCTGCGAACCTGCAACATTAAAATAATAGAACACGTATATATTAATAATAGACCTAAAATACTTACAATCTACACGGACCAACACGACACACATACGTACTCTAAAGGGTTCGTGTTGTAGCTAACACGTATAGCGACACTACGAAACCAACTCAGAGCAATAGCAACACAGAACTCACATCGTATCGGATAACGTATCGCGCAGAATGAAACACTAGAAATATGCAAAGTGGTCCCAGATTTTTCTGTGCTAACAATTTGTAAAAATTGCAAGTACCATGAGACTACAAATAACCCCAGAGACCCCTAACCAAAAACCCAACACCCAAGTCCCCAGTCTGGCCGCAATTTGCGACCAGAACCAATAAAACGACGGCCTGACCTTGGAGGAATTGACTCGTATTTTGAGGGTAGGTTCTAGGTCTCTACACTAGGTTACTGTCATGCCAATTTTTGCAACAAATACCTGGTTTAACAGCAGATCATCCGAGACCCCAAAACAACACTAAAAATACGATATTTACCTGAAACGATACGACACGCGAAAAAAACAGAAACTAACAAGCTAAGCTACACAAAATTAACTTAAAGAGCAGAAAGGAATCATCACCTACACAAAAGAACACAAAGATCCTAGCTTTGCATGCTCCTAGGCATCCATGAGGCAAAACTAAGATAAAGATGTGATTTTTGTGAAGTTTTTTGTGAATTTGTGATGGATTTGTGTAGGAAAAGGTGAAGAGAAGCTAAGTGTTTAGTTGATGAGAGAGGAGAAGAAAGAACAAATGAGGTTGAGAAAAAGAAAGAGAGGAAATGATGAAGAGAGAGGGAGGTGGGTGTAGGGTGAGGTGAGAGGTGAGTGTATCCAAAGCAATTAATGCACCATGCCTTCTCATTAATGCTTTCATACTACTCATCACCCAAAAGAAAATATATATCTCTCTCACTCACAAAAGATCAAGGATTAAGCAAAGGGATTAGATTAATAAGGATTAGGTTAAGTGTCATGGTTGCTATAACTAGATTAGCACAAACAAATCCTCGCATTTATGTGCACACGTGCGTGCATGCTTATAACAAATAATAATAAATTATTAATTAAATGTTATAAAATGTGAGAAGCCCGAATTGGTAAACTTTTTACAGTAAACCCGCATTAACGTCTAAACGAACACTAACCGAAATCTAAGGTGTTACAATCTCCCCCCTTATAAAAATTCGTCCCCGAATTTAAAATTTTCACTAAGCGTACATTCAAAGAGAAGATTACAAAAATCTCATATCTTGATCGTAGCCTCTCAAGTGATTACCTCACTATATGGCTACGTCCAAGAAAACCCTTCATAGGTAGCAAGACCCTTAACCATAGTTTCTTCACCTGCCGAGCCATTAACATAATTGGCTGCTGGTGAACGTAAGATTGCGTCCATGCTAAATGGTCTGGTGTTGAATCATGTGAGAAAGGTCATGAAGGTAATTGCAAAGTATCGACACAAGGAAATACGGGGTGAATACTCAATAATCTGGGCGGAAGTGCCAAATTAAAGGCAATGAAACTAACTCGCTTTAAGGATCTCAGAAGGACCTACAATTCTGGGGTAAGCTCCCCAAAACTCAACACGTCATTCATCGGAAAAGCCCGTAGGAATACATGATCTCCCACTGCGAACTCAAGTCTGCGACCATCACAGTCAGCATAAGACCTCTGTCTGCACTTGGCTGCCATCATCTTGACCCGAACCAACTGGATCATTTCAGAAGTCTCTAGACTATATGGGGTCCAAAAATCCTACTACGCAGAGTCAGAAAAACAAACTGGTGATCGACACGACCTAACAAATAAACCTAAAGGTTGCCAATTGGAGTGACTCCTGATAACTGCTATCGAAGAAGAACCCTAACAATGGCAAGTGACGATCCCAACTACCGACAACAATTAATACGTACGCACAAACATATCCTCCAGAGTCGGTATAGCCCGCTCTCATAAGACCATCATCCTGCGGATGGAAATACGGAGCTAAAGCTCAACCAGTACCTAAGGCTTCCTGAAGTTCCTGCGCAAGACGGCAAGAAAACAGGGTGCCTTCATAGGATACGACTCATGAAGGAACTCCGTGCAACACACAAACTTCACAAAGAACAACTGAGCAAACTGAGAAAAACCGGAAAACAAGCATCCGAATGGAGTCACGCCCTGACTAAACCTGGGTAGAGACCATAATGAAATTCGTGGAGATCTGCTCCCACTCCCACTTCGGAATGGTTAAAGGTTGCAACTCTCCAGCCAGTCTCATATGCTCAACCTAACCACACAACAAGACAGACACCTTGAAACGAAACCCGAAACTTCTCTTTACACACTTGCCCACCCGTAACTATCTCACAAGTCACGTCAAATGTTGGTGGAATTTGAATGAGTTCAGAGAGTTGACAGATTTGCCTGCTCTAGGATCTCGCGTCTCTACCCAATAGTATCAGGTACACAAACGCGTCCCTAAACATAGCACACCCTTGTCACAAATCAAGGACTCCGAATCATTACCCATCCGTATTTGCTTAAGTATCTCTGACGAACGAGCATCGGCGGGCAGTGCCTCGCGGAAGCGATTAAGGAAAAGGGGTCGGGCGCGGACATGAGCAAGCTGTCCCCTCAGTAGAGACGAACACAAGCTGTACTCAACGATCGTACAAGAACTGTAAATCTGCAGAATACTATCTCAACAATCACAACCCGCTGCAGGAAGATGTACATTAAGCTCTAGTGGTCCGTGAAAATCTGACACGACTCTCGAACAAGTAGTGTCTCCAAACCTCCAACGCAAAACCACCGCGGCCATCTCCAGATCATGAGTGGGATATCCTACTAGTACTTCCTCCAAGTATAGGGAAGCAAAATCGATAACTCTATAATGTCACCTCAGTACACAATCGAGCCCCACTCGCGAAACATTACAGTTAAACAACAAATTCGCCCGAACCAGAAAGCAAAGAAAGAACTGATGCAGTTGTTAACCGAGTCTTCAACTGCCGAAAAACTCCGCACACATGCCTTAGTCCAAAGAAAAGAAACCTCCTTTCCGGTCAGTTCAGTAAACGGTGCAGCACTACAATTGCAATCCTGCACGAAACGGCGGTAAAAACCTGCTAAGCCCAAAAATATGTGGACCTCCGTCCTGCACACAAGTCTGGGCCTAAGCTGTACGGCCACGATCTTCCTCAGAACCATACGAAAACTGTCTCCCGTAACTACAAGACCTAGGAGTCAACACAAACATGCCTGAAGAAACACTCCGAGAATCTAGCAAACCGCTGAGGCTCTCCCAATGTATGCAAAACAAATCCTCAAGTGCTACTCCTGTCCCTCAAGACACATTAAATAGACCAGAATGTCATCAATAACACAACAATAACTGGTCGAGGAACGGCCTGAAGAAATCTGGTTCATCATATCTACGAATGCTGCTAGGGCATTGGTGAGTCCAACGACACACCAACACACACAAAATCCGTAGTACGCATAAGGCAGTTGTAATACCTTAGGATGTGTTTAGTGGCTAAATATATTTTAATATATAGTTTTTAATAAAAAAGTTTACCAAATCGAGTTCCAAATATTTTATCCTATTTAATGAGTATTTTATTAGAATTTTTCTAGGCATACACACACTTGTGCATGTAAACTAGGGTTTTAAAATGGGGTTAGACCATGATTAGCAACCATGGTGGTTTAAAACATGGGAATTAGGTTATTTGGGTTTTAATTAAGTGTAATTGGTTATTTTATTCAACGGTTGTTTTTTTTTTGAAATTATTTGAATATGTTGACTTGATGAGAGAGAGGGAGAGAGGGAGAATGGTCATAATGGCCTTTGCCATGCTTCATTAATTGAGGAGAGAGAGAGAAAGGGGGGTTGACTAACCTTAGCTCTCATTTCCCTTGCTTTGTTCTCATTTTATTTTCTCTCAACTCTCACTCACACACTCATACACACACCAACAGCAGCAGCCCTAGCTTCAGCAACAACATCAGCCACAGCAGCTCCAGTATCAGCAGCAGCAGCACAGGCAGCAACAGCAGCAGCTCCAGGCAGCAGCAGCACCCCAGCAGCAGCTCTTTCCTTTCTTCTTCTTCTTATTCTCCTTCAACTTGCTCGTAGGATTCCTAAGGGGTATAATCTTTAAACTCATTCTTTTGCTCGCTTAGTTTGTGTTTATAGCTTCGATTAGTGATTAATTATGCGTTTTTAGTGCTATATGTGATGATTAGTGTGAACTTTGATTAAGTGAGGTTAGTATTGGGTAGACTGACTTAATTAAGTCTTATTAGAGCCACTTAAACCTAGTTAAACCCCAGATTGCACTAAAATACCCTAAGTTTTCAAATTGTGCAAAATTTAACCTTTTTAAGCAAAACTTAGCCTTTCTGTAATCTGATTTAGATCTGGGTTGTTCAAGTAAAAATTGAGGAAACTGAAGCATGTATACTAGGTATAGACCACACCACTAGAGCACGAGCCCCTGACCCCACACCCAGGCCGCCGGAATAATCCTTCTAGTCGCAAATTGCGGCCAGCCTTGGGAGATAGGTGCTAGGAATTGTTCTGTAGGTGTCTGCTACATTTCTAAGGTCCATGGTATATGCAATTTTGTATGTTTTTTACCTGGGTAGAATCTGGGACAATATATCATTTTTCAAGTACGTTTAGATCGCGTGATACGCGCGATACGTGAGTAGGTTCTGTGATCTAGCGTGTCGCGACGTGTCGGGTTAGTTTTAGACGCGTATACACACGTTTCAGCGTATCGTACACACGCGCGTTAATTCGCGACGCGAGTTTCTCATTTTGTTTTGATATCGTGTTTTTTAGAATTTTTCTTATATATATGGATTCCTTGTGTTATTCCAGCTTCGCAGGCGGGTACGTAGGACGCCGCTAAGAAAGGGAAGCTGGTGGTCGGCTACGAGTACCGCACGACCAAGTGAGTAGATTTAACATCTACGGGGAAACTGCCCGTATGGCGTTAAGCGTCAGGGCGTGTTAGGATATTTATTCGTAGATGTTCATATGGACTATAGTAGCATACCTTATTGTTGCATATAGAAATGATAGCATAGAACACTGCACTGTCACTAACTGTTCAAGCTGCACGAGCACTATTTGTATGTTACACCCACATCGTTAGTGATTGCCATGACACACGTACTATAGGATTGCGACGCATTATACATATCGTTTGATTGCTGCATCATTGATGATTGTCATGACTTGACATATATTGATATCTTCATACTTGCGGACATGCACACTTTATATTCATACCAGGGCACCCATATATTGATATTTTCATACCTGCGCACATGCACACTGTATATTCATACCGGTGCACACATATATTGATATCTTCATACTTGCGCACATGCACACTGTATATTCATACCGGTGCACACATATATTGATATCTTCATACTTGCGCACATGCACACTATATATTCATACTTGCGCACATGCACACTGTATATTCATACTAGTGCACACATATATTGATATTTCCATACCTGCGCACATGCACACTGTATATTCATACCAGTGCACACATATATTGATATCTTCATACCTGCGCACATGCGCAATGTATATTCATACCAGTGCACACATATATTGATATCTTCATACCTGCATACATGCACACATATATTGATATCTTCATACCTGCGCACATGCACACTGTATATTCATACCAGTGCACACTTATATTGATATCTTCATACCTGCGCACATGCACACTGTATATTCATACCAATGCACACATATATTGATATCTTCATACCTGCGCACATGCACACTGTATATTCATACCAGTGCACACATATAGTGATATCTTCACACTTGCATGGATTTACGCATTGAGATATGCTGTTTCAATGATATTTCTGGATTTGGGAACCGTGGATATTTCAAAAGCGAATATGTAATTGTTTTAAAAACCCGGTTACCCTTGATATGATATTTCAGTGCGTCCACCATGAGTTTTCTCTGTTCCAGAGAGCTTGTGTGAGTATACCCGATTCGAGGAGCGGTAGGCACCGATTGCGGGTACATGGTGGACCCGGTACGGTACCCCGGGGCAAGATGACTCGTATTATTAGACGGTGAGCCCGGCGGAGGGAATACTACCAACCGGTGATTGGTTAGGCCTGGCGGTTATCTGGAGGATACTGACCAGAGATGAGAGATGGATACGGGACGATCCGTTCTGCCGGGTCCGAGGGCCGATCCCGCAGACGGAGCCCGATACTGGAGGATTTGCGTGCGGATGCTAGGCACCCATGATTCTATGAGATTTACATGATTTGGGTATATGGATGGACACCGATTATTTTCCACGTTGATATTCCGTGTAGATATTAATTATTCCCATGCTCAGCATTCAGTATTTATATCTCATCCTGTATCTGTTGTACCTGATAGAGTACACATGCTATGCACGATTTTTGCATACCCTGCACATCCTATATAGATGTCATTAGATTTCACATGCTATGCACGATTATTGCATACCCTGCTCATCCTATATAGATGTCATTAGATTTCACATGCTATACACGATTATTGCTTACCCTGCTCATCCTATATAGATGTCATTAGATTTCACATGCTATGCACGATTATTGCATACCTTGCTCATCCTATATAGATGTCATTAGATTTCGCATACTATGCACGATTATTGCATACCCTGCTCATCCTATATAGATGTTATTAGATTTCACATGCTAAGCACGATTATTGCATACCCTGCTTATCATTTAGAGATGTTGTTAGATCGTACTTGATGCATGATTACTGCTCATAAAGTTCATCATATAGTTGTTATCTGTTGGCATAGGTTAGAGTATCGTAGCACGTGCATACTCGTGATTACCTTTATATGTTATCTACTACTCACGAGTTGGCAACTCACCCCCGTTGTGCCACAGTGTTTGCAGGTTGCCCTTCGGAGTAGTCATGGCAGGCTACTTTCTTGCATCTTTTGACACAGATATCCCTACAGTTGGCGTATTAGCTCTTTTGCTGATAGGTGGGTTTTGTGCGGTATCTGTTTATCTTTCAGTTATGTACATTGTTGTATCTAGTACACTCCATCTACCACTTATGTATTGACTTAGAGACCAGTTGTGAGGACGATGTATATTATTTTGTACTCTGGTGTCGAGCTCGTTGTGAGCCGACTTTACTTATGAAGTTCTTATCATATGTGATGTTTTCCACTTATTGCTCATTTCTTCGCTACGACGTTGTATATTGCTACCGTGGTGATTGTCTACTTGAGGTTTTCTTAACTTTTTAGCAAATGTTCCTATTAAATGTTTAGACACTCTATACTTTTACGGGTTTGATTTCTGGGTTTCGGCTTACTTAGTCGCGTTACGCCTGTAGACGTTACGTGGTTAAGTGCCGGTCACGGGCCAAACTTCGGGTCGTGACAAAGTTGGTATCAGAGCGTAGGTTTTGCCTTCGGAGTGTAGGATGACCCTGGTAT
Organism: Agapanthus africanus; assembly: GCA_030015575.1. Lineage (NCBI taxonomy): Eukaryota > Viridiplantae > Streptophyta > Magnoliopsida > Asparagales > Amaryllidaceae > Agapanthus > Agapanthus africanus. The sequence continues at coordinate 487,569,196 of CM057341.1, forward strand.
GATGTGTTAGTTATATGTATGCCGTAGAGGCCATTACTGTACATAGGATGTATATTGTAGTGGATGCTGGGATATATATAGGGAGGACTTTCTTGCTCGACATGATAGTATGCTATCTGGTTGAACTTTACCTTAACGTGTATACTGATTGTCTCTCTGTTACATGTTGGTAAAGCCCTTAGGATGTGTGCTTGACTACCTGGACTATGATGTGGATCATACTAGTGGGGACATGGTAGTCCAGAAGTACATCCTTCAAAGTCCCTAGTCGAGGGTGTATCGAGACGGGGCATCGATATACCTGAGTAGACTAGCGTATACCTTCTCGACCCATACAGATGGGCGATGGATGATCCAATATCCATTGGTGTTTGACATCAGAGATGATATACGGGTGCTCAGTAGAGACTGGGTACACTGGACGGACTCGCCGAGAACTCCCAGATGGTATTATACCTCACGTCAGATGGCAGTTCTCTGGTGACACTGGTACAGAGTATTCTGTTGACCCGAGATCGTCATAGAGTCTTGTGTGGTTCCCACTGTGCTTTGATTTCCATCTTACCACGTCCAAGAGGGCGTGCAAAACGGTGGTTTTTGGGTACAGTCCCGAGTCACATGGAGGCAATGAGCGATAGGAGGGGATTCGTCTCTCCCGGTATAGGGAGTTGATGTTGCGCTGTGTTCGATTGGCTATAACAGGAAATCCCTGGCCAGGGTTGCTGAGATTTACTGGTAAGTGTTACCAGTAGTTTCTCGAACAGTTATAGACCTCATATCGACACGACTTATCGAGCTATTGGGGTCTGACGTTTACCACCCCTAGGCGAGATATGCGACATATCAGACGATCAGACCGGACTGTACGGTAGTGTTACTGGTTGGATTCACTGGAGTGTGAGCGGGCTTGCTCGTCGATCTTCAGATCGCTCAATACCCGGGTGGCCGTTACGTTTAGCAGACCACTTGCGGCTTGTGGGTGTTTGATATGATCATCACCTGCTGCCGGCGTATTGACGAGTCTTTAGAGTCCTACACAGAGGTTTCCTGGCTCAAGCGAAACGAAATAGGAGCGCATATGAGATATGTGCGGGACCGAGAATTATGCGTGTATGTGATACCGTATTTCATTCTCGCGATGAATGTATCGATTAGGTTATATGCGATATACCCTAGTTATCGAATCAAGGATTGATTCGATAAACCGATACATTGGATACTAGTCGGTTATGTACGATATGACCGGATCGTTAAATCAAGTGTTGATTTAATGATTTAATGCATAATTATATATTTGATATATTACTTTTCATTAACTGGTATCGGTTCACTTTAATTGGATTTTCTCGCTCGGATGTGCACATTGTATATTCGATATAGTTTTGTGCACATGATTGTATCATGTTTGATGATGCATGCTTACTTGGTTTGTGTTAAAGATTGATCCATGGTTATTTAAATGGTTAGGGTTTTGTTTTTCATATACATTTATTTATTCATTTATTTCTTTGGAAAATATAATGCATAAAGATAAAATGGTGGCTTTTATTTTTGTTTCTTTCATGAACATTCATGAAGGTTTGAATAAAATGACCATTTTGTCTCATGCTTAACCCTAACCACTACACCTAACCATGGTCCTCTCTCTACACTTAACCATGGTGTGATTATGATAAGAATAGATTTTATTTTCCATTATTCTTATTCTTATCATAACATTATTCTTCTTCTTCTTCCTTTCTTAACTTGAAGAAAGCAAGCTCCATCAATGGTGATTGATGGAAATGAGTGAGAAATCCAATTCTAAAGTCTACCCACTTCCTATTTCTTCATCCTCTACCTCTTGCCAAGTAGTAGAGTGTGTTTCCTTCACAAGTTTTCTTGACTTGGTGAAGTTGGAGCTTGATCTAGCGATACTTCGACGTAGATCATCTTCGGCATGGACATCGACGACCTAGCTCGCCTATTCTCCGATGAAGCCGACGCTAGAGCCCGGAATTTGTTTGGACAGCGAGAGGCCTTCATTGCGGAGCTATGGAGGTGGAGCACCGGATCTACAAAGGTTGTATTTCCGATTCTTATAGTTAAGTGTTAACTAGTTACTTTGTTCGCCTAGAAATCTAGCCAACGATCCGTTCTAGGGTTTCTCGGCACCGTTTAAATTTGAAATTAGCATGGTTGATGCCTTGTGAGACCTCATTAGGATGCTTAGGAGCCCTACAGTGGTATCAAAGCCTAGCTAGAGCCTTAGGCGAAGTCTAGACGGAATTTGAAGTCCGAACGAACCGAAACCCCAAAATTTCCATGCTCTCTGTCCTTTTTTCAAAAACGTGGATTTTTCCACATTAAAAATATGCAGAGAAACAAGCAGGATAATCTAAGAGTTACTGTGAATTTCGATGGACTAATTCCATCAATGAGCCGCGGATCCGCGGCACGACCATGGCTCATGCGGCGGTTCCGCGGCCGTTTTGTCGTTTTGTGTATTTTGTTTTTCACAGTAATTCTCAGATTTCTGTGCTGGTTTTCCTGGGAATTTTTAATATTTATTCAAGAGTTGAATTTTCTGGAATTGTTTTGGGGATTCGGTGTTTCGATCGGTGTATCAGATTTTGTCTATGTGGCTTTCTGGAATAATTTTAGAATATGTTAAAAAGTTCGAACGGATATAAATACCCAATTTCCCCTGTCGGGAAATTTCCAAGTGTTGGATTTTTCCGTAGTTCAACGACGTTCTAAGTAGTGCAAGTAACGCGATGGACCCTCTAGAAGACAACAAACCTTAACTCGATTATGTGACCGTCTTGAACTGCCCTTTGAACCTTCGGGTTTGGGGCAGTACGGCGTGCCACATGTGAGGCGTTGGCTTGACCCTTCTACGGCTGGACCGTTGGTACTGAGGCACGAACTGAATGTTTTTAGACTTGTTTCATGTGTTGAGCTATTTCGGGAAAACTTGGGTGTCTGGATGTTCGATCGAAAAGTTTAACATTTTCTATTTATCTGGAATGGGATACAATGATTGGAATTCACAATGAGTTATGAGATAACGGAATGAATATTATAAACGTAGCAGTTTAGTCTCACTTGATCGATTGCCACGGAATTTTGATGTGATCAAAAGTCCGTCGCAATCACGTAGCGTACGCGGATACTCGCCGGGTAAACTTAATAGACAGCCTCACTCCATAGCCCCGACCAAGTGACTGTAGGAGAACCCCGTCGCCGAAAGCATCCATTCGGGTGCTCGCGGCAGCGGTGTTCCGCCTTGGTGCATTTCGTCGACGGTATCGGGGGTGCAGCCGTCTACTGAAGTTTGCGACGAGCATAAAATCAGGATGTCAGGAATCTTGTTGAATTGCCCGACTTGATATTGAAAAGAGTTTTCGATAATGAGACTAAAATGCGGGGTTTATAATTGTTAGGCATGCGATGTCTAAGAAATTCATTTGGTCAGGCATGCGATGTCTGAGGTGGTTGCGGATTCCAACTGTTGTAGTTTTACACTTTCTTTTCTGTGACCGTAAGTGTAATGTGTGATATCGCCGGTTTCGTTGCTATATGTCAACGACAATTGGGATGCGCATATTTACTTACGTTGATGACATGTGATGTTATGTGTTGCTGGATATGTTATATTGGATCGTCGTGTTTGAATAGCCGGGGGTTTTTATGTGAGATGAGTGTTTTTCATTTTCATTCATGTAAAAACTTGTATGTAATATTCTTTTATTGGGGCGCTTCCAGGTTGCGGAAGTTGTCACCTTTTGTATATTATTTACTTTTCCGCACTAGGATAGACCCAAGGAGGGGAGCACAAGTAACCGGGTTCTGGAGTCCAGTGGGAGACCAACTCGAGGAGTCGAGTCCGGGTCTCCTAACTCTAGAATTGGTAGGGTTGCTTGTTGCTCTCGTAGGGGTTTAGGGGTGTGGGTTTGGCTATTCATCGCGACCGTAGAATCCGTGTTTTATACTGGCTCGTATTGAAAACACGGACGTCCTAGTATATCCAATATTTCATATGTTTCTTCTGCTGCGATATCTGTGATGTGATCATGTGATGTTCTGTGATAGATACTGTATATAGTATATATGATATATTATATTGACTTTACTTATGTTTTACACCCGCGCTAGCCCTGCCCCGCTCTGCCGTTAGTTACCTAACCTAATGGTGCACGAGGGGACATCGAGGCGAATGCGGATGGCATAAGTGTACGTTGTATTTATCTGTGATGTTTAGGTACTTAAATGATGGGACTTCATTAATGTGATTAATGAAAGTAAAAGAAACCTAAGATGTTGTAGAATTGAATTTCAAAATAAAACAGGTAGCTACAGTTTTTGCTTTGCACAGAGGTATATGTGATGTATCCTGCACCTTATTCGATGAGGAAAGGACCGAGATCCCTTCACCGGGAGTGACTCCTTTAGCAATAACTGGCAGATGCTACACACTCGGTTTGTCTTTTGATTGCTTTTAAGGGTTTTTGCTTTGCACAGTGATATATATGATATATCCCGCACCTCATTCGACGAGGAAAGGACCGACGATCCCTTCACCGGGAGTGACTCCTTTAGCAAAACTAGAAAAGCCTAAAAAACACTCCATTTCAAAATTCATTCGATCCTACAACGATATCAAGTTCATTACGCAATAGGTTTTCAGAAAAACCTGTCGTAGCCCTCCGTCATTTCAGATAAGTACTAGTTAGTATTCGTGCTACGTTTGTTGACTATGTTAAGGCGTAGTGTGCGGTAGCTAATTAGTGCTTATCTGCATAAGCATATGATGTGATTGGATTAGGGTAGTCGTGCGACTTTGTTGACTATGTTAAGGGTCGTGCGGGTGGGTTTAATTCAATCAGGAAATGACGGGTTGAACTTGACTAGCACTTATGATTTGTTGACTATGTTAAGGTCATATAGCTGCTAGGGGCAAAATATTATCGGGAATTTCATGTGTTGAAATTTGCAATGAGATTGCATACCTTCTATGAGATAGTTGGATCCCGATACCCGCTGCGAGTAAGAGTTACTCCTGGGAGAGTTTTACACATTACAATTAGCCGATCAAGTAGGTGTCTAGAAAGGTGTTAACGGGGTTACACCTCTGGGAAAACGGGGTTTACATTAATTAGGTTCGTGCGAAAGCACGGGGGACCTCCCTCAAAGTACCGACACCGGCCTGGCTGAAAGATAGGCGAACTTGTAGTGTGTAATTAATCCCGGCTAGTCTTTCCTTTTAAGGTTTGAAGGAAGATTTGATAAAAAGCAGTGGGAGCCATCCTGATTAGATAAAATGATAACCAATCTATTCTTGCCAAAGCGCACGCTGAGTGTTTTCTTCTCTCTCTCTCCTGGTAGCGACCATATCACGCCTTAATCAAGATAATGATACGGATTATTGACCGAACCCGCTTGTTATACTGAGCTGGGGAACGTTGGTCCCGCTCCAACTTATAAATGTTATAAGACAGAGCAGGAAATTGGGGAATACCAGATTTCCCGTGCCGCCCAAACGAAGAGAGTGCATGCTGATGCATCATCTTCGGGTGTGTTCATTACAGAGAACAGTTTCTCAGTATCCTTTACGTCCTGGGTATGTGATACCAGATCAGGATCCCAGATATGTAATTTGTTACATAGGGCTACAGAAAGGTAGAGAACTGAGAACGGGTGATAAGTTTCATGAGGCAGAAAACGGGGCAAGAGTTGCAGCCAAGTCTGTTGGTCACTGTCACCCTGTATTACCAATACATTGATTCTGAACGAATGTTATTAGATACCGAACCTGATATACAAAATCATATCAGTCTCTTTATCAGTAAAGAAATGATAAAATTTTGTGTTGTTGGATATTGTTTTGAACATTTCCTATATCAAAAGTTGATCGGTTCAGGCACGTTATCTAAAAGCATTGATGTTCTAAATCAAACTACAGTTCTTAGTATACGGATCACACACAAGAGGAAGAGTTCAGAAATGAACGAATTCTTCTTGAGGCATTGTAGACTAGGTCAGATCAATGTGACCCGACTAGCTAGAGTTACATATAGATGCATATTTAAATCAGTTTGAATTTACATCTTCTGAAACTCGCCAGTCATGTCACAAAGATAAGATGACCATAGCTCAGTTTACTGGAAACAGAGAAAGTGTTAATGAACTCTTGGGACTGATACATGATGATGTATGTAAGGTCTTCTGTCTACACATGCCAGGACTGGTTCTTTATACTTCATTGCATTCTCTGATGATCTTTCGAGATTCAGACCTATGTTCCTGTTGAAACACAAGTCCGAACCTTTTGAGATATTCACAGAATATAAGCGAGAAGTAGAGAACCAGAATACGGGTATAAGTATTATGTCCTATGATGAGATCAAGGAGGAGAATACTTGAGCACGGAAATACTGGACTATTCTAAAGGAGAATGAGATTCTCTCTCAGCATTACTCCTCTGTATACACCATAGCACGATGGTATGTCGGGGCGGAGCAAATACACCCTATATGATATGGTGTGCTCTATGATGAGTACTGCTGAGTTACATTTTTCCTTTTAGGAGTTATGCACATGAGAAGCTGCATACCTATTGAATAGGGTTCCAATCAAATCAGTTGCCTACCACTTCATATGTGATATGGAAAGGGAAGAGCCCATGTCTTAAGCTAGTTAAGATTTGGGGTTGACCGGCCTATGTCTAAAAGCAAAATCCGGACAAGCTCGAGGCAAGATCTATTATGTAGAACTGGAAATGTTCCAGCTATACAAACTGCAGCTGATGATTTGAAAGAACCAAAGGATTCAATAGTTACCAACGAACCACAGCCTCTCCGCCGATCTAGTAGGGTTCCTCACCCACCTGAGAGATACTTTTGTTTCTCTATGACAGTGGGAGCGAGGATTGCATCATGAGATGATGACCCAACTAGTTTCGAGCTGGCCATCAGGAGTGGGACTCTGTAAGAATGGCTGGATGCTTAGCAATCTGAGATGGAATCCATGTACACTAACAAAGTATGGACTTTGGTTGCTATATCTGAAGGGTTAAATCCCCATCAGAAGCAAGTATATCTTGAGAAGATTACTTGGTGTAGATGGAAAAGTTGAGACTTTCAAAGCTAGACTTGTTAAAGGTTTTCGTCATCAACCAGGCGTGGATAATGATGAAACCTTTTCAAGTATCTATGCTTAAGTCCATCCAGATCCTACTTACCACGGCTACATACCATGACTACCATATCTGGTGGTTGGGTGTCATGACTGCTTTTCTAAATGATATTTTGGAAGAGAGCGTCTATAAGTACACAGCCAGAGGGCTTCGTAGACAGTGGGAGCAGCGGAAACGTGTGCAAGATGCTTTATAGGATAAAGCAGGCATCGCGGAGTTGGAACATCTGTTTTGATGGATTAGTCAAACAGTTTGACATCATCAAAATGGTAGATGAACCTTGTATATACAAAAAGGTAGTAGGGAGTATAGTGATGATCCTCGTAGAGTACGTGGATGACATACTCCTGATAGGGAAGGAGTTTCCTATGCTACGCTCGATCAATCTCCGCATATCACAATGATTCTCCACATAGGATCATGATGATACCTGCTAAATCCTGAGTTTTGGATCTATGAGATAGATCTAAATGGATGTTAGGATACTCACTAGCTGTAGTGAGATGGTATCAGTTGATCCTGGGGAGAATCACTGGAAGGGTTCCAGGGTGATAAAGACGACTGAATGTCAGTCGCAGGCATTGTCTTTACCCTCAGTAAAGGGACGGTATGTTGGAAGAGTTCCAAGCTAGATACCGTGACATACTAGACGATAAAGGCAGGATACATCGCTACTTAAGATGCTACCAAAGAGGATGTTTGGGTGTATATTAGTTCATGAGATGAACTACGTTCCTACCATTGTGAGACAATGGAGTTGTGGCTCATGCCGAGGAACGCCGGTCCCATCAGTGATCCAGACTTATTCTAAGGCAGCATCGCCTAATCATGGAGATAGTTGATCTCCATGGTGATCGAGGTTAGGAGAGAAGATTCAGAGGACAACACAGTGGATCCACTCACAAAGGCCTGTTCCCAGAGAGAGATTTTTATGGGATGGTTGAGTATGAGATACTACAACCACTGCTACAGATGGCCCTAGTGCAAGTGGGAGATTGTTAGTTATATGTATGCCCTAGAGGCCTTTACTGTACATAGGATGTATATTGTAGTGGATGCTGGGACATATATAGGGAGGACTTTCTTGCTCGACATGATAGTATGCTATCTGGTTGAACTTTACTTTAACGTGTATACTGATTGTCTCTCTGTTACATGTTGGTAAAGCCCTTAGGATGTGTGCTTGACTAACTGGACTATGATGCGGATCATACTAGTGGGGACATGGTAGTCCATAAGTACATCCTTCAAAGTCCCTAGTCGAGGGTGTATCGAGACGGGGCATCGATATACCAGAGTAGACTAGCGTATACCTTCTCGACCCATACAGATGGGCGATGGATCATCCCATATCCATTGGTGTTTGACATCAGAGATGATATACGGGTGCTCAGTAGAGACTGGGTACACTGGACGGACTCGCCGAGAACTCCCATATGGTATTATACCTCACGTCAGATGGCAGTTCTCTGGTGACACTGGTACAGAGTAGTCTGTTGACCCGAGATAGTCATAGAGTCTTGTGTGGTTCCCACTGTGCTTTGATTTCCATCTTACCACGTCCAAGAGGGCGTGCAAAACGGTGGTTTTTGGGTACAGTCCCGAGTCACATGGAGGCAATGAGCTATAGGAGGGGATTCGTCTCTCCCGGTATAGGGAGTTGATGTTGCGCTGTGTTCGATTGGCTATAACAGGAAATCCCTGGCCAGGGTTGCTGAGATTTACTGGTAAGTGTTACCAGTAGTTTCTCGAACAGTTATAGACCTCATATCGACACGACTTATCGAGCTATTGGGGTCTGACGTTTACCACCCCTAGGTGAGATATGCGACATATCAGACGATCAGACCGGACTGTATGTTAGTGTTACTGGTAGGATTCACTGGAGTGTGAGCGGGCTTGCTCGTCGATCTTCAGATCGCTCAATACCCGGGTGGCCGTTACGTTTAGCAGACCGCTTGCGGCTTGTGGGTGTTTGATATGATCATCACCTGCTGCCGGCGTATTGACGAGTCTTTAGAGTCCTCCACAGAGGTTTCCTGGCTCAAGCGAAACGAAATAGGAGCGCATATGAGATATGTGCGGGACCGAGAATTATGCGTGTATGTGATACCGTATTTCATTCTCGCGATGAATGTATCGATTAGGTTATATGCGATATACCCTAGTTATCGAATCAAGGATTGATTCGATAAACCGATACATTGGATACTAGTCGGTTATATACGATATGACCGGATCGTTAAATCATGTGTTGATTTAATGATTTAAAGCATAATTATATATTTGATATATTACTTTTCATTAACTGGTATCGGTTCACTTTAATTGTATTTTCTCGCTCGGATGTGCACATTGTATATTCGATGTAGTTTTGTGCACATGATTGTATCATGTTTGATGATGCATGCTTACTTGGTTTGTGTTAAAGATTGATCCATGGTTATTTAAATGGTTTGGGTTTTGTTTTTCATATACATTTATTTATTCATTTATTTCTTTGGAAAATATAATGCATAAAGATAAAATGGTGGCTTTTATTTTTGTTTCTTTCATGAACATTCATGAAGGTTTGAATAAAGTGACCATTTTGTCTCATGCTTAACCCTAACCACTACACCTAACCATGGTCCTCTCTCTACACTTAACCATGGTGTGATTATGATAAGAATAGATTTTATTTTCCATTATTCTTATTCTTATCATAACATTATTCTTCTTCTTCTTCCTTTCTTCACTTGAAGAAAGCAAGCTCCATCAATGGTGATTGATGGAAATGAGTGAGAAATCCAATTCTAAAGTCTACCCACTTCCTATTTCTTCATCCTCTACCTCTTGCCAAGTAGTAGAGTGTGTTTCCTTCACAAGTTTTCTTGACTTGGTGAAGTTGGAGCTTGATCTAGCGATGCTTCGACGTAGATCATCTTCGGCATGGACATCGACGACCTAGCTCGCCTATTCTCCGATGAAGCCGACGCTAGAGCCCGGAATTTGTTTGGACAGCGAGAGGCCTTCATTGCGGAGCTATGGAGGTGGAGCACCGGATCTACAAAGGTTGTATTTCCGATTCTTATAGTTAAGTGATAACTAGTTACTTTGTTCGCCTAGAAATCTAGCCAACGATCAGTTCTAGGGTTTCTCGGCACCGTTTAAATTTGAAATTGGCATGGTTGATGCCTTGTGAGACCTCATTAGGATGCCTAGGAGCCCTACATGATGGAGTAGGTAGCTGCAGCCGAGTGGCGTAGCGTGCTTATGTTCTGCGGCATACTCACGACACGGTACTCCGCCTAAGCGACCTTAGGACTTATTGATTGAAATTCCTTCATGATTGTATACATCCTTGTGATTCGATTTTCGTATCCTCATCGAATCCTACTTTCTTTTCAGCCATCATGCCGCCAAGGACTATGAGGGCGCAGAGAGCGGCCGCGAGAACCGAGATTCGAGTTGATTCGTCCGAGACGAGGACTGATCCGGGTAGTACCCCCGTTGTACCAGAGCAGATTGTTCCTCCTACGACAGATCAGATCGCTAGACTAGTGGTAGAGATGCAGGACTTGCGCCAGACGATGAGCTCACTGGTGGAGGCCGTTCGAGCGCAGCTACAGGAGGTTGTCACCCCTGTTACCCAGTTGTTCCTTGCGATCATCATGCAGTATTCCGTCACCTACATAGCACCAGTAGAGGCAGCCCCAGTTTACGAGACACGTCTTCCAGAGACCGTGAGAGTTCCGGAACAGTTGAGGAATCGTACTGGTGTACCAGCCCAGAGCAGAGGCTTAGGACGAGGACAGTCGTTTGGCTCTCATCCCTAGGAGGGTCAGTAGTCAGCGCGAGGGTGTTTTCGATGCGGAAGCCTTCAACACTTCGTCAGGCATTATTCCTTAGCACCACGTCAGGGTCTTATTCTAAGACGTCATGGACGCGGAGGGTTTGCTCAGAGGGGTCAGTCTAGAAGAGGAGGAGTTCGGCCTGTTGCGGGTAGAGGGCAGGCACAAGTTTTCGCTTCGACCCATCGGGACGCGAGAGCGTCCAATGCAGAGTTTTCAGGTATCCTTAATTCGTATGTTCTTTTGATGTAATTGTTTGATCCGGATCCATGCACTCGTATGTTTCCACACTTCGTGCCGAGTTTAGGACGAGAGTCATGCAAGGTAGATCAGCCGTTGTTGTGTTAACTTCTGTCAGCGATTTTTTTTTTGCGCGATACGTAATTCGGTCGTGTGCCAATCGGATAGGAGATAGAGATTCGTCTCTCCCGGTATAGGGAGTTGATGTTGTGCTGTGCTCGATTGGCTATAACTGGAAGTCCCTGGCCTGGGCGGATTAAGAGATTTACTGATAAGTGTTACCAGTAGTTTCTCGACCTGTTATGAGCCTCATATCGACACGACTTATCGGTTACTGGGGTCTGACGTATACCACCGCAAGACTTGATATGCGACAAATCAGACGAAGAGACCGGACTGTACGGGAGTGTTACTGATTGGATTCACAAGAGAATGTACAGGCTAGCTTGTTGATCTTCTGATGGATCAATACCTGGGTTGCTGTTACGTTTAGCTGACCGCTTGCAGCTTGTGGGTGTTTGATATGATCATCACCTGCTACCGGCATATTGACGATTCTTTAGAGTCCTACACAGAGGTTTCTTGACTCAGGCAAAATGGAGTAGGGGCTCATATGTGATATGTGCACGATCGAGAATAATGCGATATGAGATACCGTATTATATTCTCACGATATTTAGAAATGAGCCGGGTCATCGGATCAAGTGTTGATTCGATGAATCGGTACATGATATATTAGTCGGTTATATTCGATATAGCCGGATTGTCGGATCAAGTGTTGATTCGATGATTTAATGTATAATAATATATATGATATATTGCATTACATTATATAATATTGGCTCGCTTTATTATTTCATTTTCTCACCGGGTAATACATTAATATATATGCGATATATGTTAATTGTATTATTTTCTTTTGTTACAAATATATAATATATATGTGTTATATATTATTGTAACATCATATGATTAATGATGAAATATGTTTAGTGGAGATTAAACAAGGTTAGGGTTTGATTTGGGTTAGTTTCTTCTTGCACCTTCTAGAAGGAATTTCTTTTGTCATGGTTAAGATATTATTGTTGATATTTTCTCATGACTCATTCATTAACCCAACCAAACCCTAGCCCTAATTAATTCTCTACAAAGGTTATCCTTGTCATCCTTGACCATGGTTCCATGATTAATCATATATTCATTTCATTATTCATCACAAAAGGTTTAACTCATTTTTCATCTTCATCTTCAACCTTGAGATTTGATAAAGCTTACTAGGTTTTCCTTTTGTGATGTTTTCATGTGATAATTTGATATAAAAAGATAGCATAAATACTACTCCATCATCCTCATCTAATCTAGCCAATTAGATTAGGGTGTTCACCTCATTAGAGTGAGTGTGCTAGAGTTATAGCAACTTCGACGTAGATTATCGGAGAAAAGGAACACTACAAGCTAGCATGGATCGTTCGAGTCGTGGAGCCTCTCTTGAGTCCGGGAGATCGTGGATCATGGCGAAGGGACTTCTACTCGGAGCATATGAAGCGAAGGAGCGGACTACAAAGGTTGTAATCCCTTACACTTAGTTGTAAAGATGTTTACTTGCATGTTAAACCCTAATAATCTAGCAAAGATCCCGTCTTTGGGTTGTTCGGCAGGTCTAAAATTTTATTCGGGCATGATTGATGCCTTATGAACCCTTACAAGAGTGCCTAGGAACCCTACAACAGCATCAGCCACAGCAGCTCCAGCATCAGCAGCAGCAGCAGAGGCAGCAACATCAGCAGCTACAGGCAGCAGCAGCAGCTTCAGGCGGCAGCAGCAGCTTCAGGCAGCAGCAGCAACAGCATCCCAGCAGCAGCTCCTTCCCTTCTTCTTCTTATTCTCCTTCTCCTTGCTCCTAGGATTCCTAGGGGGTATAATCTCTAAACTCATTCTTTTGCTCGCTTAGTTTGTGTTTATAGCTTCCTTTAGTGATTAATTATGCGTTTTTAGTGCTATATGTGGTGATTAGTGTGAACTTTGATTAAGTGAGCTTAGTATTGGGTAGACTAACTTAATTAAGTCTTATTAGAGCCACTTAAACCTAGTTAAACCCCAGATTGCACTAAAATACCCTAAGTTTTCAAATTGTGCAAAATTTAACCTTTTTAAGCAAAACTTAGCCTTTCTGTAATCTGCTTTAGATCTGGGTTGTTCAGGTAAAAATTGAGGAAACTGGAGCATGTATACTAGGTCTAGACCACACCACCAGAGCACGAGCCCCTGACCCCACACCCAGGCCGTCGGAATAATCCTTCTGGCCGTAAATTGCTGCCAGCCTTGGGAGATAAGTGCTAGGAATTGTCCTGTAGGTGTCGGCTACATTTCTAATGTCTATGGTATATGCAATTTTGTAAGTTTTTAACCTGGGTAGAATCTTGGACAATATATCGTTTTTCAAGTACGTTTAGTTCGCGCGATACGTAAGTAGGTTCTGTGATCCAGCGTGTCGCGACGTGTCGGGTTAGGTTTAGACGTGTATACACACTTTTTAGTGTATCGTACACACGCGCGTTAATTCGCGACGCGAGTTTCTCGTTTTATTTCGATATCGCGTTTTGTAGAATTTTGCATATATATATGGATTCCTTGTGTTATTCTAGGTTCGCAAGCGGGTACGTCGGACGCCGCCAAGAAAGGGAAGCAGGTGGTCGGCTACGAGTAGCGCTTAACCAAGTGAGTAGATTTAACATCTACGGGGAAATCGCCCGTATGGCGTTAAGCGTCAGGGCGTGTTAGGATATTTAGTCGTAGATATTCATATGGACTATAGTAGCATACCTTATTGTTGCATATAGAAATGATAGTATAGAATACTGCACGAGCACTATTTGTATGTTACACCCACACCGGTAGTGATTGCCATGACACTCGCACTATAGGATTGCTACGCATTATACATATCATTTGATTGCTGCATCATTGACGATTGTCATGACTTGACATATATTGATATCTTCATACTTGCGCACATGCACACTTTATATTCATACCAGTGCACACATATATTGATATTTTCATACCTGCGCACATCCACACTGTATATTCATACCAGTGCACACATATATTGATATCATCATAATTGCGCACATGCATACTGTATATTCATACCAGTGCACACATATATTGATATCTTCATACTTGCGCACATGCACACTATATATTCATACTTACGCACATGCACACTGTATATTCATACCAGTGCACACATATATTGATATTTCCATACCTGCACACATGCACACTGTATATACATACAGTGTACACATATATTGATATCTTCATACCTGCGCACATGCATACTGTATATTCATACCAGTGCACACATATATTGATATCTTGATACCTGCGCACATGCACACTGTATATTCATACCAGTGCACACATATATTGATATCTTCATACATGAGCACATGCACACTGTATATTCATACCAGTACACACATATATTGATATCTTCATACATGCGCACATGCACACTGTATATTCATACCAGTGCACACATATATTGATATCTTCATACCTGCGCACATGCACACTGTATATTCATACCAGTGCACACATATATTGATATCTTCATACTTGCGCACATGCACACTGTATATTCATACCAGTGCACACATATAGTGATATCTTCATACTTGCATGGATTTACACATTGAGATATGTTGTTTCCATGATATTTCTGGATTCAGGAACCGTGGATATTTCAAAAGCGAATATGTAATTGTTTTAAAAAACCGGTTACCCTTGATATGATATTTCAGTGCGTCCACCATGAGTTTTCTCGGTTCCAGAGAGCTTGTGTGAGTATACCCGATTCGAGGAGCGGTAGGCATCGATTGCGGGTACATGGTGGACCCGGTACGGTACCCCGGGGAAAGAAGACTCGTATTGTTAGACGGTGAGCCCGGTGGAGGGACTACTACCTACCGGTGATTGGTTAGGCCTGGCGGTTATCCGGAGGATACTGACCAAGATGAGAGATGGATACGGGACGATCCGTTCTGCCTGGGCCGAGGGCCGATTCCGCAGACGGAGCCTGATACTGGAGGATTTGCGTGCCGATGCTAGGCACTCATGATTCTATGAGATTTACATGATTTGGGTATATGGATGGACACCGATTATTTTCCACGTTGATATTCCGTGTAGATATTAATTATTCCCATGCTTAGCATTCAGTATTTATATCTCATCATGTATCTATTGTACCTGATGGAGTACACATGCTATGCACGATTATTGCATACCCTGCTCATCCTATATAGATGTCATTAGATTTCACATGCTATGCACGATTATTGCATACCCTGCTCATCCTATATAGATGTCATTAGATTTCACATGCTATGCACGGTTATTGCATACCCTGCTCATCCTATATAGATGTCATTAGATTTCACATGCTATGCACGCTTATTGCATACCCTGCTCATCCTATATAGATGTCATTAGATTTCACATGCTATGCACGATTATTGCATACCCTGCTCATCCTATATAGATGTCATTAGATTTCACATGCTATGCACAATTATTGCATACCCTGCTTATCATTTAGAGATGTTGTTAGATCGTACTTGATGCATGATTACTGCTCATATAGTTTATCATATAGATGTTATCTGTTGGCATAGGTTAGAGTATCGCAGCACATGCATACTCACGATTACCTTTATATGTTATCTACTACTCACGAGTTGGCAACGCACCCCCGTTGTGCCACAGTGTTTGCAGGTTGCCCATCGGAGTAGTCGCGGCAGGCTGCTTTCTTGCATCTTTTGACACAGATACCCCTACAGTTGGCGTATTAGCTCTTTTGCTGATAGGTGGGTTTTGTGCGGTATCTGTTTATCGTTCAGTTATGTACATTGTTGTATCTAGTACTCTCCATCTACCACTTATGTATTGACTTAGAGACCAGTTATGAGGACGATTTATATTATTTTGTACTTTGGTGTCGAGCTCGTTGTGAGCCGACATTACTTATGCAGTTCTTATCATATGTGATGTTTTCCACTTATTGCTCATTTCTTCGCTACGGCGTCGTATATTGCTACCATGGTGATTGTCTACTTGAGGTTTTCTTAACTTTTTAGCAAATGTTCCTATTAAATGTTTAGACACTCTATACTTTTACGGGTTTGATTTCTCGGTTTCGGCTTACTTAGGCGCGTTACGCCTGTAGACGTTACGTGGTTAAGTGCCGGTCACGGGCCAAAATTTGGGTCGTGACAGCAGTCTTCGGAATGTCATCACTCCGAACCCGCAACAATGGTGACCTGATCCCGAACAAACTTAGAAAACGTCTCACACTCTGGAGCTGATCGAAGAAATCGTCAATGCGAGGTAAAGGATACCTATCCGCACCGTATGCCGGTTCAATTGACGATCCATCAATACACAACCTCATTCTGTCACCCTTCTCCTTGACGAATAGAAATAGGAGCTCCCTAATGCGAAACACTCAGACGCACAAGCCCCCCAACAAACAAACCTGCAGCTGATCCTTAAGCTCCTTAAGCTTCGCCGGCTCATCTGGAACAATGTCAGAAAACTCTCGCACGAAAGGAACCCGGTCCAACAAACCAACTGTGGCTCCGGTACCACGAATGAATGCCAAGAATCCACGACATCCTCTCCTCAAAAGCCGACTAGCGAAAAAGGCTTATTTCGAGCTGTGAGAGGCGGCACAACTATCCATCTGCACAACAAGAACTGACTCGCCGGGGAAAAAAACACCTGACTGTTTTCCTCACGGTAGTCCACAGACGCCTAGCACGTAGCTAATCAGTCCGTGCCCAGGTGAACGTCAAACCCAACATCTCTAGAAGGATCAAAACGACGGACGAATCTCTATGTCCTATCCGATTAGCACACAACTGAAATATGTGTTGCGCAACAAAAGAATCGCAGACAAAAGTTAACACAACAAACGGCTGATCTACCTAACACGACTCTCGTCCCAACCACGACACAAAGTATGAAAAACAAAAAAATACATCAAAAGAACATATGAATTAAGGATACCTGAAAACTCTGAATTGGACGCCCGCGCGTCCCGATGAGTAGAAACAAACTCTCGTGTCTGTCCTCTACCCGCAACAGGCTGAACTCCTCCTCTGCTAGACTGACCCCTCTGAGCGAACCCTCCGCGTCCATGACGTCTCAGAATATGACCCTGACGTGGTGCTAAGGAACAATGTCTGATGAAGTGTTGAAGGCTTCCGCATTGAAAACATCCACGCGCTGACTGCTGACCCTCCAGAAGATGAGAGCTGAACGACTGTCCTCGTCCTAAGCCTCTACTACACCCACGACGGTCACGAAATCTGTCTCGACGACTAAGCCTCTGTCTCTAGGCTGGTACACCGGTACGAGTACTCCTCTGTTCCGGAACTCTCAGAGTCTCTGGAATACGTGTCACGTCAATTAGGGTTGCATCCACTGGTGCTATGTAGGTGATGGAATGCTTCATGCTGATCGCAAGGAACAACTGAGTAACAGGGGTGACAACCTCCTGTCACTGCACTTGAACGGTCTCAACCAATGAGCTCATCGTCTGGCGCAAGTCCTGCATCTCTGCCACAAGCCTAGCGAGCTGATCTGTCGAAGGCGGATCCGTCTGCACCTGTGCAACTAGCGTGCCATCTTGGTCAGTGCTCGTCTCACCCGAACCAACTCTGACCTCGGCCCTCGCTGCATCGCTCTGAGTCCCCATAGTCATCGGCGACAAGGCTATAAATGGAAATAAGATTCGATAAGAACATGGAAATCGAATCACAAAGATATGAATCATCAAGGAAGGAATTTCAAGCAATTTGTACTTAGGTCAGTTTAGTCGAAGTACCGCATTGTGAGTATGCTGCAGACATACACACACTACGTTACTCTGCTTAAGCTACCTACTCCATCATACCAAGGTCATCCTACACTCCGAAAGGTAAAACCGAGCGCTCTGATACCAACTTTGTTACGACCCGAAATTGGCACGTGACGGCCCTAAACTACGCAACGTCTACAGGCGTCACGTAGTAAAAGAAATCCAAAACCCAGAAATCTAAACCATAAAAAAGACAAGAAAAGATAATAGAAGTTTTGAAACATTTGAAATCACAACCCAAATTCTTTAAAAGTCCAACTTTTCTTTCTTTAAAATTTTGGCAGCACCTCCTTTGTAAAAACTAGCCCCAAAAATGGGAACAACATAAATAAAAGTAAAGCTGTCACGACCCAAAGTTTGGCCCGTGACCGGCACTTAACCACGTAACGTCTACAGGCGTAACGCGACTAAGTAAGCCGAAAACCCAGAAATCAAACCAGTAAAAGTATAGAGTGATTTAAGCATTTAATACAACAAATTACTAAGATAACAATATATTGTAGGGTTCCTAGGCATCCTAATGAGGTCTCACAAGGCATCAACCATGCCAATTTCAAAAATCTAGGTGCCGAGAAAACCGACTACGGATCGTTGGCTAGAATTCTAGGCGAAA
This sequence comes from Agapanthus africanus, assembly GCA_030015575.1. Taxonomy (NCBI): domain Eukaryota; kingdom Viridiplantae; phylum Streptophyta; class Magnoliopsida; order Asparagales; family Amaryllidaceae; genus Agapanthus; species Agapanthus africanus. The sequence goes on from CM057341.1 coordinate 487,587,987, forward strand.
AACAATCTAGTTAACAACTTAACTAATGGGATATCGGAAATACAACCTTTGTAGATCCGGTGCTCCACCTCCATAGCTCCGCAACGAAGTCATCTCCGCTGTCCAAAAGGAATCCGGGCTCTAGAGTCGGCTTCGTCGGAGAAAAAGCGAGCTAGGTCGTCGATGTCCATGCCGAAGATGATCTACGTCGAGGCATCGCTAAATCAAGCTCCACCTTCACCAAGCCCTAAAAACTTGTGAAGGAACCACACTCTACTACTTGGCAAGAGGTAGAGGATGAAGAAATAGGAAGTGGGTAGACTTTAAAATTGGATTTCTCACTCTTTATCATCAATCACCATTGATGAATGAAAGCTTTTTCTTCCTTGCTCATGAAGAAGAAGAAGAAAGAAATATATGATAAGTTAATTAAAAAATAATAGAAAAACAAATACTTATCATATCATTAACTATAGTCAAGTGTAGAGAATGAATCATGGTTAGTGGGAATGGTTAGGGTTAAGGATGAGATAAGAATGGTTGACTTGATCAAAGCTTCATGAAGCTTCAACTAAACTCCAAAACTAGCAACCATTCTTTTCTCTTCTTTTCCAAAATGAATAAATAAATAAATAAATGAATAAATAAAGGAAATGAAACCCTAGCCATTCTTTTAACCATGGTTTAATTCTTTGCACTTAACCAAGTAAACATGTATCATCAAACATGATACAATCAAGTGCACAAAATCATATCGCATATGTAATGCGCACATCCGAGTGAGAAAATCCATTTAAAGTGAACCAATACTAGTTAATGCAAAGTAATATATCAAATATATAATTATACATTAAATCATTAAATCAACACTTGATTCAATGATCCGGTCATGTCGCACACAACCGACCAGTATACAATGTATCGGCTTATCGAATCAACGCTTGAATCGATAACTAGGTTATATCGCATACAACAATTCAATACATTCATCGCGAGAATGGAATACGGTATCACATACACGCATTATTCTCGGTCCCGCACATATCTCATATGCGCTCCTATTTCGTTTCGCTTGAGCCAGGAAACCTCTGTGTAGGACTCTAAAGACTCGTCAATACGCCGGCAGCAGGCGATGATCATATCAAACACCCACAAGCCGCAAGCGGTCTGCTAAACGTAACGGCCACCCGGGTATTGAGTGATCTGAAGATCGACGAGCAACCCCGCTCACACTCCAGTGAATCCGACCAGTAACACTACCGTACAGTCCGGTCTGATCGTCTGATATGTCGCATATCTTGCCTAGGGGTGGTAAACGTCAGACCCCAATAGCTCGATAAGTCGTGTCGATATGAGGCTCATAACGGGTCGAGAAACTACTGGTAACACTTACCAGCAATTCTCTGAGCAGCCCTGGCCAGGGACTTCCTGTTATAGACAATCGAACACAGTGCAACATCAACTCCCTATACCGGGAGAGACGAATCCCCTCCTATCGCTCATTGCCTCCATGTGACTCGGGACTGTACCCAAAAACCACCGTTTTGCACGCCCTCTTGGACGTGGTAAGATGGAAATCAAAGCACAGTGGGAACCACACAAGACTCTATGACGATCTCGGGTCAACAGACTACTCTATACCAGTGTCACCAGAGAACTGCCATCTGACGTGAGGTATAATACCATCTGGGAGTTCTCGGCGAGTCCGTCCAGTGTACCCAGTCTCTACTGAGCACCCGTATATCATCTCTGATGTCAAACACCAATGGATATGGGATCATCCATCGCCCATCTTTATGGGTCGAGAAGGTATACGCTAGTCTACTCTGGTATATCGATGCCCCGTCTCGATACACCCTCGACTAGGGACTTTGAAGGATGTACTTATGGACTACCATGTCCCCACTAGTATGATCCGCATCATAGTCCAGGTAGTTAAGTACACATCCTAAGGGCTTTACCAACATGTAATAGAGAGACAATCAGTTTACACGTTAAGGTAAAGATCAACCAGATAGCATACTATCATGTCGAGCAAGAAAGTCCTCACTATATATGTCCCAGCATCCACTACAATATACATCCTATGTATAGTAATGGCCTCTAGGGCATACATATAACTAACAATCTCCCACTTGCACTAGGGCCATCTGTAGCAGTGGTTTGAAGTATCGCATACTCAACCATCCCAAAAAAGTCTCTCTCTGGGAAAAGGCCTTTCGTGAGTGGATCCGCTGTGTTGTCCTCTGAGTCTACTCTCCTAACCTCGATCTCCCTGGAGATCAACCATCTCCATGATCAAGTGATACTGCCTTAGAATATGTCTGGATCACTGATGGGACCGGCGTTCCTTGGCATAAGCCACAACTCCATTGTCACACAATGGTAGGAACATAGTTCATCTCATGAACCTATATACACCCAAACAGCCTCTTTGGTAGCATCTTAAGTAGCGATGTATCCTGCCTTTATCGTCTAGTATGTCACGCTATCCAGCTTGGAACTCTTCCAACATACCGTCCCTTTACTGAGGGTAAAGACAATGCCTGTGACTGATATTCAGTCGTCTTTATCACCCTGGAACCCTTCCAGTGATTCTCCTCAGGATCGTTTGACACCATCTCACTACATCTAGTGAGTATCCTAACATCCATTTAGATCTATCTCATAGATCCAAAATCCAGGATTTAGTAGGTATCACTTTAATCCTATATGGAGAGTCTTTGTGATAAGCGGAGATTGATCGAGCGTAGCATAAGAAACTCCTTTCTTATCAAGAGTATGTCATCCACGTACTCTACGAGGATCATCACCATACTCCCTACTACCTTTTTGCATATACAAGGTTCATCTACCATTTTGATGATGTCAAACTCTTTGACCGCTTCATCAAAACAGATGTTCCAACTCCGCGATGCCTGCTTTATCCTATAAAGCATCTTGCACACGTTTCCGCTGCTCCCACTGTCTACGAAGCCCTCTGGCTGTGTACTTATAGACGCTCTCTTCTAAATCATCATTTAGAAAAGCAGTCAAGACACCCAACCACCAGATATCGCAGTCATGGTATGTAGCCGTGGCAAGTAGGATCTGGATGGACTTAAGAATAGTCACTTGAAAAGGTTTCATCATGATCCACACCTGGTCAATGATGTAAACCCTTAACAAGTCTAGCTTTGAAAGTCTCAACTTTTCCATATACACCAAGTAATCTTCTCAAGATATACTTGCTCCTGATGGGGATTTAACCCTTCAGATATAGCAACCAAAGTCCATACTTTGTTGGTGTATAAGGATTCCATCTCAGATCACTAAGCATCCAGCCATTCTTACAGAGTCTTACCCCTGATGGCCAGCTCGAAGCTAGTTGGGTCATCATCTCATGATGCAATCCTCGCTCCCACTGTCATAGAGAAACCGAAGTATCTCTCAGGTGGGTGAGGAACCCTACTAGATCGGCGGAGAGGCTGAGGTTCGTTGGTCTCTACTGAATTCTTTGGTTTTATCAAATCATCTGCTGTAGTTTGTATAGCTGGAACCTTTCCAGTTCTACATTACAGACCTTGCCTCGAGCTTGTCCGAATTTTGTTTTTAGACATAGGCCGGACAACTCCAAATCTTAACTAGCTTAAGACATGGGCTCTTCCCTTTCCATATCACATATGAAGCGGTAGGCAACTGATTTGATTGGAACCCTATTCAATAGGTATGCAGCTTCTCAAGTGCATAACTCCCAAAAGGAAAAAGGTAACTCAGTAGTACTCATCATAGAGCACACCTTATCATATAGGGTGTTATTGCTCCGCCCCGATATACCATCGTGCTATGGTGTATACAGAGGAGTAATGCTGAGAGAGAATCTTATTCTCCTTTAGAATAATCCAGGATTTTCGTGCTCAAGTATTCTCCTCCTTGATCTCATCATAGGACATAATACTTATACCCGTATTGGTTCTCTACTTCTAACTTATATTCTGTGAACATCTCAAAAGGTTCTGACTTATGTTTCAACAGGAACATATGTCTGAATCAAAAGAGATCATCAGAGAATGTAATGAAGTACAAAGAACCGGTCTTGGCATGTGTAGACAGGGGACCTACATACATCAACATATATCATCCCAAGAGTTCACTAACTCTTTCTCTGTTTCCAATAAACGGAGCTATGGTCATCTCATCTCTGTGACATGACTGGCAAGTTTCACAAGATGTAAATTCAAACTAATTTAAATATGCATCTTTATGAAACTCTAGCTAGTCGGGTCACATTGATCTGACCTAGTCTACAATACCTTAAGAAGGATCCGTTCATTTCTGAACTCTTCCTCTTATGTGTGTTCCATATACTAAGAACTGTAGTTTGATTTAGAACATCAATGCTTTTAGATAACGCGCCTGAACCGATCAACTTTTGATATAGGAAATGTTCAAAACATTATCCAACAATACAAAATTATATCCTTTCTTTTCTAACAAAGAGAGTGATATGATTTGGTATATCAGGTTCGGTATCTAATAACATTCGTTCAGAATCAATGTATTGGTAATACAGGGTGACAGTGACCGACAGACTTGGCTGCAACACTTGCCCCGTTTTCTGCCTCATGAAACTTATCACCCGATCTCAGTCCTCTACCTTTCTGTAGCCCTATGTAACAAATTACATATCTGGGAACCTGATCTGGTATCACATACGCAGGACGTAAAGGATACTGAAAAACAGTTCTCTGTAATGAACACACCCGAAGATGATGCATCAGCATGCACTCTCTTCGTTTGGGCGGCACGAGAAATCTGGTATTCCCCAATTTCCTGCTCTGTCTTATAACAATTATAAGTTGGAGCGGGACCAACGTTCCCCAGCTCAGTACAACAAGCGGGTTCGGTCAAATATCCGTATTATTATCTTGATTAAGGCGTGATATAGTCGCTTCCTGGAGAGAGAGAGAAGAAAACACTCAGCGTGCGCTCTGTCAAGAATAGATTGGTTTTTATTTTATCTAATCAGGATGGCTCCCACTGCTTTTTATCAAATCTTCCTTCAAACCCTAAAAGGAAAGACTAGCCGGGATTAATTACACACTACAAGTTCGCCAATCTTTCAGCCAGGCCAGTATCGGTACTTTGAGGGAGGTCCCCCGTGCTTTCGCACGAACCTAATTAATGTAAACCTCGTTTTCCCAGAGGCGTAACCCCGTTGACACCTTTCTAGACACCTACTTGATCGGCTAATTGTAATGTATAAAACTCTCCCAGGAGTAACTCTTACTCGCAGCGGGTATCGGGATCCAACTATCTCATAGAAGGTATGCAATCTCATTGCAAATTTCAACACTTGAAATTCCCGATAATATTTTGCCCCTAGCTCGCTATGACCTTGACGCATGCCAAACAACCCATAGTCTGCTAGTCAAGTTCAACCCGTACATTTCTTGATTGAATTAAACCCACCCGCACGACCCTTGATGCATGCCAAACAACGCCGTACGAATACCCTAATCCAATCGCATCATATGCTGGCAGATAAGCACTAGTTAGCTACCGTACACTACGCCTTGACGCATGCCAAACAACCGCAGCACGAATACTAACTAATACTTATCTGAAATGACGGAGGGCTACGACAGGTTTTTCTGAAAACCTATTGCGTAATGAACTTGATATCGTTGTAGAATCAAATGAATTTTGAAATGGAGTGTTTTTTAGGCTTTTCTAGTTTTGCTAAAGGAGTCACTCCCGGTGAAGGGATCGTCGGTCCTTTCCTCGTCGAATGAGGTGCGGGATATATCATATATATCACCGTGCAAAGCAAAAACTTTTAAAAGCAATCAAAAGACAAACCGAGTGTGTAGCATCTGCCAGTTATTGCTAAAGGAGTCACTCCCGGTGAAGGGATCTCGGTCCTTTCCTTATCGAATAAGGTGCAGGATATATCATATATACCTCTGTGCAAAGCAAGAACTGTAGCTACCCTTTTTATTTTGAAATTCGATTCTACAACATCTTAGGTTTCTTTTATTTCATTAATCACATTAATGAAGTCCCATCATTTAAGTACCTAAACATCACAGATAAATACGACGTACACTTATGCCATCCGCATTCGCCTCGATGTCCCCTCGTGCACCGTTAGGTTAGGTAACTAACGGCAGAGCGGGGCAGGGCTAGCGCGGGTGTAAAACATAAGTAACGTCTATATAATATATCATATATACTATATACTGTATCTATCACAGAACATCACATGATCACATCACAGATATCGCAGCAGAAGAAACATATGAAACATTGGATATACTAGGACGTCCGTGTTTTCAATACGAGCCAGTATAAAACACGGATTCCACGGTCGTGATGAATAGCCAAACCCACACCCCTAGACCCCTACGAGAGCGGCAAGCAACCCTACCAATTCTAGAGTTAGGAGACCCGGACTCGACTCCTCGAGTTGGTCTCCCACTGGACTCCAGAACCCGGTTACTTGTGCCCTCCTCCTTGGGTCTATCCTAGTGCGGAAAAGTAAATAATATACAAACGGTGACAACTTCCGCAACCTGGAAGCGCCCCAATAAAAGAATATTACATACAAGTTTTTACATGAATGAAAATGAAAAACACTCATATCACATAAAAACCCCCGGCTATTCAAACACGACGATCCAAGATAACATATCCAGCAACACATAACATCACATGTCATCAACGTAAGTAAATATGCGCATCCCAATTGTCGTTGACATATAGCAACGAAACCGGCGATATCACATATTACACTTACGGTCACAGAAAAGAAAGTGTAAAACTACAACAGTTGGAATCTGCAACCTCCTCAGACATCGCATGCCTGACCTAATGAATTTCTTAGACATCGCATGCCTAACAATTATAAACCCCGCATTTTAGTCTCAAAATCGAAAACTCTTTTCAATATCAAGTCGGGCAATTCAACAAGATTCCCGACATCCTGATCGAATACTCGTCGCAAACTTCAGTAGACGGCTGCACCCCCGATACCGTCGACGAAGTGAACACCGCCACCGCGAGCACCCGAACGGATGCTTTCGGCGACGGGGTTCTCCTACAGTCACTTGGTCGGGGCTATGGAGTGAGGCTGTCTATTAAGTTTACCCGGCGAGTATCCGCGTATGCTACGTGATTGCGACGGACTTTTGATCACATCAAAATTCCGTGGCAACCGATCATGTGAGACTAAATTGCTACGTTTATAACATTCATTTAGTTATCTCATAACTATTTGTGAATTCCAATTATTGTATCCCATTCCAGATAATTAGAAAATGTTAAACTTTCCGATTGAACATTCGAACACCCAAGTTTTCCCGATACAGATCAACACATGAAACAAGTCTAACAACATTCCGTTCGTGCCTCAGTACCAACGGTCCAGCCGTAGAAGGGTCAAGCCAACGCCTCACATGTGGCACGCCGTACTGCCCCAAACCCTAAGGTTCAAAGGGCAGTTCAAGACGGTCACATAATCGAGTTAAGGTTTGTTGTCTTCTAGAGGGACCATCGCGTTACTTGCACTACTTAGAACGTCGTTAAACTACGGAAAAATCCAACACTTGGAAATTTCCCGACAGGGGAAAAATTGGGTATTTATATCCGGTCGAACTTTTTAACATATTCTAATATTTATCCGGAAAGCCACATAGACAAAATTAGATACCCCGATCGAAACACCGAATCCCCAAATCAACTCCAGAAAATTCAACTCTTGAATAAATTTTAAAAATACCCAGAAACTCCAGCACTGTTAAATAGAAGTTACTGTGCAAACATCACCTCACAAAACGACAAACAGGCCGCGGTTCCGCCGCACGAGCCATGCTCGTGCCGCGGAAGCGCGGCGCTTTAATGGAATTAGGGTTACGAATTGCACAGTTACTCTTATATTTTCCTGCTGATATTTCTACATATTTTTAATACTGAAAAATCCCTGTTTTTAGAAAAAGTACAGAGAGCACATTTGAGTTGGGATTTCGGGTTCGTTCGGGTTTCAAACTTCGTCTGGACTTCGCCTAAGGCTCTAGCTAGGCTCTGATACCACTGTAGGGTTCCTAGGCATCCTAATGAGGTCTCACAAGGCATCAACCATGCCAATTTCAAAAATCTAGGTGCCGAGAAAACCGACTACGGATCGTTGGCTAGAATTCTAGGCGAAAAACAATCTAGTTAACAACTTAACTAATGGGATATCGGAAATACAACCTTTGTAGATCCGGTGCTCCACCTCCATAGCTCCGCAACGAAGTCATCTCCGCTGTCCAAAAGGAATCCGGGCTCTAGAGTCGGCTTCGTCGGAGAAAAAGCGAGCTAGGTCGTCGATGTCCATGCCGAAGATGATCTACGTCGAGGCATCGCTAAATCAAGCTCCACCTTCACCAAGCCCTAAAAACTTGTGAAGGAAACACACTCTACTACTTGGCAAGAGGTAGAGGATGAAGAAATAGGAAGTGGGTAGACTTTAGAATTGGATTTCTCACTCTTTATCATCAATCACCATTGATGAATGAAAGCTTTTTCTTCCTTGCTCATGAAGAAGAAGAAGAAAGAAATATATGATAAGTTAATTAAAAAATAATAGAAAAAAAAATACTTATCATATCATTAACTATAGTCAAGTGTAGAGAATGAATCATGGTTAGTGGGAATGGTTAGGGTTAAGGATGAGATAAGAATGGTTGACTTGATCAAAGCTTCATGAAGCTTCAACTAAACTCCAAAACTAGCAACCATTCTTTTCTCTTCTTTTCCAAAATGAATAAATAAATAAATAAATGAATAAATAAAGGAAATGAAACCCTAGCCATTCTTTTAACCATGGTTTAATTCTTTGCACTTAACCAAGTAAACATGTATCATCAAACATGATACAATCAAGTGCACAAAATCATATCGCATATGTAATGCGCACATCCGAGTGAGAAAATCCATTTAAAGTGAACCAATACTAGTTAATGCAAAGTAATATATCAAATATATAATTATACATTAAATCATTAAATCAACACTTGATTCAATGATCCGGTCATGTCGCACACAACCGACCAGTATACAATGTATCGGCTTATCGAATCAACGCTTGAATCGATAACTAGGTTATATCGCATACAACCATTCGATACATTCATCGCGTGAATGGAATACGGTATCACATACACGCATTATTCTCGGTCCCGCACATATCTCATATGCGCTCCTATTTCGTTTCGCTTGAGCCAGGAAACCTCTGTGTAGGACTCTAAAGACTCGTCAATACGCCGGCAGCAGGCGATGATCATATCAAACACCCACAAGCCGCAAGCGGTCTGCTAAACGTAACGGCCACCCGGGTATTGAGCGATCTGAAGATCGACGAGCAACCCCGCTCACACTCCAGTGAATCCGACCAGTAACACTACCGTACAGTCCGGTCTGATCGTCTGATATGTCGCATATCTTGCCTAGGGGTGGTAAACGTCAGACCCCAATAGCTCGATAAGTCGTGTCGATATGAGGCTCATAACGGGTCGAGAAACTACTGGTAACACTTACCAGCAATTCTCTGAGTAGCCCTGGCCAGGGACTTCCTGTTATAGCCAATCGAACACAGTGCAACATCAACTCCCTATACCGGGAGAGACGAATCCCCTCCTATCGCTCATTGCCTCCATGTGACTCGGGACTGTACCCAAAAACCACCGTTTTGCACGCCCTCTTGGACGTGGTAAGATGGAAATCAAAGCACAGTGGGAACCACACAAGACTCTATGACGATCTCGGGTCAACAGACTACTCTGTACCAGTGTCACCAGAGAACTGCCATCTGACGTGAGGTATAATACCATCTGGGAGTTCTCGGCGAGTCCGTCCAGTGTACCCAGTCTCTACTGAGCACCCGTATATCATCTCTGATGTCAAACACCAATGGATATAGGATCATCTATCGCCCATCTTTATGGGTCGAGAAGGTATACGCTAGTCTACTCTGGTATATCGATGCCCCGTCTCGATACACCCTCGACTAGGGACTTTGAAGGATGTACTTATGGACTACCATGTCCCCACTAGTATGATCCGCATCATAGTCCAGGTAGTTAAGTACACATCCTAAGGGCTTTACCAAAATGTAATAGAGAGACAATCAGTGTACACGTTAAGGTAAAGATCAACCAGATAGCATACTATCATGTCGAGCAAGAAAGTCCTCACTATATATGTCCCAGCATCCACTACAATATACATCCTATGTATAGTAATGGCCTCTAGGGCATACATATAACTAACATATATGACGCCGTAGCGAAGAAAATGAGCAACAGGTGGGAAACATCACAGATAGAATAAACTGCATAAGTAGAGTCGGCTCACAACGAGCTCGACACCAGAATACAAAATAATATACATCGTCCTCACAACTGGTCTCTACGTCAATACATAAGTGGTAGATGGAGAGTACTAGATACAACAATGTACATAACTGAAAGATAACCAGATACCGCACAAAACCCACCTATCAGCAAAAGAGCTAGCACACCAACTGTAGGGGTATCTATGTCAAAAGATGCAAGAATGCAGCCTGCCGCGACTACTCCGAAGGGCAACCTGCAAACACTGTGGCACAACGGCGGTGAGTTGCCAACTCGTGAATAGAAGATAACATATAAAGGTAATCGCGAGTATGCACGTGCTACGATAATCTAACCTATATCAACAGATGACATCTATATGATGAACTGGATGCTCAAATATGCAACAAGTGCGGTCTAATAATATCTCCATGTGATGAGCAAGAAATGTGATGATCAGGTATAACAATGCCATCTAACAACCCTATATAGAATGAACAGAGTATGCAATGATCATGTATAGCAATGAAATCTAACAACCCTATATAGAATGAACAGGGTATGCAATGATCATGTATAGCAATGAAATCTAACAACCCTATATAGAATGAACAGGGTATTCAATGATCATGTATAGCAATGAAATCTAACAACCCTATATAGAATGAACAGGGTATGCAATGATCATGTATAGCAATGAAATCTAACAACCCTATATAGAATGAATAGGGTATGCAATGATCATGTATAGCAATGAAATCTAACAACCTTATATAGAATGAACAGGGTATGCAATGATCATGTATAGCAATGAAATCTAACAACCTTATATAGAATGAACAAGGTATGCAATGATCATGTCTAGCAATGAAATCTAGCAACCCTATATAGAATGAACATGGTATGCAATGATCATGTCTAGCAATGAAATCTAGCAACCCTATATACAATGAACAGAGTATGCAATGATCATGTATAGCAATGAAATCTAGCAACCCTATATAGAATGAACAGGGTATGCAGTGATCAGGTATAGCAATGTGTACTATATCAGGTACAATAGGTACAGGATGAGATATCAATTACTACATACTGAGCATGGGAAATATAACATCTACACGGAATGTCATCGTGGAAAGTATAATCGGTACCCATCAATGTACCCAAAACCCAATACTACTCAGATGTCATCATCCTCCTCGGTCCTCCAATCCTGTAAATCTCATATAACCGTGAGTGCCCAACATCGGCACCCAAAATATCAAGAAATACTCGTGCCAAGCATCGACACGCAAATCCTCCTGTATAGGGCATCCGTCAGTCCGGATCAGCCCACGGGCTCTGTCTGCGGTATCGGCCCTCGGCCCCGGCAGTACGAGTCGTCCGGTATCCATCCATAGACTCTGGTCGGTATCCCCCGGATGGGTCTCGGGCTCTGGTGGTGTGGTCTATACCTTGTATACATGCTCCAGTTAACTCAATTTCAACCTGAACTACTCGGGCCTAAAGCAGATCACAAAAATCCAATTTGTTCACTTAAAACACTAAATTTGTACAATTTGAAATCCTATGGTATTTTGTTGTAATCTGGGGTCTAACTAGGTTTACATGGTCTTAATAACACCTAATTAGGCTAGGTTAACCAATACTAACATCACTAAACCATAAGTCCACACAAATCACCATTTCAAGCACAAATCTCACCTTTTTACACAAACCAAACTAAACTACGCATACGTTAAACAAACAATAAGTTGGGCTCAGATTCTATACCTTACAAGACCCTAGGTGCAAGGAGAAAGGAGGTGGAGGGGATGGGAGTGCTGCTGTAACTGCTGGGGGGGCTGCTGTTAGTGTTGCTGCTGCTGCCACTGCCTGCTGCTGCTGTTACTGCTTTCTGCTGCTGCTGCTGATGCCGCCTCTGCAGCTGCTGCCTCTCTCTCTCTCTCTTTCTCAGCTGAGTGTGTGTGTGTGAGTTGTGAGGGAAATGATCAAAGAAATGTGGCCCCAAGTCAAAAAAAACCCCTCTCTCTTTCCCTCTCTCTTCATTTAATGAGCATAGCTCAAGCCATACCCATACTCCCTCTCTCATGCACCAAGTCAACAAAAGACAAATACAAAAGAATTTCAAATAAATAAAACAACACACAAATAAATAAAACCCAAATAAATCCCAAAACACTTAATACAAATAGGTTAACCCACCATGGTTGCTAATCATGGTTTTAACCCCAAACTAAACCCTAGTTTACATGCACAAGTGTGTGTGTGCCTAGAAAAATCCTAATAAAATATTCATTAATTAGAATAATTTATTTGTAACTTAATTTGGTAAACTTTTTACCAAAACTATCTATTAATAATATAATTATCCCCTAAACACGACCTAAGGTGTTACAATCTTCCCCCCTTAAAGAAAATTCGTCCCCGAATTTTAAAATACAAGCTACGCATACCTTCAGAAAGATGAGGGAACTTCTTCCGCATCTTGCTCTCACCCTCCCAAGTGATCTCTTCACCGTTTGGGATGCACCAAAATACCTTCACTGATGGCAAGACCTTCGATCGAAGTTTCTTCACCTGCCGGTCCAAAATTACAACTGGCTGATGGGTGAACGAAGGATAACGCTCGAACTAAATGGTCTGGCGCTGAATCCAATGAGAAAGGTCATGAAGGTAATTGCAAAGTATCGACATAGGGAATACGGGGTGAATACTCAATAATCTGGGTGGAAGTGCCCAACTTAAGGCAACGAACCAACTTGCCTTTGGGATCCCTAAAAGACTTACTATCCTGGAAAGCTTCTCAAAACTCAACATGTCATCTATCGGAAATTTTCGTGGGAATACATGATCAGCCATTGTGAACTCGAATCTGCGACCCTCTTGGTCAGCATCTGATCTCTATCCGCAATAGACCATTCTCATCCTGAACCAAAACAACCGGGTCATTTCCGAAAATTCTAAACTAGCTGAGGTCCAATAATCCTATAACACGGAGTTAGGAAAAACAGACTGGTGATCGACATAACCTAACCTCTAATCCTAAAGGTTACCAATTGGAGTGTCTCCTGATACTGCTATCAAAAGAGAACCCTATCGATGGCAAGCGACGATCCCAACTGTTGGAGATAGTGCCCTCAGAGTCAATTATTAGGTCACAGGTACGTGATTGTAATGATTGAGGGAGGACCTATCCCAGTAGGACAGTCTTGCTCGAGATGATAGTATGCTATCTGGTTTACCTTTATCATCGTGTACTGCTTTAGGTGACATGACACGTCGCTATTACACGTTGATAGAGCCCCTAGGATTCTTGCTTGACCACCAGCAGTATGAGGGCGATCATATAAGTGGGAGCTGGGGGTCTATAAGCTTATCCTTAAAAGGTCCCTAGTCGTGGGAGTTTCGAGACTGGGCATCGATACTCCATCAGTAGACTAGTGTATACAGTCGAGACCCCGACGAGGGGCGGTGGCCGGTCTCACAAGCCACTGGTGTCAGTTGGATCACCTAAGATGTATACAGGTGCTCATTGGGTTATGAGTACACCGGACAGGACTCGCCGGGAACATGCTAGTTGGTCATATACCAGACGTCAGATGGCAGTTCCCTGGTGACATGTGTGCAGGTTAGTTCATCGACCTGGGGATCGTCATTTGTCTCGTGTGAGTTCCCACTGTACTTTGATTACTACCCTACCACGGCTCAAAGGAGTCGTGCAAACAGGTTTTAGTTGGGTACAGTCCCGAGCCACATGGAGGCAGTGAGCGTATCCTCAGGGGTTCGTCTCTCCCGGTATTGGGGGTGAGGTCGTGCTGTGTCTAGGAGAGCCATTACACAAAGTCCTTGGCCAAGGCAAGGAGATTTACTGGTAGGTATTCCAGTAGTATCTCAGGGTGTTCTGGGCTACACTCCGACACGACTTGTACCGCTTTTGGGGGTCTGACTTTTACCAACCCCCTAGGCCCGCCATGCGATACTCATAGACGAACGGACCGGACTGCACGGATATTGTCACTGACAGGCTCAGTTGGGTGTCGGGGTGAGCTTCCTCATCGACGTCCCTTTTGATCAATAGCTGGTGGCCCGTCACGTATTGGCATATACCTCTGACGTGCTAGTGGTTAAATCCACAGCCATAGTATTGACGAGTCTTTAGAGTCCACCACATTTACAGTTACTCAGCTTTCGGGCGAAAGGTTGTAGAGGCCGTATGGAGATATGGCAAGGTCCGATCAGATACGTGCGGTATTGCATGAATCAGGATCGGACAGATTGTACTATAGGCCGTATGGTTATATGGCAGGGTTCGATCAGATACGTGCGGTATTGCACGGATCAGGATCGAACAGATATTACTAGCCGGTTTTGGTATAAGCCGGATCCTAGTATAGTACAGTGTAGATTTTGTCTCATTGCATTTGTATTTCGGTCGAAATACAGATGCGGGTGTGTATGCACAGTATCGGGGTTTTCCTGTAATTTATTACGGGACCAGTTTTCTGGAGTTGCCAGTTTGCTTTCCGTTTCGGCCAATTTCCATTGTTCCGTTCATTGGCCGAAGATTGGTGGAGGAGGGCTTATTTGCATTGTTGCAAATAAGTATTTGTGGAGGGGGTATTTGCTTATTGTTGAATCATGATAGCCTCTCATTGACCTTGACTTCTAGCTTCATGATTGCTTGACTTTTAGTGATCATCATGGTTGTTGATGATGAGTTTGGTGATGATGGTTGGATGAGTGTTGGTTTTGCTTGTGATCATTACTTGATATCATAACCATTCCTTTCTCTCTCTCTTTTGATTATGGTTGTGGTTTTTGATCTCTTTGGTTGATATCATATCACTCCCTCACTCCATGCTCTTCTCCTCACCCTCTCACTTGCATTGGCCGGCCATTCACTTGGAGGTGGGGCTGTCCAAATTGGTGGGGGTCTTTTGGTTCATCATATATCATTCTTGCTTCACCAAAATTCCCTAGTTCAACTCCATAGCTCAATCCCTCCACAAAAGGCAATTCCTAATACCCCAAAAGTGAGACACAAGTTTTTACACATATTCTACAACGAACCTTGGGCACGTCGAGTAGCCGGCTTCGTGCCCGAGTTGCCTCGGCATTGAGGTGGGAGCCCGTAAACGAAGAAGGCGATGTGGTGCACTTCCGGCGATGAGGAGGAGACGGGACTTTTCCGCAGGAGATCGGGACCATGACGAGAAGACCGGAGGACTTGGATCGTCGGTATATCTCTATTCCCATTCTTGTAGATAGCCTAGACTAGTTAATGGTTCGATCCGGAGTTTAGTGCGCGGTGGTGCCGGTTTGCAAAGTCCGCAAAATTTTAGTTATTCACCGCTTCCGCATTCCGGCGTCGGTTTGACGGCCGGGGCGCCGCCGTGCACTTACAGTGGTATCAGAGCCTCGCCATTAACTTCGTCTAGCTTTCGTTTGATGTGTTTTGCTTTTCCGATCGACCAAAATTCCAAAATCTATGTTTTTGTGCACATCAGTTTTCTGTTAAGAATTTTTGGTGTCTAAAAATTTTTCTGGTGGTCTCAGAATAATGTGCAGGAGATTCTAAGAACTCTGGGAAAATTCGACACTCTGATCTCTCACACAGAGCGCGGATCCGCGGCCTCACCCTTCTATTGGGCCGCTGTTCCGCCGCAGTCTTGAGAGTTCAGTGGGCCATCTTTTTCCAGTGGGCTTCAGGGGTGTAATTAGGGGTTTTGGAATATTAAAATTGGGCCAATTATTTCTGTGACTGCTACAGTATTCTTTGTGGGCCCACTTGTTAACTTTTGGTCAATCGGAAAATCTTAAACACATTTTTCACAGTATTTACATTATATCTGCGACCGTGAATGTCACTCGATCGGTAAATCCGGTCTAACTGCTATAGCCCGGTTAGACGGATTTGCGAACGTGACTTTCACGTTGATGTTCTATGTATTTGCTGTGATGTTGCGGATCGGTCGTGGGGGATAGCCTGGATGCAATGCTAGTACTGTGCTGTTGTATTATGTACATTTGATATTGCGGGGCGAGCGTCCGACATGTGGACTGCCGTCACTGCCTGATTGTATTATTATTTTGGGGCATGACCTGGTTGCGGTCGATGTACCCGGTGTATGTATATTTTACTTTCTGTACTAGGATTGCCCCGCGGAGGGGTGCACGGATAGCCGGGTTCTGGAGGGCAACAAGCCCGCATCTCATGGCATTGAGACGGAGGGGGCTTCACTCTAGGATTGGCGGGCTATTCGCCGCACTCGTAGGGGGTACAGGTTGACCCAGGAGGGGTGCCCAAGTTGCCGGATTCCGTGAAGTGCTGGGTGGTCCATTCACGGCGCTGAAGGGGGCTGCCTCGCTTCAGGTTTTGGCGGGTGACTTGTCGCGCCCGTAGGGGTCTAGGATTTCATTGCACAGGCTATCCACACGACCAGGGGAACGTCGGGTTTCAGCGGCTCTGTGAAACCCGGGGATCCCAGATATCTGTATTGTTTCTGTGATGCTGTTCATTCTCTGTGATGTTGCATTTCTTTCACGCCTTGAGCGAATATAATATATTGGTATATATATTAGTAGATGTTGTATATGTTTTGCATCCGCGCTAGTCCAGTCCCCGCTCTGTCGTTAGTAAGCTAACCTAACGGGTAATGACGGGACCCAGTGGCGAATGCGGATGGCATATACGTACATCAGTATATTTTCGTTCTTTTTGGTGTGATCAATTGATGGGACTGCATTGATTCGGATCAATGCAAAGTTAAAAACAAACCTAATCTGATGTTGTTGGAACACTTTTCAAAAAGCTGTTATTGCAAGGACGTTCACTTTTGTTTTGCATCGTGGTATTCATTTGGAATATCCTGCTCCTCAGTCGACGAGGCAAGGGCCGAGATCCCTTCACCGGGAGTGACCCCTTGGACAAAAAGTTTGCGTCAGGGCATTAACTTCACTATAGCCGATTGCTTTTGCTTTGCATCGTGGTATTCAGTTGGAATATCCTGCACCCCATTCTACGGGGAAAGAGCCGAGATCCCTTCACCAGGAGTGACCTCTTTAGCAACGGTTTTCGTCACTATATTTTTAAAAGCTATCCGTTCCTTCGACGATATCAAGTTCTTTACGTTAAAGGTTTTCGCCAGAAACCATTCGTAGCCCTCCGTCGTTTCATATGGGTAGTCAATAGTATTCAAGCTGTGTTTGTTGGCCAAAGTCAAGGCACAGTGTTTGGTAGCTGTTGGTTATTCATATGCAGCATAGATAGATGCGTTGGTTTGGAACAGTCGTATAGCCTTGTTGGCCAAAGTCAAGGGCTTGTGCGGGTGGATTCGAATCAACCTGGAGAATGACGGGTAGAACTTGACATGTGACTTATGATTTGTTGGCCAAAGTCAAGGTCATAAGAGCATGGGGCAGAAATCACATCGGGAGTTTCAAAAGAACTGAAACTTGCCAGATATGCGCATACCTTCTGGAGTGTGATAGCGTGAGCGGATTCCGTCACGTTATCATGCAATGATAGTTGGATCCCGATTCCCACTGATGAGTTGGTTTACTCCTCGGGTGACCCCGACTAATTCTTCTTTCAGGTTTGGAGGAGAATTTGAGGTACAGTGGGAGGTTTCCAGATTAGATAAATTGGTAACCATTCTGATCTAGGATAGAGTGCACGCTGAGTGTTTCTTCTCTCTCTCTCTCTGGCAGCGACCATTGACCCGACCCTAGACTATGACTCCGTGACCAAGTTGACCGAACTTACTTAACACTGGCTTTTGGATTGTCAGAGTTGCAGACCTCATTGCCACTCCTACTTTTACCCTTTTCTCCAGGACACCCCGTATTACTACGAACGTCCACTTCCATTGGACAAAACCATCGTATGGTTAGATACGAACTCGAAAGAATTATTCGAGGATGGTTTCCGGTTCTGGAGAAAACGGATAGGATTATTCAGTTGTCTTTTCCTTTTACCCTCTCTCAGGTTACGAGTACTCCTTGGTTTAGGGGTAGCACACCTATTACGCAAATTGGATCGTCTTCTTCCAAACCATAGGCAGGTGCCGACCGGTAGGGAATGAAGAAAACCAATTAGCATAACGATGGTGTGCAGAAGGTATTAAGTTCAGACAAAGCAAGGGATTAGTAGGAGGGCAAAGTAAATTGCAACAGATATTCACGACCAAACCAAATATTTCATTACCACTCCCACATCACCTTTGTATTTCTCCAGGACACTCCGTATCACTACGAAGATCCACAGTTTATTAGGATATTCCATCGTATGGTTATATACGAACTCGAATGGAACTTGTTCCAGTTCGGGGATGGATTCTGGTTCAGGAGAAATAGGAATAAGGTTTATTCGGTTGTCTTTTATCTTCACCCTCTCTCATTGCGAGTGTTCCTAGGATGCGGACAGTACACCCATTATGCTTATTGGATAGTCTTCTTCCAAACCATAGGCTGGTGCCGAACGGTAGGGAAGGAAGAAAACCATTTGGCCTAAAAGGGTGTGCAGAAGGTAAAGACTAAAGACATATGAAGGGATTTGGAGAGGTGACAAAGAACTATACGGTTACAGTCGTGAATCTGGAAGAGGCATTACTAGGAATACCAGGATACCCCATCGAAACATTTCGATGTTTCAGTTTCACTGTGTAATGTTAAAAGAAAACTGATTTCCCAATTAAATACTTACTCCAGGGTATGTATTTACCAGGTACGATTCTCACATCCGTATGGTTTTACAGATGATGAGTGGGAGTAAGTTATTGGGAATTGGGTGATTATCCTCATTATATCGGGATTCGTTGTAATCGGTGATATTTGAGGAAATCACCTGGGTTGTTTGCCGGTCGGCAAATATTTGGTTTTGAATATCCGCTGTTATGCACCAATTTCAAATTGATATATCTGTACGTCTATTTTCATAGAGTGAGATATACCTTTCTGAAATTATGTCTACGACATTTACCTATATCAGTGGATGGTTAGGTAAGGAGCATTAAACAGCGGTGTAATTCTTCTTGACCATAAGTACAGTTTTCAACCTACGACACACAGTGAATGAGTTATCAGACTCAAGGGACTTATACAGAGTATTGTATGTTGTCCAGAGTCCATCAGGACAGAGGGGTTGGTCCTCGTACTACATTCAGTTTACTTATGACTTCTCTAGTTTTTAGACAGGTGTTTCATGGAAACACAGGGTCCGAATTTGGAGAAGTTATTGGTATTTGAATAGAGTAGAGAACCAGGTATAGCAAGTATCGGGATTCTTCAAAGAGATCGAAGATGTAGATACTTGTGTATGGTATTCAGTTGATAGTGATGATAAAGAGAACTTGCTTCTCTTTCAGGTTATTCATAATTGGAAGCATTCCTAAGTTGAGTAACGCTGATTGGCCTCCTTCCATTTAGTTGACATGCACTGGGGACAGCTGCATGATTTGAATCTGGTTCAATTAAATCAGTGCCTCTGTTTCTATAAGGGATATAGAACAGTTCATATCTTAACGATGTTAAGGTACGGGGAGTTGTCCGGTTTATGATTAAAACCAGAAACTGGACAACTCAAGGCACGTTTCTGTAATGGCTGTTTGTGGGTTGACCCAGGCTATGACGAGGGTTGATTTTCTACCATCTGGATGAACGATAGCAATATTGTTCTAGACTCGCCACAGTTTTATTAAAAATGGATTTTTTCAGAAAAACAGTAGTGGGAGTATGGTAGAACTGGAAGTAATTCCAGAACCACAAACGATTACTGAAGATTTGATAAGGAACCTAAAGATTCAATCTGGATTGACATTCCATTGGCCACTCCGCAGATAAGGTGGGTAACTTCAGGCACCCGAGAGGTACTTCGGTAGTCTCAAGGACGGTGACAGGGAAGTTCTTGTTTACCCACAATTACCATTGCTGTTGTTCCAGGCTGCGAGACCCGGCGGGAGGATGAGTATAGCGTCGTTCTGAACTCGCTTCAGAAGTGTACGTGTATATGACTCTGCCAGAGGGTTGTCGTAGTCAGTGGGAGCAGCGGAAGCATTGGTGGACAAGTAGCTTATGTCTATTTATAGACTGAAGCACCAGTAGCGGAGATAGATCATCTATTTCTGACGTGACGGTCATGGGTTTGACTTCATCAGAATAGGGGATGGATCTGTTGAGAAGGTAGTAGGGTGTGATATCCTGGTATTTGGATGATATACACAGAGTAGGAAAGGAAACTCCTACACTACGATCGGTTATACTTTGGTCGTCACACAGTTGTTTCTCCACAAAAGAAATGGATTTTATATCAGACATACTGGTTACTAGATCTATGGTTTTAGATCTAGATTTGGGTGGTTTCCCAATCAGGGTACTTGACAGCATTCTAAGAGTATTTAGGATGGACGACTCCTGGCACGGTAGTGTACCTGCAGGTAATGGAGTCACCCTCTCCAAAGGTGTCTTACAGACTAAAGGGGAGAGGGACGGGCATGATTGGCAGATCACTTGCTCAGGCAATTGAGTCAATCGTGAGATGTCAAGTACCACACCAGATGTTGTTCTTGCACTAGATGCAATAAGTTGACATTAATCCAATCCTGGAGAAACAGTCGGAAGCAGTTTTAGAACATAAGTGGATGTTCTAGGGATATGATAACGACAGCCTCATTCGGGAAACAGTTATCATTCCAGGCTTCCAAGGTGACATGGACGACAAGGAGGTTGTCAGAGTTATAGTTTTCCTTCTGACGAGAGGCAGTATTTTGGACAGGTGATCCAAGGCAATACTGAGGGAGGCATGGCGCGCAGGATACTGATTAAGTTCAGTTGACGATACAGTCTAAGAAGTTTGGATTTGGAGTTCATTTATGAGCTATGTCCCATCAGACATCCAGACACATTCTAAGACAGGTATTGCTCATTTCGGGAGATGGCTTTCTCCGCGAACTTGAGATATAGAGAGACAAAGGAAGAAACAACTATGCGGATCCACTCACTGAGGCTATTCCTCGAACGCAATAGTTTCGCAAACGAGCATTGTGAGACTGACTAGTAGAGGAGTTGGGTGTTCGGTATCACACGGGCTGTGAGTATGCGACATCGCAATAATTAGCCTTGAGTGCAAGTGGGAGATTGTTGGAGATAGTGCCCTCAGAGTCAATTATTAGGTCACAGGTACGTGATTGTAATGATTGAGGGAGGACCTATCCCAGTAGGACAGTCTTGCTCGAGATGATAGTATGCTATCTGGTTTACCTTTATCATCGTGTACTGCTTTAGGTGACATGACACGTCGCTATTACACGTTGATAGAGCCCCTAGGATTCTTGCTTGACCACCAGCAGTATGAGGGCGATCATATAAGTGGGAGCTGGGGGTCTATAAGCTTATCCTTAAAAGGTCCCTAGTCGTGGGAGTTTCGAGACTGGGCATCGATACTCCATCAGTAGACTAGTGTATACAGTCGAGACCCCGACGAGGGGCGGTGGCCGGTCTCACAAGCCACTGGTGTCAGTTGGATCACCTAAGATGTATACAGGTGCTCATTGGGTTATGAGTACACCGGACAGGACTCGCCGGGAACATGCTAGTTGGTCATATACCAGACGTCAGATGGCAGTTCCCTGGTGACATGTGTGCAGGTTAGTTCATCGACCTGGGGATCGTCATTTGTCTCGTGTGAGTTCCCACTGTACTTTGATTACTACCCTACCACGGCTCAAAGGAGTCGTGCAAACAGGTTTTAGTTGGGTACAGTCCCGAGCCACATGGAGGCAGTGAGCGTATCCTCAGGGGTTCGTCTCTCCCGGTATTGGGGGTGAGGTCGTGCTGTGTCTAGGAGAGCCATTACACAAAGTCCTTGGCCAAGGCAAGGAGATTTACTGGTAGGTATTCCAGTAGTATCTCAGGGTGTTCTGGGCTACACTCCGACACGACTTGTACCGCTTTTGGGGGTCTGACTTTTACCAACCCCCTAGGCCCGCCATGCGATACTCATAGACGAACGGACCGGACTGCACGGATATTGTCACTGACAGGCTCAGTTGGGTGTCGGGGTGAGCTTCCTCATCGACGTCCCTTTTGATCAATAGCTGGTGGCCCGTCACGTATTGGCATATACCTCTGACGTGCTAGTGGTTAAATCCACAGCCATAGTATTGACGAGTCTTTAGAGTCCACCACATTTACAGTTACTCAGCTTTCGGGCGAAAGGTTGTAGAGGCCGTATGGAGATATGGCAAGGTCCGATCAGATACGTGCGGTATTGCATGAATCAGGATCGGACAGATTGTACTATAGGCCGTATGGTTATATGGCAGGGTTCGATCAGATACGTGCGGTATTGCACGGATCAGGATCGAACAGATATTACTAGCCGGTTTTGGTATAAGCCGGATCCTAGTATAGTACAGTGTAGATTTTGTCTCATTGCATTTGTATTTCGGTCGAAATACAGATGCGGGTGTGTATGCACAGTATCGGGGTTTTCCTGTAATTTATTACGGGACCAGTTTTCTGGAGTTGCCAGTTTGCTTTCCGTTTCGGCCAATTTCCATTGTTCCGTTCATTGGCCGAAGATTGGTGGAGGAGGGCTTATTTGCATTGTTGCAAATAAGTATTTGCGGAGGGGGTATTTGCTTATTGTTGAATCATGATAGCCTCTCATTGACCTTGACTTCTAGCTTCATGATTGCTTGACTTTTAGTGATCATCATGGTTGTTGATGATGAGTTTGGTGATGATGGTTGGATGAGTGTTGGTTTTGCTTGTGATCATTACTTGATATCATAACCATTCCTTTCTCTCTCTCTTTTGATTATGGTTGTGGTTTTTGATCTCTTTGGTTGATATCATATCACTCCCTCACTCCATGCTCTTCTCCTCACCCTCTCACTTGCATTGGCCGGCCATTCACTTGGAGGTGGGGCTGTCCAAATTGGTGGGGGTCTTTTGGTTCATCATATATCATTCTTGCTTCACCAAAATTCCCTAGTTCAACTCCATAGCTCAATCCCTCCACAAAAGGCAATTCCTAATACCCCAAAAGTGAGACACAAGTTTTTACACATATTCTACAACGAACCTTGGGTACGTCGAGTAGCCGGCTTCGTGCCCGAGTTGCCTCGGCATTGAGGTGGGAGCCCGTAAACGAAGAAGGCGATGTGGTGCACTTCCGGCGATGAGGAGGAGACGGGACTTTTCCGCAGGAGATCGGGACCATGACGAGAAGACCGGAGGACTTGGATCGTCGGTATATCTCTATTCCCATTCTTGTAGATAGCCTAGACTAGTTAATGGTTCGATCCGGAGTTTAGTGCGCGGTGGTGCCGGTTTGCAAAGTCCGCAAAATTTTAGTTATTCACCGCTTCCGCATTCCGGCGTCGGTTTGACGGCCGGGGCGCCGCCGTGCACTTACACCAACTGCCGACAACAATTCTACATACGCACAACATAACAAGAACAACTGAGTATCACCGGATGACAAGCATCCGAATGGAGTCACATCCTGACAACTTCTGGGTGGACACCATAATGAAAATTCAGGGAGATCTGCTCCCGTTCTCTCTTCGGAACGGTTAAAGGTTGCAACTCTCCCGTCAGTCTAAGTTGCTCAACTCGAGCACACAATAAGACAGACACTTGAAACGAATCCAAAGACTTCTCTTTCTATCCCTGCCCACCGGTAACTACCTTACAAGTCACGTTAACAGTTGGTGGGGCTTGAATGAGTACAGAGAGTTGACCGATGTGCCTGCCCTAGGATTCCTCGTCTCTTCCCTATAATACTAGGTACACAAGTGTCTCTCTAGCCTAGCACACCCTTGCCACAAGTCAAGGATTCCAAAACATTACCCAGCCGAGTAGGCTCCAATATCCCTGACGAACGAGCGTCGGCGGGCAGTGCCTCGCGAAAGCGATTTAAGAAGGGTGGTCGGGCGCGGACATGAGCAAGCTGTCTCCTCAGAAGAGACAAAATTATGCCGTACTCAACGATCACACAAGAACTGTGAATCTGCGGAGGATTATCACAATAATCAAATTTCGCAGCAGGAAGAGGTACCTTTAACTCTGGTGGTCCGTGAAAATCTGACACGACTCTCAACAAGTGGTGTCTCTAATCTCCAACGCAAAACCATCGCGGCCATCTCCAGATCATGAGTGGAATATTCTTCTCGTACTTCTTCTAAATGTAAGGAAGCAAAAGCGATAACTCCATTGTGTCACCTCAGTACACATTCGAGTCCTACTCACGAAACATAACAGTTACACCATAAAGTCGCCCAAACCAAAAGCAAAGAAGGAACTGATGCAGTTGTTAACCGAGTCTTCAACTGCGGAAACTCCGTACACAAGCCTCAGTCAACAGAAAAGAAACCTCCATTCCAGTTAATCAAGTCAATGGGGCAACATTACACTAGCAATCCTGCATGAGACGGTGGTAAAACTTGCTAAGCCAAAAATCCGCAGACCTCCGTCCTGCTCACAAATTGGGCCTAAGCTGTACGGCCACGATCTTCCTCGAAACCATACCAATTCATCTCCGTAACTACAAAACCTAGGAGTCAACACAACAAGCTTAAAGGGAACACTCCGAGAATCTAGTAAACCGCTGGGGCTCTCCCAGTATCCGTATAACAGATCCTCAAGTGCTACCCTAACCCTCAAAGCACACTAAAAGACTAGGATGTCGTAAATAGCACAACAATAACTGGTCGAGGAATGGCCCGAAGAAAACCAGTTCATCATACCTACGAATGCTGCTAAAGCATTGATGAGTCCAGTGACACACCCAAAACACACAAAACCTGTAGCACGCATAAGGCAGTCTTCGGAATGTCATCAATTCGGACCCGCAACAATGATGACCTGATTCCAACGAACTTAGACAAGGTCTCGCACTCTGGTGCTGATCGAAGAATTCGTCAGTGTGAGGTACAGGATACTTATCCGCACCGTAAGCCGATTCAAGTGACGATCCATCAAAACAACCTCAATCTGTCGTTTTCCTCCTGGACGACCAGAAATAGGAGCTTCCTAAATGCGAAACACTCAGACGCACAACTCCCTCAACAACCACTCTGCAGAAGATCCTTAGCTCCTTAAGCTTCGCCGGCTCATCTTGGAATGACGTCGGAAAAATTCTCGCACGAAAGAAAACCGGTCCAGCAAACCAACTGTGGATACCGCATCACGAAAAACGCCAAGAATCCACGACATCTCCTCAGAGCCGACTAGCGAATAAGGCTGAATTCAAGCTGTAAGAGGTGGCACCACTATCCATCTGTACAACAAGATCTGACTTGCCCGGGAAAACAAAACCTAACAGTTCCCTCACGGTAGCCCACAATGCCTAGCACGTAGCTAACCAGTCCGTGCTCAGGAGATTGCCAAATCCAACATCTTTAGGAGGTTCAAAATGACAGACCGCTGGGTACACGACCGAAGTACGTGTCGCGCAACAAAAGGATTGCTGACGGAAGTTAACACAACAAACGGCTAATCTACCCAGCACGACTCCCATCCTAAACTCAGCACGAAGTGTGTAAACATACGAGTGCAACAAAAGAACATACTGAAAGAGTACTTGAAACCACAGCATTGGACGCCCGCGTGTCCCGATGTGTCGAAGCGAAAACTTGTGCCTGTCCTTCATCTGCGACTGATCGAACTCCTCCTCTACTAGCCTGACCCCTTTGTGCAAACCCTCCGCGTCCACGACGTCTCAGAATACGACCCTGACGTGCTGTGAAGGAACACTGCCTGATGAGGTGCTTAAGGCTTCCGCATCGTAAACACCTACGCGCTGCCTGCTGTCCTGCCTGGGGATGGAAGCCAAACGACTGTCCTCGTCCTAAGCCTCTGCTCTGGGCTGGTACACCAGTACGATTCCACAACTGTTCCGAAACTCTCACGGTCTCTGGAAGACGTGTCTCGTAAACAGGGGCTACCTCCACCGGTGCTATGTAGGGGACGGAATACTGCATGATGATCGTAAGGAACAACTGGGTAACAGGGGTGGCAACCATCTGTCGCTGCGCTCGAACGACCTCTACCAATGAGCTCATCGTCTGGCGTAAGCTCTGCATCTCTGCCACTAGTCTAGCGATCTGATCTGTCGTAGGAGAAATAATCTGTCCTGGTACAACATGGGTACTACTCGGATCAGTCCTCGTCTCAGATAAATCAACTCGAACCTCGGCTCTCCCGGCCTCTCTCTGCACCCTCGTAGTCCTTGGCGGCATAATGGCTGGAAAGAAGGTAGGATTCGATGAGGATATGAAAATCGAATCACAAGGATATATACGATCATAAGGGAAATTCAATCAATAAGTCCTAAGGTCGCTTAGGCGGAGTACCGTGTCGTGAGTATGCCGCGGAACATACGCACGCTACGCCACTCTGCTACAGCTACCTACTCCATCATACCAGGGTCATCCTACACTCCGAAGGTAAAACCTACGCTCTGATACCAACTTTTTCATGACCCAAAGTTTGGCCCGTGACCGGCACTTAACCACGTAACGTCTACAGGCGTAACGCGACTAAGTAAGCCGAAAACCCAGAAATCAAACCAGTAAAAGTATAGAGTGATTTAAGCATTTAATAGAACAAATTACTAAGATAACAATATACGACGCCGTAGCGAAGAAAATGAGCAACAGGTGGGAAACATCACAGATAGAATAAACTGCATAAGTAGAGTCGGCTCACAACGAGCTCGACACCAGAATACAAAATAATATACATCGTCTTCACAACTGGTCTCTACGTCAATACATAAGTGATAGATGGAGAGTACTAGATACAACAATGTACATAACTGAAAGATAACCGGATACCGCACAAAACCCACCTATCAGCAAAAGAGCTAGCACACAAACTGTAGGGGTATCTGTGTCAAAAGATGCAAGAATGCAGCCTGCCGCGACTACTCCGAAGGGCAACCTGCAAACACTGTGGCACAACGGGGGTGAGTTGCCAACTCGTGAATAGAAGAAAACATATAAAGGTGATCGCGAGTATGCACGTGCTACGATACTCTAACCTATATCAACAGATAACATCTATATGATGAACTGGATGCTCAAATATACAACAAGTACGGTCTAATAACATCTCCATGTGATGAGCAAGAAATGTGATGATCAGGTATAACAATGCCATCTAACAACCCTATATAGAATGAACAGAGTATGCAATGATCATGTATAGCAATGAAATCTAACAACCCTATATAGAATGAACAGGGTATGCAATGATCATGTATAGCAATGAAATCTAACAACCCTATATAGAATGAACAGGGTATGCAATGATCATGTATAGCAATGAAATCTAACAACCCTATATAGAATGAACAGGGTATGCAATGATCATGTCTAGCAATGAAATCTAGCAACCCTATATAGAATGAACAGAGTATGCAATGATCATGTCTAGCAATGAAATCTACCAACCCTATATAGAATGAAAAGTGTATGCAATGATCATGTATAGCAATGAAATCTAACAACCCTATATAGAATGAACATGGTATGCAGTGATCAGGTATAGCAATGTGTACTATATCAGGTACAATAGGTACAGGATGAGATATCAATTACTACATACTGAGCATGGGAAATATAACATCTACACGGAATGTCATCGCGAAAAGTATAATCGGTACCCATCAATGTACCCAAAACCCAATACTACTCAGATGTCGTCATCCTCCTCGGTCCTCCAATCCTGTAAATCTCATATAACCGTGAGTGCCCAACATCAGCACCCAAAATATCAAGAAATACTCATGCCAAGTATTGACACGCAAATCCTCCTGTATAGGGCATCTGTCAGTCCGGATCAGCCCACGGGCTCTGTCTGCGGTATCGGCCCTCGGCCCCGGCAGTACGAGTCGTCCCGTATCCATCCATAGACTCTGGTCGGTATCCCCCGGATAACCGCCAGGTCCAACCAATCACCGGTAGGTAATAGTTCCTCTGCCAGGCTCACCGTCTACTACACAGCGAAACCGTTCTTTCCCCGGGGTACCATACCGGGTCCACCATGTACCCGTAATCGGCCTCATCCAACTCCTCGATTCGGGTTCACATATATGTCACTCTAGTACCGAGAAAACACATGGTGGACGCACCGAAATATCAAATCAAGGGAAACCGGGTTTTTAAATAATTAACTATTCTCTTTGAAATATCCACGGTTCCCCAAATCCAGAATTAACATGGAAACAACATATCTCAATGCGTAATCTAAGCAAGTATGAAGATATCAATATATGTGTGCACTGGTATGAATATACAGTGTGCATGTGCGCAGGTATGAAGATATCAATATATGTGTGCACTGGTATGAATATACTGTGTGCATGTGCGCAGGTATGAACATATCAATATATGTGTGCACTGGTATGAATATACAGTGTGCATGTGTGCAGGTATGAACATATCAATATATGTGTGCACTGGTATGAATATACAGTGTGCATGTGTGCAGGTATGAACATATCAATATATGTGTGCACTGGTATGAATATACAGTGTGCATGTGTACAGGTATGAACATATCAATATATGTGTGCACTGGTATGAATATACAGTGTGCATGTGTGCAGGTATGAACATATCAATATATGTGTGCACTGGTATGAATATACAGTGTGCATGTGTCCAGGTATGAACATATCAATATATGTGTGCACTGGTATGAATATACAGTGTGCATGTGTACAGGTATGAACATATCAATATATGGGTGCACTGGTATGAATATACAGTGTGCATGTGTGCAGGTATGAACATATCAATATATGTGTGCACTGGTATGAATATACAGTGTGCATGTAGTACCAGTAGGGGTATGTGATGCATATGTGCCTGAATATGGATATAACATATGCTGTTATGCGGCAATTCATGACAACATCAATATGGTGGAATCAGTATGATATATGATTTATAGCAATCCTATAATGTGAGTGTCATGGCAATCACTAACGGTGTGAGTGTAGCATATCAAGCGTGCTCGTGCGACTTGAACCGTTAGTGACAGTGCAGTGTTCTGTGCTATCATTTCTATATGCAACAATAATGTATGCTACTACAGTCCATATGAACATCTACAATCTAATATCCTAACTCGCCCTGACGCTTAACGCCATACGGGCGATTTCCCTGTAGATGTTAAATCTACTCACCTGGTCGTGCGCTACTCATAGCCGACCACTTGCTTCCCTTTCTTAGCTTCGCCTGATGTACCCGCCTGCGAACCTGGAATTTCACAAGAATCTATATATAAGCAACTATCTCGCAAAACGCGATATCGAAGTCAAACGATACGCTCGCGTCGCGAACTAAACGCGCATGTGTACAATACGCTAAACGTGTACACGCGTCTAAAACTAACCCCGATACGCCGCGATACGCTGAATCATGGAACCCTCTCGCTTATCGCGCGTATCGCGCGAACCAAAAGTACTAGAAATACGATATAACATCCCAGATTCTACCCAGGCTAACAACTTACAAAACTATACATACCACTGGCCTAGAAATCACAACAGACTCCTACCCATCCAAAATTCACCCAAAAATTCCCCTATCTGGCCGCAAATTGCGGCCAGAAAGAATAAATTTGCGGCCTCTCTATGGGGTGGGGGTCTCGGACTCTGGTGGTGTGGTCTATACCTTATATACATGCTCAAGTTAACTCAATTTCAACCTGAACTACTCGGGCCTAAAGCAGATCACAGAAATCCAATTTGTTCACTTAAAACACTAAATTTGCACAATTTGAAATCCTATGGTATTTTGTTGTAATCTGGGGTCTAACTAGGTTTACATGGTCTTAATAACACCTAATTAGGCTTGGTTAACCAATACTAACATCACTAAACCATAAGTCCACACAAATCACCATTTCAAGCACAAATCTCACCTTTTTACACAAACCGAACTAAACTACGCATACGTTAAACAAACAATAAGTTGGGCTCAGATTCTATACCTTACAAGACCCTAGGTGCAAGGATAAAGGAGGTGGAGGGGATGGGAGTGCTGCTGCAACTGCTGGGGGGGCTGCTGTTAGTGTTGCTGCTGCTGCTGCTGCCTGTTGCTGCTGTTACTGCTTTCTGCTGCTGCTGCTGATGCTGCCTCTGCAGCTGCTACCTCTCTCTCTCTCTCTTTCTCAGCTGAGTGTGTGTGTGTGAGTTGTGAGGGAAATGATCAAAGAAATGTGGCCCCAAGTCAAAAACCCCCCCTCTCTCTTTCCCTCTCTCTTCATTTAATGAGCATGGCTCAAGCCATGCCCATACTCCCTCTCTCATGCACCAAGTCAACAAAAGACAAATACAAAAGAATTTCAAATAAATAAAACAACACACAAATAAATAAAACCCAAATAAATCCCAAAACACTTAATACAAATAGGTTAACCCACCATGGTTTCTAATCATGGTTTTAACCCCAAACTAAACCCTAGTTTACATGCACAAGTGTGTGTGTGCCTAGAAAAATCCTAATAAAATATTCATTAATTAGAATAATTTATCTGTAACTTAATTTGGTAAACTTTTTACCAAAACTATCTATTAACAATATAATTATCCCCTAAACACGACCTAAGGTGTTACAAAAGCATCCCCAAACGGGAGCAAAAACATGCCCAAAGGCGGAAAACAACCAACAACAATATACGACGCCATAGCGAAGAAATAAAAGACGATAAAAAGAAAGCTGTATAAAAGACAAACAAGCCACAAATAATATACAATATTGTCCTCACCAAGTCTCTAAGTCAACATGGAAATATAGTAGATGGAGAGTACAAGGATACAACGAATACAAAATACAATAATACGGATAACCACAAAACCCACCTAAGCAAAACTGCACACTATGAGCTGAAGCGGTATCCGCAACAAAAGATAATCAGATAGATGAATAGCCTGCCTCGACTACTCTGGGGAACACCCTGCAAAACAACTGTGGCACAACGGGGGTGAGTTGCCAACTCGTGAATAGTAAATAACATATGCAGGTAATCGCAAGTATGCACGTACAGCGTGAATCTAACATGTGTAATTAATGGCAATAAAAGGTCATATGAATACAATAATCATAAAAAGTACACTAACAGGTACAACTAATACATTAAGCAATAATAATATGACAATCGGTATGCAATAATCATGCACTAATGATATGAAAATGTATATATGCAATAATCATGAAAGGTACACTAACAGGTACAACTACACATGAAGCAATGCATATAATAAAGGTATGTAAATGCAACCGTCATGAAAAATACTCTAACAGGTACTACTAATACATGAAACAGTGCATAAACAAGAAATGTGGAGTATGAAATGAAATATGTCATGTAACATTTCAAAATAATAAAATATTATTTTTGGGAATTTTTATAATTTAATATTATTTTATTGAATATTTTAATATTTCGGTATAATTAAATACCGATAAATGGGAAAAATTTAGGAAAAATTATGGAAAATTCTAAAATTGGGTATTTTATGGGATTATGCCATTTTTAAGTTTTTACGATTAGTTTGACACTAATTTAGTGCTAATCGCAATTCGGATTTTTGGCATTTTTGTGCAAAACATGCACATATCTCTTCTCTACACTTGTGCATTTCTACCATGGTTTTTCTTTTGGATTTACTATTCAAGTGAGAAAGGATTTAGTGAAGAAAAGAATAGGTAAAGTATAATGATTAGGAGAGAGGTAGGTATGGGGTTTACTTTTTGACTTGTAGAACCATTCCCCATCATTTTCCCCTTCTCATTCTCTCTCTTCTCCCTCCCCTTGCAGCTGTTGCTGCCCCTCTCCCTCTCTCTCCCTCTTCACAAAACCCCTAGATCCACCATGAAATCCACCCCAAAACCCTAGTCCCATTTCACAAAAAATGTTCCCGAGCTCACTAGGTACACATTGGACCTAGAACGAATGGATTTGGAGGACTTTGAGCAACTCAAGAATTTTCTTGAGTTGCCAAAGGAGGTAATTTATGCACCCCCTAGTTTAGTATTTCAATTCTTATTGCATCCATTCTAGTTTCATATCGATATGGTGTCGTTTGATGGACTTTTGAAGCTTCAAGTTAGGGTTTAGGTTAGATCTGAAATAAAAGGTGAAATTGAGGGTTGTGGTGACCTTAGAACCCCTGGTGTGATGTTATTTTGGATCAAACAAGAGACTAGAAACCAGAATACGGATTTATGAAATCGATATCAGGAAAAACTGTAAATCTGTCACTGTTTTTGAAAATCTGCTTTAACCCGAGACGTCTGAAAATAAATTTGAGTTGACAGAGGGATGTGCAGGAAAATAGAAACCACCACACAAAACCCTAGCCCCCACCTCCTTGTTCAGGCCGCAGATAAATCCCATCTGGCCGCAAATTGTGGCCATATCGGGGGGGGGGGGGTTGGCCTCGTTTTTAGTGCAGGGCCCTATTTCTAGTAGTCTTGAACCATGGCATGTGCAATTTTGTCTGATTCCATCTAGGGTAAAATCGGGGTTAGTTTTCATGGGTTGGCGCATGATTTACGACTTGTTTTAGCATGGATTTTGGTGTTTGTTGATTCTTTTTTGTCGGGTGGCGTTTTGACGTCAACGACAAGTGGCTATTGATCGTTTTTGCATGCGAGGCGATAGGTTTTTACCTATGTGAGTAGCGTGTGCTGTTTGGGTTTTCCGATGTGATTTTCATGTGCTTTAGCGTTTGTGATATACTTGTAGCTACCCTACGTGATGTTGAGGCGAAGAAGATGAAGATGGCGACATCGGCACACGAGAAGCGAGGTGAGTAGATTTATATCTACGGGGAGAAGTCGGGTGGATGGCGTATAGCACCCCGCAGTCCGTGGTGATGTATACGAATACGTATACACACATATATTTACTATATGTTCTTTGAGATTATTGAAGATAAGATGGATTGGTTTAGTGTAGTGCGAAACCCTAGAGTAGGGGTTGCACCCATACATACACGCACGCACACACTTGCATACATACTTTCTTTGCATGTATATATGGGAATATATATATTTGTATGTGTTCACATGGGTATGGGACTATGTGTACATATACTGGATTATGAGGATAGTACTTGGGATATGAGTTAAGTCGATGAGATAATGTGATATTGACCCGTACCCAGCTATTGCGATGTCGTACGACGATTTACCGTACGAGCCTATATTGATGGTAGATCCGCGCTCATGACTCGAGGATGTTATATCGTTGTGATACTATTGAGGCGGGATTACTGACTATTATATTTATATATATATCGACTCAGATGTAGGTGGTTTCATACCCCTCCTGTTTAGATTACTTAGTAGACATTAGACCAGACCCGAGTCATACCTATTTCAAAACTAATGAATCGGGGATATTTTAAAGATAGGCAAAAAGGGACTCTACTGATATTTTCAAACGTCACGTCATTTCTTAAAGCATCATAGCCCTTATTTTACCAAAAACCCCGATTCGTCTTATTTCAAATGGCAAGGCTACATGATATATTTATTGAGGTAGATTCTTTACTGTTGCGTTGATTATTTGACTCCGCATATTCATGTTATTTCCATTGCATCGCTTGTGTTGTTGATATACTACAGTCATGCTGCTAGGACACCAGCACCATTATCGATGATGCGTATGTTTCACGTACACTTGCTTGTCGGCTCACACACTTCATCATCGATAATTGCCATGTCACTACACTGTAGTACTGTTGCATTCAGTATATGATTCTTGCATGACATAATGATATGCTTACATTTCTTTTACATGTCGCATACATCATGCTTTCTGATTATACGCATTGAGATATGTTGTTTCCATGATATTTCTGGATTTGGGAACCGTGGGTATTTCAAAAGAGAATATGTAATTGTTTAAAAACCCGGTTACCCTTGATATGATATTTCAGTGCGTCCACCATGTGTTTTCTCGGTGCTGAGAGCGACATGTGAGACCCGATTCGTGGAGTGGACGAGGCCGATTGCGGGTACATGGTGGGCCCGGTGTGGTTCCCCTCGGCAAGATGATCGATGGACTTAGCCGATTGAGTCTGGAGGTGGGCGAGTACCTACCGGTGATTGGTTGGACCTGGTGGTTATCCGGAGGATACCGACCAGAGTCGATAGATGAATATGGGCGTACTGCTGGGGCCGAGGGCCGATTCCGCAGACGGAGCCCGTGGGCTGATCCGGACTGACGGAGCCCGATATATGAGGATTTACGTGCCGTTGCTGGGCACAGCTTTCATGATGTTTTCGAGTGTCGATGCTGGGCACTCCGGTTCCATGACTTTGACGTGTCGCGAGGGATACAGATGGTTTATATCCTGATATTTTTCCATGCATATGCTTTATGATATTTGCATGCATGATGCTATTATCATTGGGTGACGAGTGGACGGGATCCACGTACATGCAGATTTGATTACATTGATCTTACCTCATATTCATGATATGCTATTACCTGAGGCACTGGCACGAGCACTTGGCACTACACTTATGTATTGAGGTTACATTGCCAGTTTAGCATGCTTCAAATTTATTCATATTGAGGTTTTTATATCTGATCGTATTGACCTAGGATGGGTCATACATTCGATCTCTGCTTGTAGATATTTTCTATTCACGAGTTGGCAACTCACCCCCGTTGTGCCACAGTTCTTGCAGGTTTTGCCGTACAGATTCCATAGCGGCATTTCTGGCACACTACTTCGATATGGGTGTTAGTGTATATGCCCTAGAGGCCATTACTGTATCATACTAGTTTGTATATTACTTAATGGATGCTTGGGATATTCACCTTGTATATACAATCTTGCTCAAAATAGTAGTATGCTACTTGGTTTGTTTCTACTTCAATGTGTACATGTGTTTATTTTTGTATATCGCCTATACACATTAGTAGAGCCCTTAGGATCTTTGCTTGATTACCAGCGATGTGATGGCCGTCACACTAGTGGGGCTGGGTAATCTATAAGCACATCCTTATGCAGGTCCCTGGTCGCAGGACTATCGAGACAGGGCATCGATACTCCGGAGTAGACCAGCGCATGCGCTTCTCATCCCAGTGTGGGAGACGGTCTGTCCCACAGCCGTCAGTACGTCGTACTTGAGATAGTATGCGGGTGCTCGTTAGGTTACGGGTACACTGGACAGGACTCGTCGGTAACTGACTAGTTGGTATTATACCTATCGTCAGTTATCAGTTCCCAGGTGACATGAGTACAGCTTAGTCCGCTGACTTGACACTGTCACTCCGCCTCGAGTGTGTTCCCACTGTATTTTGATCACTACCCTACCACGGCTCAAAGGAGTCGTGCAAACAGGTAGTGGTTGGGTGCAGTCCCGAAGCACTTGGAGGCAGTGACGGTTAGACAGGATTCGTCTCTCCCGGTATTGGGGGTTGACATCGCGCTGTGTCTAGGAGAGCCATTACACGAGTAGTCCCTGGCCAGGGCAAACGAGATATACTGGTAGGTTTCCAGTGTTATCTCAGGGTGTTTTGGGCTTCGCTCCGGCACTACTTGTACCGCTATTGGGGGACTGACGTTTACCGCCCCCTAGGCCCGCCATGCGATGTATCAGACGAACAGACCGGACTGTACGGAGAATGTCACACTCAGGCTCAGTAGGAGTTCAGATGGGTTTCGCCTCGTCGGTCTTCTTGTCGGCATTACCTGGGGACCGTTACGCACAGCTAGTGCCGCTTGCGGTCTGTGGTTAAACCCACTGCCAGCGTAGTGTCGAGTCTTTAGAGTCCCACACAGAAAGCTTTTCGCCTTTAGGCAAAAGAGTAGAGGTCGCATGGTATTGCGACAGGTCGCATGGTTTTGCGACGGGGTTCGATCACATCCGTGCACTTGTGCACGTACAGTGTCCGGACAGTTTACACTAGCGGGCTTTGGTTTAAGCCAGATCCTAGTGTACCTTATGGGATTGGATTTATCCAGTTTGCATTCGTGTTCCTCGGAACGCGGATGCGGGTGTGTATGCACAGTTGACAGGGAGGCAGAGGCGGCGGATTCTCATTAGGGTTGTTGACTGTTGACCGTTGACTATTTGACTTTATGCTCAACCCTAATGAGAATATGATATGTGATTAACTATTATATTAATTAAGTATTATGGTGATATGGTTGTTGACTTGTTGACTTTTGTTGACTTGTTGACTTGTTGACTTTTGTTGACTTGTTGACCGGTTGACTAGGCTTGACTAGTTGACCATCATGATAACCATGGTTATCATTTCATGCCAAAGACTTTTTCTTGCTTGCTCATTTGAGTAAAATGAGTGCATGACATGATAAGGTTATGGTTGCTTCTAACCATCACATAAGACTTTTTTGATATGATGAGTTATGATCACTTTGGATTATGAGAGGGTGAAAGACAAAAGTGTTGCTCATTCTTTCTTGCTCATTCTCTCTCTTGTTCTTGAGCTCTCCTCTTGCTCTCACCCTCAACCTCTTGCTCCCTCTCTTGATCTATGGTTCTCTTGTCTCATGAGTTGAGAATCAAGAACCATAGATAAAATCCCATTCTAAATCATCTCTACTCATTCTAGTTCACTAGGTTTAGCAAACCAAGTGAACTAGTTTCTTCAAAGAACGAAGAAGGAGCTAAAGGTTGGAGCTTTCAAGTGGATCTATCTTCGGCGTACGGAGACAACGAGAAGGAGCCATCGAACCACCATCGGAGCTTGAAGAGAAGGAGTTCAAGTTTAGGTATAACCATCTTCATCTGAGTAGCTAAATATCTTTAGCTTAGTATGCTAGTTTTAGTTTAGGTAAAGATCCCGACCTAGCTTAGTCCATGTTGCCTCTTGCGTTAAAATTTTGATTTTATACCGTTTCCGCCTCCCCGTAAGAACCGGGGGTCGCAACGTGGACTTACAGTGGTATCAGAGCCTAACTAAACTTAAACTAGCTTGGTAGTGAAGTGTAACGAAGTTCGGAACCGGAAAAATCCAAAAACCAAACTTTTACAAAAAACTGATTTTCTGTTGAAATTTTTTTGGCTCAAAATGAAAAACTTTACACTTGTAAATTCGGCTCAGGGTTTTGTGTGAACACCCAAGAAAAACGATACAGTAATTCGTCCAAACCGCCGCCCTTCCGCCGCGCGAGCTAGGCATCCGCCGCGGAAACGCCGCGCTTTGTCGTCTTCTGTGCATCGTTTTTCGTGCAGTGTGTGTCTGTGTTGGTTTTGGGAATTTTGAAATATATTATATGTGCCCAGATTTTCCAGAAAAGAAATTTCCTTTTGGGGTCCTATAATTCCGTATTTTTTCCGAACTTCACTGCACTTTGACTATGATGGTTATATCTGTGATGTTTGCATGTATTGAACGTCGGCTAATCGCTATAAGTCGATTGGTCGGGGTTATACATGATCTGTGTTTGATGCTGGAATGTGTATATAAATATGTTGGATTGTCGCGGGTGAATAGCCGGGGGTTGTGAGACGAGAGTTTTCTTTTCTTGCCATTCATGTAAATTTGTAAATTGATGTAATAATTATTTGTATGGCCGCACAACCGGGTCGGGGTTGTAGCCGTCATTGTATAATTTCTTTTTACTGTTTTTGCTCCTAGGATAGACCCATGGAGGGGTGCACAAACTACCGGGTATGCCGAAGTGTCGAGTGGCCTACTCATGGAGATGAGGGAGGTTGCTACGCTTCGGGTACTTGGCGGGTAGTTTGCCGCACCCGTAGGGGTCTTGGGTGGGGTATTGGCTATTCACCGCGACCGTGTAATCTGTTTTTGTTACAGGCTCGTACAAATTACAGATTCCTAGTATATCCAATGTATTTATCTGTGATCTGAAATGTTTATCATTGCAGTATATCTATATATGATATTATTTAGGCGTTGCTTATGTTTTTCAGACGCGCTAGCCCAGCCCCCGCTCTGTCGTTAGTTAAGTAACCTAACGGGTAATGACGGGGCCCAGTGGAGAATGCGAATGGCATAAGCGTACGTCATATTTTGGTTGTTTTCTGCAATGGTAGGTTTAATTGATGGGACGCATTAAAAGAACTAATGCAAGAATATCACGCATTAAAAGAACTAATGCAAGATAATAAACCAAGTTAAAGTCGTTGGAACACTTTCGAAAAACCACTCGGTTCTTTTCAAAACAAACTTTTAAAATACGGAGTTTGAGCCACTCCATTTAAAAGCTATCTCGTTCCATCGACCAAATCAAGTTCACTACGTTCACGGTTTTGCCAAAACCATCCGTAGCCCTCCATCATTTCAGTTAAATAATCGGTAGTATTCAAGCTATGTATTTTGACCTCACGCCAAGGCATAGTGATTGGTAGCTGCCGGATATTTATCTGTTGCATAGATAGAATGCGTTGGTTTGAGACAGTCGTACTG
This sequence comes from Agapanthus africanus, assembly GCA_030015575.1. Lineage (NCBI taxonomy): Eukaryota > Viridiplantae > Streptophyta > Magnoliopsida > Asparagales > Amaryllidaceae > Agapanthus > Agapanthus africanus. Next base: position 487,626,761 of record CM057341.1, read on the forward strand.
CCATTTTGGCCTACGTCAAGGGTATGTACGAGTGGGTTCAAATTAACCTGGATAATGATGGGACGAACTTGACATGTGACTTATGACATTTTGACCTCACGCCAAGGTCATAAGAGCATGGGGCAAAAAAAATCCACATCGGGAGTTTCATAAGTACCGAAACTTGCTAGATTTGCATACCATTTGGAGTGTGATGATTCTGGTAGGATTCCTTCAGTTTCGTCACGCGATGATATTTGGATCCCGATCCTACTGTGAGTATATGCTACTCCTCGGGAAATTTCTCACTTAACGATCAATGCTATAAACCTAGTAGGTGCCTAGAAAGGTGTTAGCGGGGCTACGCCCCCAGAGAAAAGAGGTTCTTTAATTAAGGAACTTCGCAAAAGCGTTGGAAAACCTCCCTCGAAGTACCGACACCGTCCTGGCTGAACGGTTAAGCAAGTATTGTACGGTGGGATTGATCCTGACTAATTCTTCCTTTATGGTTTGAGGAGGGATTCGAGAAACAGTGGGAGCCATCCTGTTTAGACAAACTAAAAACCACTCTAAACTTGCAAGAGCATCATGCTGAGTGTTTCTTCTTCTCTCTCCTAATTGCAGCGACCAATCAACATGACTGGACTTAAGTTACTCCTAGATAAAAACAAACTGACAGGGCCAAACTACAAAGATTGGCTCAGGAATGTCAAGATAGCAATCACTTATGACAAGCTGGGGTATCTTCTTACCACCAAAGCTCCCCCTGTCCCTGGTCCAACTTCCAGTGTCGCGGATAAGGAAATCCGCAAGACTTGGGAGATTGATAGCACGAAGGCCAAGTGCCTCCTGCTTGCCTCGATGGACAACGAACATCAGAGGAGGCATGAGAATATGGACATGGAGTCCATATTGCTCCATACAAAAGAACTGTATAGAGAGCAATCACGTATCGCAAGATACGAAGCGTCGAAAAAGTTATTTTCGACAAGAATGGCCGTCGGATCATCAGTAGCCGAGCACGTGCTAAAGATGATCGACTACATTGAGGAGCTCGCTGACCTAGGGATCACATTAGAGAGTGAGCTATATACGGATATAGTTCTCCAGTCCCTTCCTTCCACTTACGCCCAGTTCATACTGAACTTCAACCTACAAGAAAAAGAGGTTGAACTTTCAGAGCTCCTCAACATGCTGAGGAGCGCAGAGGGCACCCTACAGAAAGGTAGGGATACATCCACTTTGTTTGTAGGAGGATCATCTTCTTCTAGGTCCAAGGCGAAAGCCAAGGGAAAGAAGAAGAAGGCCCCCGCCAAACCAAGGGGCGGTGTTAGTAAAGTGGATACGAAGGGAAAAGCAAAAGCAACAAAGATAGCGGGGAAGCTTGTGGATAAGGAAGAATGCTTCTATTGTCATAAGAAAGGACACTGGAAGAATGATTGCAGGGCCTGGAAGGCCAGAACACAGGAATTGAAGCAGGTTGCAGCTTCAGCTTCAGGTGTGTATGTTATTGAAAACTGTCTTTCAATAAACTCTACTTCCTGGGTATTGGATACCGGATCAGGATCTCATATCTGTAATTCTTTGCAGGCGTTGAGAAACCGTAGGGTTTTGAAGGCAGGTGACATGACCCTCAGAGTTGCAAACGGAGCTAGCATGGATGCTAAAGCCGTGGGGGACTATCACCTGGGAATGTCAGATGGACATGTTTTGGTTTTGCGTAATTGCTTTTTTGTACCCAACGCAACTTGTAATATCATTTCTGTATCTTTAGTTTCTAAAGAAGGTTATGAATTTGGGTTTGTAAGTAATGTTGTAAACATTCACCTTAATCAAGTTCTGATTGGGTCAGGTACATTGAGTAATGGTATATACGTGTTAAACCAACCACAGATTTTCAACGTCCAGAATACACACAAAAGAAAGTCTCCAGAACTAAATCAGACTTTCTTATGGCATTGTAGATTGGGTCACATCAATGAGAGAAGGTTGACTAAGTTACATACAGAAGGATATTTGAATACGTTCGAATATCAATCGTATGCCACTTATCAATCTTGTCTCAAAGGAAAGATAACAAAGACTCCGTTTACTGGACAAGGAGTAAGAGCGAGCGAGCTCTTGGGACTCGTACACAGTGACGTGTGCGGTCCAATGTCTACACATGCCCGAAGCGGACATTCTTACTTCATTACTTTTACGGATGACTTCTCAAGGTACGGTTATGTCTTCTTAATGAAACATAAGTCCGAGGCCTTTGGAAAATTCCAGGAGTATAAGAATGAAGTAGAGAAACAGACCGGCAAAAGTATTAAGATTCTAAGATCGGATCGAGGTGGAGAATACTTAAGTGCCGAGTTCCTGGACTATCTAAAAGAGAACGGAATTCTCTCTCAGCTTACTCCTCCATACACCCCGCAACATAACGGTGTATCGGAGAGACGGAACCGCACCCTATTGGATATGGTGCGGTCCATGATGAGTAACGCTGAGTTACCGCGATCATTCTGGGGGTATGCGCTAGAATCAGCTGCGTACCTTTTGAACCGAGTTCCGACTAAGACTGTGCCTACCACCCCATATGAAATGTGGAGTGGGAAGAAACCCTATCTTCAATATCTGAAGATCTGGGGATGTCCAGCTTTTGTCAAAAAGCAGCATGCGGACAAACTCGAGGCACGCTCAGTACTGTGCAAGTTTGTGGGATACCCAAAGAACACCAGGGGGTATCTTTTCTACTACGCAGAGGAACAAAAAGTCCTTGTTTCTCGTAATGCCCACTTTCTGGAACACCAGTTCTTGGAAAAGGAGATTAGTGGGAGCGCAGTAGAACTGGAAGAAATTCCAGAACCACAGACTATTACTGAAAGGTTAGTGGAACCAGAGGGTTCAACAGAACAGGACATTCCTACGCCGCTCCGCAGAAGTAGTAGGCAGTCTCATCCGCCCGAGAGATACTACGGTTTTCTCATAGACGGGGATAGAGAGGATTGCATCATAGATTATGATGAGCCTACTAGCTTCCAGCAGGCCGTTCAGAGCGTTGACTCAGTGAAATGGCTGGATGCAATGCGGACCGAAATGGAGTCCATGTACACCAACAAGGTATGGACGTTGGACATTGCTCCAGACGGGGTAAAACCCGTAGGATGCAAGTGGATCTTCAAAAGGAAGATTGGTGTAGATGGACAGGATGAGACCTATAAAGCTAGGCTGGTAGCAAAGGGTTTTCGTCAAAGACCTGGCTTGGACTACGACGAAACCTTTTCTCCAGTAGCCATGCTGAAATCCATTCGGATCCTTCTTGCCATTGCTGCCTCCCACGATTATGAGATCTGGCAAATGGACGTAAAGACAGCTTTTCTAAATGGAAATTTAGAGGAGTGTGTCTATATGGACCAGCCAGAGGGCTTCATTCAGAGTGGGAGCAGCGGAAAGGTGTGCAAGTTGCTTAAGTCCATCTATGGACTAAAGCAGGCATCGCGGAGTTGGAACATCTGCTTTGATGAGACGGTCAAAGAATTTGGCTTTATCAAAAATCCAGATGAACCATGCATCTATAGTAGATTTGTAGCGAGAACTGTAGTATTCCTCGTTTTATACGTGGATGACATTCTCTTAATAGGAAATGACATTCCTATGCTACAATCTGTCAAGGGGTTCTTGTCACACAGGTTCTCCATGAAAGACCTGGGTGATGCCTCATACATTCTGGGTATCCGGATCTACCGTGACAGATCCAAGAGGATATTAGGACTTTCACAGTCCAGGTACATCGACACCATACTGAAAAGATTCAGTATGGAAGATTCAAAGCGCGGTAACCTACCGGCTTGTCACGGGATCACCCTCTCTAAAGAGATGTCTCCCAAGACTGATTTGGAGAGGGATCGCATGTCTATTATACCCTACGCTTCTGCAGTAGGCTCTATAATGTATGCGATGTTGTGTACCAGACCGGATGTAGCTTATGCACTGAGTGTGGTAAGCCGGTATCAGTCTAACCCTGGGGAGAAACACTGGATAGCGGTAAAGAACATTCTCAAGTACCTGAGAAGGACTAAGGAGATGTTCTTGGTGTATGGCGGAAAAGACCTCCAGATCGAGGCCTTTGCTGACTCCAGCTTCCAGAGTGACAAGGATGATTCCAAGTCCATGTCGGGTTTTGTCTTTACCCTCAATGGAGGGGCGGTGTGTTGGAAGAGTTCCAAACAAGAAACCGTTGCAGACTCGACGATGGAAGCGGAATACATCGCTGCATCTGATGCCCAAAAGAAGCTGTCTGGATGAGGAAGTTCTTGAAAGAACTTCAGGTGGTTCCGTCCATTGTTGATCCAATACCTCTGTATTGCGACAACAACGGGGCTATAGCTTTAGCGAAGGAACCCAGGTCCCATCAGAAATCCAGGCACATCTTGAGGCGGTATCACCTGATCAGGGAGATCGTGGATCGCCAGGAGATCGAGGTTCGGAGAGTCGCTTCAGAAGACAACACTGCAGATCCATTCACCAAGGCCTTGCCCCAGACTCAGTTCGAGCTGCTGATCGAGATGATAGGTCTTCGATACGCCAGTACATGGCCTTAGTGCAAGTGGGAGATTCTTAGTGTATATGCCCTAGAGGCCATTACTGTATCATACTAGTTTGTATATTACTTAATGGATGCTTGGGATATTCACCTTGTATATACAATCTTGCTCAAAATAGTAGTATGCTACTTGGTTTGTTTCTACTTCAATGTGTACATGTGTTTATTTTTGTATATCGCCTATACACATTAGTAGAGCCCTTAGGATCTTTGCTTGATTACCAGCGATGTGATGGCCGTCACACTAGTGGGGCTGGGTAATCTATAAGCACATCCTTATGCAGGTCCCTGGTCGCAGGACTATCGAGACAGGGCATCGATACTCCGGAGTAGACCAGCGCATGCGCTTCTCATCCCAGTGTGGGAGACGGTCTGTCCCACAGCCGTCAGTACGTCGTACTTGAGATAGTATGCGGGTGCTCGTTAGGTTACGGGTATACTGGACAGGACTCGTCGAGAACTGACTAGTTGGTATTATACCTATCGTCAGTTATCAGTTCCCAGGTGACATGAGTACAGCTTAGTCCGCTGACTTGACCCTGTCACTCCGCCTCGAGTGTGTTCCCACTGTATTTTGATCACTACCCTACCACGGCTCAAAGGAGTCGTGCAAACAGGTAGTGGTTGGGTGCAGTCCCGAAGCACTTGGAGGCAGTGACGGTTAGACAGGATTCGTCTCTCCCGGTATTGGGGGTTGACATCGCGCTGTGTCTAGGAGAGCCATTACACGAGTAGTCCCTGGCCAGGGCAAACGAGATATACTGGTAGGTTTCCAGTGTTATCTCAGGGTGTTTTGGGCTTCGCTCCGGCACGACTTGTACCGCTATTGGGGGACTGACGTTTACCGCCCCCTAGGCCCGCCATGCGATGTATCAGACGAACAGACCGGACTATACGGAGAATGTCACACTCAGGCTCAGTAGGAGTTCAGATGGGTTTCGCCTCGTCGGTCTTCTTGTCGGCATTACCTGGGGACCGTTACGCACAGCTAGTGCCGCTTGCGGTCTATGGTTAAACCCACTGCCAGCGTAGTGTCGAGTCTTTAGAGTCCCACACAGAAAGCTTTTCGCCTTTAGGCAAAAGAGTAAAGGTCGCATGGTATTGCGACAGGTCGCATGGTTTTGCGACGGGGTTCGATCACATCCGTGCACTTGTGCACGTACAGTGTCCGGACAGTTTACACTAGCGGGCTTTGGTTTAAGCCAGATCCTAGTGTACCTTATGGGATTGGATTTATCCAGTTTGCATTCGTGTTCCTCGGAACGCGGATGCGGGTGTGTATGCACAGTTGACAGGGAGGCAGAGGCGGCGGATTCTCATTAGGGTTGTTGACTGTTGACCGTTGACTATTTGACTTTATGCTCAACCCTAATGAGAATATGATATGTGATTAACTATTATATTAATTAAGTATTATGGTGATATGGTTGTTGACTTGTTGACTTTTGTTGACTTGTTGACTTTGTTGACTTGTTGACTTTTGTTGACTTGTTGACCGGTTGACTAGGCTTGACTAGTTGACCATCATGATAACCATGGTTATCATTTCATGCCAAAGACTTTTTCTTGCTTGCTCATTTGAGTAAAATGAGTGCATGACATGATAAGGTTATGGTTGCTTCTAACAATCACATAAGACTTTTTTGATATGATGAGTTATGATCACTTTGGATTATGAGAGGGTGAAAGACAAAAGTGTTGCTCATTCTTTCTTGCTCATTCTCTCTCTTGTTCTTGAGCTCTCCTCTTGCTCTCACCCTCAACCTCTTGCTCCCTCTCTTGATCTATGGTTCTCTTGTCTCATGAGTTGAGAATCAAGAACCATAGATAAAATCCCATTCTAAATCATCTCTACTCATTCTAGTTCACTAGGTTTAGCAAACCAAGTGAACTAGTTTCTTCAAAGAACGAAGAAGGAGCTAAAGGTTGGAGCTTTCAAGTGGATCTATCTTCGGCGTACGGAGACAACGAGAAGGAGCCATCGAACCACCATCGGAGCTTGAAGAGAAGGAGTTCAAGTTTAGGTATAACCATCTTCATCCGAGTAGCTAAATATCTTTAGCTTAGTATGCTAGTTTTAGTTTAGGTAAAGATCCCGACCTAGCTTAGTCCATGTTGCCTCTTGCGTTAAAATTTTGATTTTATACCGTTTCCGCCTCCCCGTAAGAACCGGGGGTCGCAACGTGGACTTACAATGGGTGACTTGCTTTGGTAGGTGGGTTCTTTTGTATCAGAACCGCCATTGTACATTTATTATTCGTTGTATCTAGAATTCCATCAACCAAAACTTGTATATTGCTTCAGACTTAGTAAAACAATGATGTACTATTTCGACCTTAGAGTCGCACTTGTAATATTACGGTTTTCTGGCTGTTTTGAGTTTCTTTTTGAGTTTTGATCCTCGCCCTTTGGCGTTGAATATTATATTGCTTGCGTGGTTATGACCGTCGATTGACGAAGAGCTAGCTCCCTCTTGGGGATGCCTTTTTCCTTGCATAGATATATGTTATTCTTGTTGCACCCCGTTCAGGGCCAGTATTTACAAAAGAAACTCTGCCGAAATTTTTAGGAAAGATTACACATTTAAAAAGAAATGCATATTCAGCTTAGTTATTTAAAAACTTTGATTTTCAAAACATGTTTTCTTTACTTCTTAAAACATGTTTTCTTTATTTACTCCTTAAAATGGTTATAGATTTCTGGGCTATTGGCTTACTTGGATCAGATGGGGTCCTATAGGCTTCATATGGTTCAAGAGCCAGTCACGTGCTCTTTCGGGTCGTGGCAAAGTTGGTATCAGAGCGCTAGGTTAACCTTGGTTCGAGTCTAAGTTTGACTATGTGGAGCCTAAGGCGTTTATATATATACGGAACTTAGGCTTAACCTTACGGAACTTAGACTTAGTCGAGGGGGTATTATACCCAAACTTTCGTCGCTTAGGATGACCCTTGGTTGATGGAGTAGGTAGCTTGAGTAGAGGGACGTACCGTATGTTTGTTCCGCGGCATACTTACGACACGCCACTCCGCTTAAAAAACCTTAGGATGCACATTTCTTTGAACAGTATTATATTCATTCCTATGATCTATCCTCATCGATACTGGTTATGATTTTGCTGCCACGATTGCACGGGCAGAGTGAGCTACGGCTCGAGTTGCGTCAGCATGAGCTCGTCGTGGACGAAGACTGACCTGGGCGTGTTTCCAGTGGCATACGGTTGCATAGAGGCTTCGTATTTTTGTGTTTCCGCACTATGAGCGTTTGACAGATCGCTGTTGCGAGATTTCTCGGATGTACCGGTCGGTACCAGAGGATTGAGCCACTGATTGAGGTGCTGTTCAGCGTACGGATGAATGAGCTAGTTGCTGCTGCAAATGACGAGATATTTCCCAGATGACTGGAGCTACTGCAGCATGAGCATATACTTAGAGATATGATGGTGAGTCGCTAGTCACCGATGATGAATGATTAGGACACGTGGTTCGTTCGCTTACCCCGATGCGAGGTCATTAGATAGGTTGATTCCAGCTAGAGGCGACTTCACGCAGATTCGTTGTGAGTCGATAGAGACAATCGAGTGTCAGGAACCTATTTTCCAAGTTTAAAGTATTCGGAAAGACATGCAAGCGATTCCATGGACCCTCTAGAAGAACGAAACCCTAACTCGACATAATGATCGTGTGAAAGCCTTTGAACCTTAGGGTTTGCGGCAGTTCCGCGGCGCCATTAGTGAGGCTTGGGTTTGCCCTTCTACGGCTGGACCACCGATGCTCTGGTATGTACTCGATACTGTTGAACAGTACCCAAGATGTTGAGCTCTTGGGGGGGATTATGAAGTTCTGACGAGTCGATCGGATGGTTCGACATCATTCGGATATCATGTGATGGGACACACTGCTTGGGAGATTCCAGATACGAGCATAGCCGTTGGAGCACAGTCCATACAGCCGCGATGAGACGAGTCTGAATCAGTCTACATTGGAACAAGGTGGAGTAAGGAGTTCACACGGGATTTCGATGTGATGACGTTCCACTCTGCTAACATCAGAGACGCGATATGCACGCTGAGGATGTGTTCGGCTAGATATCTTCTACGGAGTGACGAAGATACCGAGTTCGTGATTTCGAGTCCGTGTGAAAGGCTTCGGATGGACCGTAGCCGAGGACATTACAGTGCGCAATTAGAGACGCGACGTTGAAATGGACGATGATACCGACAAGCGGGACAAGAAGTTCGTGCGTGATGCGGACGAGTTGCTACAACTCCCCGTTAAGATTAAAGGTCGATATGTCTACAGAAGCGTTGGGACGCGACCAGATTTCGAGGAGATGCTGTGCTGAGGACGCGAATGTACAGAGAGCGAGAAAGATTGTGTAAGAGTGCTAGCCTCCGTACAGTTCGGCGTAGGCGAGATTGGAAGAGACCTTGAGCAGGATTCCTTCCAGGACACTGTTGCAATAAGAATTGCACCCAGGATCGGATGTGTGATGTGTATTCAGAGGACCAGAGGTCGGCGCTAGTGACGTGCGGCTTTACGAGCGGTCGTGAGGATTGACCGAGAGATGACCAAAGCAGTGCCAGAACGGAATCGTTTCTGTTAGCACACTTGACAGGGCCGTTGAGCCGATGGATTGCGAGATTGGTAATCCACTGAGAAGATAAGGACGCTACACCGTGAGCAAGTTGCAAGTAGATATTTTACGCTGCTAGCATTGGATGTACCGGCACCTTCTCGACTTTGAAGGAGGATATACCGACGACAGTATTTATGATTTATGATTTTGTGATTCGACTATCACCTATCCGTCACTTTGGATTTCGGTATTTTGGCGATCTATTTGCATGATTTGGTTTTGATGGCTGAGTTCCATGATTTCTGTTTTCGTGCACCATGGTTGCACCTACTGGGTATTCATATTTTGTGCATAGTTATTGCGCTTGAGGTATTGATGGTGATTTCATGCCTATTTCTGGCCGGTGATTTGATTTACGCTTCCAGCATAGTTTTCATGCACTTTAGTGTTTTGATTTGATGTTGTACATATGTTAAGCACACGATTTGATTTTATCACTCGGTATAGCTTATTGGTACTCATAGTGCATTGATATGTGTTTTGTGCACGCAGTTGCACACGTTTTTGATTTTCTTTACACCTGGGTACACTTGGTGTTGCTGATTACGCATTTGAGTTATTGCTTGGTATTTGTGCACGGGATGCACCAGTTCTATACTTCGTGTGTTTGTCACACCAGTTTTATGTTTCTTGCGTTTATCGCACCAGATTTGTATTTCGTGCCTTTGTTGCACCGGATTTTTATTTTGTGCACTACGGTTGCACCTGACCTCGACTTGATGTCATTGGACATGTCGATTTTGATTCTGATGTTGATATTGATTTCTTACACTCCGTGCATTTGATATTGGACTTGAGCATGTTCGACGCTTGCTATTGGATTTCGTGATTTTGTGCATGTTGAGTGCGCAGGGTTTAGATTTTATTCGTGCATGTCAGATGCACCTGATTTTGCTGTCAGGCACACACGTTGCCTATGACAGATGTTTCGTGCACACCCGTTGCACCTAGATATTTTTTCTGTGCACATGTATGGCACATATATGGATTTTTATTCCGTGCGAACCAGACGCATAGAGTATTCTTATATACATTTTAGGATTTATTTTTATGGAGCAGTACGTTTTATGATATTTTCTATGTGTTTTCGTTCTGAGCAGGACTAGTAAAAACCTGCTAAGCCCAAAAATATGTGGACCTCCGTCCTGCACACAAGTCTGGGCCTAAGCTGTACGGCCACGATCTTACTCAGAACCATACGAAAACTATCTCCCGTAACTACAAGAACTAGGAGTCAACACAAACAAGCCTGAAGAAACACTCCGAGAATCTAGCAAACCGCTGAGGCTCTCCCAATGTTTGCAAAACAAATCCTCAAGTGCTACTCCTGTCCCTCAAGACACATTAAATAGACCAGAATGTCGTCAATAACACAACAATAACTGGTCGAGGAACGGCCTGAAGAAATCTGGTTCATCATATCTACGAATGCTGCTAGGGTATTGGTGAGTCCAACGACACACCAACACACACAAAACCCGTAGTACGCACAAGGCAGTTGTAACACCTTAGGATGTGTTTAGTGGCTAATTATATTTTAATATATAGTTTTTAATAAAAAAGTTTACCAAATCGAGTTCCAAATATTTTATCCTATTTAATTAGTATTTTATTAGAATTTTTCTAGGCATACACACACTTGTGCATGTAAACTAGGGTTTTAAAATGGGGTTAGACCATGATTAGCAACCATGGTGGTTTAAAACATGGGAATTAGGTTATTTGGGTTTTAATTAAGTGTAATTGGTTATTTTATTCAAGGGTTGTTTTTTTTTGAAATTATTTGAATATGTTGACTTGATGAGAGAGAGGGAGAGAGGGAGAATGGTCATAATGGCCTTCGCCATGCTTCATTAATTGAGGAGAGAGAGAGAAAGGGGGGTTGACTAACCTTAGCTCTCATTTCCCTTGCTTTGTTCTCATTTTATTTTCTCTCAACTCTCACTCACACACTCATACACACACCAACAGCAGCAGCCCCAGCTTCAGGAACAACATCAGCCACAGCAGCTCCAGCATCAGCACAGGCAGCAACAGCAGCAGCTCCAGGCAGCAGCAGCACCCCAGCAGCAGCTCTTTCCCTTCTTCTTCTTCTTATTCTCCTTCAACTTGCTCGTAGGATTCTTAGGGGGTATAATCTTTAAACTCATTCTTTTGCTCGCTTAGTTTGTGTTTATAGCTTCGATTAGTGATTAATTATGCGTTTTTAGTGCTATATGTGGTGATTAGTGTGAACTTTGATTAAGTGAGGTTAGTATTGGGTAGACTGACTTAATTAAGTCTTATTAGAGCCACTTAAACCTAGTTAAACCCCAGATTGCACTAAAATACCCTAAGTTTTCAAATTGTGCAAAATTTAACCTTTTTAAGCAAAACTTAGCCTCTCTGTAATCTGATTTAGATCTGGGTTGTTCAAGTAAAAATTGAGGAAACTGGAGCATGTATACTAGGTATAGACCACACCACTAGAGCACGAGCCTCTGACCCCACACCCAGGCTGCCGGAGTAATCCTACTAGTCGCAAATTGCGGCCATCCTTGGGAGATAGGTGCTAGGAATTGTTCAGTAGGTGTCTGCTACATTTCTAAGGTCCATGGTATATGCAATTTTGTAAGTTTTTAACCTGGGTAGAATCTGGGACAATATATCATTTTTCAAGTACGTTTAGATCGCGCGATACGTGCGATACGTGAGTAGGTTCTGTGATCTAGCGTGTCGCGACGTGTCGGGTTAGTTTTAGACGCGTATACACACGTTATAGCGTATCGTACACACGCGCGTTAATTCGCGACGCGAGTTTCTCATTTTGTTTCGATATCGCGTTTTTTAGAATTTTGCTTATATATATGGATTCCTTGTGTTATTCCAGCTTCGCAGGTGGGTACGTAGGACGCCGCTAAGAAAGGGAAGCTGGTGGTCGGCTACGAGTACCGCACGACCAAGTGAGTAGATTTAACATCTACGGGGAAACTGCCTGTATGGCGTTAAGCGTCAGGGCGTGTTAGGATATTTAGTCGTAGATGTTCATATGGACTATAGTAGCATACCTTATTGTTGCATATAGAAATAATAGCATAGAACACTGCACTGTCACTAACTATTCAAGCTGCACGAGCACTATTTGTATGTTACACCCACACCGTTAGTGATTGCCATGACACTCGCACTATAGGATTGCTACGCATTATACATATCGTTTGATTGCTGCATCATTGATGATTGTCATGACTTGACATATATTGATATCTTCATACTTGCGGACATGCACACTTTATATTCATACCAGTGCACCCATATATTGATATTTTCATACCTACGCACATGCACACTGTATATTCAAACCGGTGCACACATATATTGATATCTTCATACTTGTGTACATGCACACTGTATATTCATACCGGTGCACACATATATTGATATCTTCATACTTGCGCACATGCACACTATATATTCATACTTGCGCACATGCACACTGTATATTCATACTAGTGCACACATATATTGATATTTCCATACCTGCGCACATGCACACTGTATATTCATACCAGTGCATACATATATTGATATCTTCATACCTGCGCACATGCGCACTGTATATTCATACCAGTGCACACATATATTGATATCTTCATACCTGCGTACATATACACATATATTGATATCTTCATACCTGGCACATGCACACTGTATATTCATACCAGTGCACACATATATTGATATCTTCATACCTGCGCACATGCACACTGTATATTCATACCAGTGCATACATATATTGATATCATCATACTTGCGCACATGTACACTGTATATTCATACCAGTGCACACATATAGTGATATCTTCATACTTGCATGGATTTACGCATTGAGATATGTTGTTTCAATGATATTTCTGGATTTGGGAACCATGGATATTTCAAAAGCGAATATGTAATTGTTTTAAAAACCCGGTTACCCTTGATATGATATTTCAGTGCGTCCACCATGAGTTTTCTCTGTTCCAGAGAGCTTGTGTGAGTATACCCGATTCGAGGAGCGGTAGGCACCGATTGCGGGTACATGGTGGACCCGGTACGGTACCCCGGGGCAAGATGACTCATATTGTTAGACGGTGAGCCCGTCGGAGGGAATACTACCAACCGGTGATTGGTTAGGCCTGGCGGTTATCTGGAGGATACTGACCAGAGATGAGAGATGGATACGGGACGATCCGTTCTGCCGGGTCCGAGGGCCGATCTCGCAGACGGAGCCCGATACTAAAGGATTTGCGTGCGGATGCTAGGCACCCATGATTCTATGAAATTACATGATTTGGGTATATGGATGGACACCGATTATTTTCCACGTTGATATTCCGTGTAGATATTAATTATTCCCATGCTCAGCATTCAGTATTTATATCTCATCCTGTATCTGTTGTACCTGATAGAGTACACATGCTATGCACGATTTTTGCATACCCTGCACATCCTATATAGATGTCATTAGATTTCACATGCTATGCACGATTATTGCATACCCTTCTCATCCTATATAGATGTCATTAGATTTCACATGCTATACACGATTATTGCATACCCTGCTCATCCTATATAGATGTCATTAGATTTCACGTGCATGCTATGCACGATTATTGCATACCCTGCTCATCCTATATAGATGTCATTAGATTCCGCATACTATGCACGATTATTGCATACCCTGCTCATCCTATATAGATGTTATTAGATTTCACATGCTATGCACGATTATTGCATACCCTGCTTATCATTTAGAGATGTTGTTAGATCGTACTTGATGCATGATTACTGCTCATAAAGTTCATCATATAGTTGTTATCTGTTGGCATAGGTTAGAGTATCGTAGCACGTGCATACTCGTGATTACCTTTATATGTTATCTACTACTCACGAGTTGGCAACTCACCCCCGTTGTGCCACAGTGTTTGCAGGTTGCCCTTCGGAGTAGTCGTGGCAGGCTACTTTCTTGCATCTTTTGACACAGATACCCCTACAGTTGGCGTATTAGCTCTTTTGCTGATAGGTAGGTTTTGTGCGGTATCTGTTTATCTTTCAGTTTTGTACATTGTTGTATCTAGTACACTCCATCTACCACTTATGTATTGACTTAGAGACCAGTTGTGAGGACGATGTATATTATTTTGTACTCTGGTGTCGAGCTCGTTGTGAGCCGACTTTACTTATGAAGTTCTTATCATATGTGAAGTTTTCCACTTATTGCTTATTTCTTCGCTACGACGTTGTATATTGCGACCGTGGTGATTGTCTACTTGAGGTTTTCTTAACTTTTTAGCAAATGTTCCTATTAAATGTTTAGACACTCTATACTTTTACGGGTTTGATTTCTGGGTTTCGGCTTACTTAGTCGCGTTACGCCTGTAAACGTTACGTGGTTAAGTGCCGGTCACGGGCCAAACTTTGGGTCGTGACAATGTTGGTATCAGAGTGTAGGTTTTGCCTTCGGAGTGTAGGATGACCCTGGTATGATGGAGTAGGTAGCTGCAGCAGAGTGGCGTAGCGTGCTTATGTTCTGCGGCATACTCACGACACGGTACTCCGCCTAAGCGACCTTAGGACTTATTGATTGAAATTCCTTCATGATTGTATACATCCTTGTGATTCGATTTTCGTATCCTCATCGATTCCTACTTTCTTTTCAGCCATCATGCCGCCAAGGACTATGAGGGCGCAGAGAGCGGCCGCGAGAGCCGAGATTCGAGTTGATTCGTCCGAGACGAGGACTGATCCGGGTAGTACCTCCGTTGTACCAGAGCAGATTGTTCCTCCTACGACAGATCAGATCGCTAGACTAGTGGTAGAGATGCAGGACTTGCGCCAGACGATGAGCTCACTGGTGGAGGCCGTTCGAGCGCAGCAACAGGAGGTTGTCACCCCTGTTACCCAGTTGTTCCTTGCGATCATCATGCAGTATTCCGTCACCTACATAGCACCAGTAGAGGCAGCCCCAGTTTACGAGATACGTCTTCCAGAGACCGTGAGAGTTCCGGAACAGTTGAGGAATCGTACTGGTGTACCAACCCAGAGCAGAGGCTTAGGACGAGGACAGTCGTTTGGCTCTCATCCCTAGGAGGGTCAGCAGTCAGCGCGAGGGTGTTTTCGATGCGGAAGCCTTCAATACTTCGTCAGGCATTATTCCTTAGCACCACGTCAGGGTCGTATTCTGAGACGTCATGGACGCGGAGGGTTTGCTCAGAGGGGTCAGTCTAGAAGAGGAGGAGTTCGGCCTGTTGCGGGTAGAGGGCTGGCACAAGTTTTCGCTTCGACCCATCGGGACGCGAGAGCGTCCAATGCAGAGTTTTCAGGTATCCTTAATTCGTATGTTCTTTTGATGTAATTGTTTGATCCGGATCCATACACTCGTATGTTTCCACACTTCGTGCCGAGTTTAGGACGAGAGTCATCCTAGGTAGATCAGCGGTTGTTGTGTTAACTTCTGTCAGCGATTCTTTTGTTGCGCGACACGTAATTCGGTCGTGTGCCAATCGGATAGGAGATAGAGATTCGTCTCTCCGGGTATAGGGAGTTGATGTTGTGCTGTGCTCGATTGGCTATAACTGGAAGTCCCTGGCCTGGGCGGATATAGAGATTTACTGATAAGTGTTACCAGTAGTTTCTCGACCTGTTATGAGCCTCATATCGACACGACTTATCGGTTACTGGGGTCTGACGTATACCACCCCAAGACTTGATATGCGACATATCAGACGAAGAGACCGGACTGTACGGGAGTGTTACTGATTGGATTCACAAGAGAATGTACAGGCTAGCTTGTTAATCTTCTGATGGATCAATACCTGGGTTGCTGTTACGTTTAGCTGACCGCTTGCAGCTTGTGGGTGTTTGATATGATCATCACCTGCTACCGGCATATTGACGATTCTTTAGAGTCCTACACAGAGGTTTCTTGACTCAGGCAAAATGGAGTAGGGGCACATATGTGATATGTGCACGATCGAGAATAATGTGATATGAGATACCGTATTATATTCTCACGATATTTAGAAATGAGCCGGGTCATCGGATCAAGTGTTGATTCGATGAATCGGTACATGATATATTAGTCGGTTATATTCGATATAGCCGGATTGTCGGATCAAGTGTTGATTCGATGATTTAATGTATAATAATATATAGGATATATTGCATTACATTATATAATATTGGCTCGCTTTATTATTTCATTTTCTCACCGGGTAATATATTAATATATATGCGATATATGTTTATTGTATTATTTTCTTTTGTTACAAATATATAATATATATGTGATATATATTATTGTAACATCATATGATTAATGATGAAATATGTTTAGTGGAGATTAAACAAGGTTAGGGTTTGATTTGGGTTAGTTTCTTCTTGCACCTTCTAGAAGGAATTTCTTTTGTCATGGTTAAGATATTATTGTTGATATTTTCTCATGACTCATTCATTAAACCAACCAAACCCTAGCCCTAGTTAATTCTCTACAAAGGTTATCCTTGTCATCCTTGACCATGGTTCCATGATTAATCATATATTCATTTCATTATTCATCACAAAAGGTTTAGCTCAATTTTCATCTTCATCTTCAACCTTGAGATTTGAGAAAGCTTACTAGGTTTTCCTTTTGTGATGTTTTCATGTGATAATTTGATATAAAAAGAATAGCATAAATACTACTCCATCATCCTCATCTAATCTAGCCAATTAGATTAGGGTGTTCACCTCATTAGAGTGAGAGAGCTTGAGTTATAGCAACTTCGACGTAGATCATCGGAGAAAAGGAACACTACAAGCTAGCATGGATCGTTCGAGTCGTGGAGCCTCTCTTGAGTCCGGGAGATCGTGGATCATGGCGAAGGGACTTCTACTCGGAGCTTATAAAGCGAAGGAGCGGACTACAAAGGTTGTAATCCCTTACACTTAGTTGTAAAGATGTTTACTTGCATGTTAAACCCTAATAATCTAGCAAAGATCCTGTCTTTGGGTTGTTCGGCACGTCTAAAATTTTATTCGGGCATGATTGATGCCTTATGAACCCTTACAAGAGTGCCTAGGAACCCTACAACAGCATCAGCCACAGCAGCTCCAGCATCAGCAGCAGCAGCACAGGCAGCAACATCAGCAGCTCCAGGCAGCAGCAGCAGCTTCAGGCAGCAGCAGCAACAGCATCCCAGCAGCAGCTTCAGGCAGCAGCAGCAACAGCATCCCAGCAGCAGCTCCTTCCCTTCTTCTTCTTATTCTCCTTCTCCTTGCTCCTAGGATTCCTAGGGGGTATAATCTCTAAACTCATTCTTTTGCTCGCTTAGTTTGTGTTTATAGCTTCCTTTAGTGATTAATTATGCGTTTTTAGTGCTGTATGTGGTGATTAGTGTGAACTTTGATTAAGTGAGCTTAGTATTGGGTAGACTAACTTAATTAAGTCTTATTAGAGCCACTTAAACCTAGTTAAACCCCAGATTGCACTAAAATACCCTAAGTTTTCAAATTGTGCAAAATTTAACCTTTTTAAGCAAAACTTAGCCTTTCTGTAATCTGCTTTAGATCTGGGTTGTTCAGGTAAAAATTGAGGAAACTGGAGCATGTATACTAGGTCTAGACCACACCACCAGAGCACGAGCCCCTGACCCCACACCCAGGCCGTCGGAATAATCCTTCTGGCCGTAAATTGCTGCCGGCCTTGGGAGATAAGTGCTAGGAATTGTTCTGTAGGTGTCGGCTACATTTCTAATGTCTATGGTATATGCAATTTTGTAAGTTTTTAACCTGGGTAGAATCTGGGACAATATATCTTTTTTCAAGTACGTTTAGTTCGCGCGATACGTGAGTAGGTTCTGTGATCCAGCGTGTCGCGACGTGTCGGGTTAGGTTTAGACGTGTATACACACTTTTTAGTGTATCGTACACACGCGCGTTAATTCGCGACGCGAGTTTCTCGTTTTGTTTCGATATCGCGTTTTGTAGAATTTTGCATATATATATGGATTCCTTGTGTTATTCTAGGTTCGCAAGCGGGTACGTCGGACGCCGCCAAGAAAGGGAAGCAGGTGGTCGGCGACGAGTAGCGCTTGACCAAGTGAGTAGATTTAACATCTACGGGGAAATCGACCGTATGGCGTTAAGTGTCAGGGCGTGTTAGGATATTTAGTCGTAGATGTTCATATGGACTATAGTAGCTGTTAGTTATATGTATGCCCTAGAGGCCATTACTGTACATTGGATGCATATTGTAGTGGATGCTGGGACATATATAGGAAGGACTTTCTTGCTCGACATGATAGTACGCTATCTGGTTGCTCTTTATCTTAACGTGTATACTTTTCGTCTCTCTGTTACATGTTGATAAAGCCCTTAGGATGTGTACTCGACTTCCAGAACTATGATGCAGATCATACTAGTGGGGCCTGGGTAGTCAATGAGTACATCCTTCATTGTTCCTAGTCGTGGGAATATCGAGACGGGGCATCGATATTCCAGAGTAGACTAGCACATAGCTTCTCGAACCATGCGATGGGCGATGGATGATCCCATATCCATTGGTGTTTGACATCGAAGATGGTATGCGGGTGCCCAGTGGAGACTGGGTACACTGAACGGACTCGCCGAGAACTCCCAGATGGTATTATACCTCACGTCAGATGGCAGTTCTCTGGTGACACTGGTACAGCTTAGTCTGTTGACCCGAGATCGTCATAGAGTCTTGTGTGTCTCCCACTGTGCTTTGATTTCCACCCTACCACGGCTCTACTGAGTCGTGCAAACAGGTGGTTTTTGGGTACAGTCCCGATTCACATGGAGGCAATGAGCGATAGGAGGGGATTCGTCTCTCCCGGTATTGAGGGTTGATGTTGTGCTATGCTCGACTGGCCATAACAGGAAATCCCTGGCCAGGTTGCAGTGATATACTGGTAAGAGTTATCAGTAGTTTCACGAATGTTATGGACCTCAAGTCGGCATGACTTATCGAGCTACTGGGGTTTGACGTTTACCACCCCTAGGCGAGATATGCGACATATCAGACGAACAGACCGGACTGTACGGTAAGTGTTACTGGTTGGATTCACAGGAGTGTGAGCGGGCTTGCTCGTCGATCTTCTGATCGCTCAATACCCGGGTGGCCGTTACGTTTAGCAGACCGCTTGCGGCTTGTGGGTGTTTGATATGATCATCATCTGCTGCCGGCGTATTGACGAGTCTTTAGAGTCCTACACAGAGGTTTCCTGGCTCAAGCGAAATGAAATAGGAGCGCATATGAGATATGTGCGGGACCGAGAATAATGCGTGTATGTGATACCGCATTCTATTCTCGCGATGAATGTATCGATTGGTTATATGCGATATAACCTAGTTATCGAATCAAGGATTGATTCGATAAGCCGATACATTGGATACTAGTCGGTTATATACGATATGACCGGATCGTTAAATCAAGTGTTGATTTAATGATTTAATGTATAATTATATATTTGATATATTACTTTGCATTAACTAGTATTGGTTCACTTTAAATGGATTTACTCACTTGTTTTGTACACATTGCATATGTGATATATTTTGTGCACATGATTGTATCATGTTTGATAATACATGCAAGCTAGGGTTAGTGTAAAGAATTAGACCATGGTTAAGATTATGATTAGGGTTTTCTTTTTTCTTATTTATTTATTTATTTATTTTGGAAAAAGATGAGAAAAGAATGGTTGCTTTTTTTGTTTGCTAGTTGAACATTCTTGAAGCTTTGAATTAGTCCACCATCCTTGTCTTATACTTAACCCTAACCATTCTAGTTAACCATGGTCCATTCTCTACAACTAACCAAGGGTTAGTAAATGATAAGTATTGATTTATTTATCATTTACATAATACTTATCATATTCTTTTCCATCATCTTCTTCTTCTTCAACATGAGGAAAAGGCTTGCTACATCAATGGTGATTGATGAAAAAGTGTGGGAAATCCAAAACTAAAGTCTACCCAATTCCTATTTCTTCATCCTCTACCTCTTGCCAAGTAGTATAGGGTGTTTCCTTCACAAGTTTTCAAGGCTTGGTGAAGTTGGAGCTTGTTCTTGTGATGCCTCGATGTAGATCATCTTCGGTATCGAACCGACGATCAAGCCCGCCCATTCTTCGATGATGCCAATGCTAGAGTCAAGGGTTCGACTTGGACAGCGGAGGGAGATCATCGCGGAGCTTAGGATGTGGTGGACCGGATCTACAAAGGTTGTAGCCCCTTTCCCTTAGCTTTATTTCCGTTTCCTTTTTGTTAAGTTGTTAACTAGTTTTCTTTTTCGCCTAGATTTCTAGCCAACGATCCGTATTAGGGTTTCTCGGCACCCGTAAAATTTGAAATTGGCATGGTTGATGCCTTGTGAGGCCTCTTTAGAGTGATTAGGAACCTTACAGTGGTATCAGAGCCTAGCTAGAGCCTTAGGCGAAGTCTAGACGGAATTTGAAACCCGATCGAACCGAAACCCAACCCCAAAAATTGCTCTCTGTACTTTTTCTAAAATCGTGGATTTTTCCAAATTAAAAATATGCAGAAAACTCAGCAGGGAAATCTAAGAATTACGGCGCAAAAAGTTTTGCATGAACAGTGTAATCGGAGGCGGAACCGCGGCATAAGCGTAGCTTAGGCGGCGGTTCCGCGGCAGAATTGTGACGTCAGCCCTAACTGTTTGCACAGTAATTCATTGTTTCAGGTGCTGAGTTCTCTGGGTATTTTTAAAATTTATTCAAGAGTTGAATTTTCTGGAGTTGTTTTGGGGATTCGGGTTTTGATGGGAGTATCAAATTTTGTCTGTGTGGCTTTCCGGATAATTTTTTTAGAATATGTTAAAAAGTTCGACCGGATATAAATACCCAATTTTTCCCATGTCGGGAAATTTCCAAGTGTTGGATTTTTCCGTAGTTTAACGACGTTCTAAGTAGTGCAAGTAACGCGATGGACCCTCTAGAAGACAACAAACCTTAACTCGATTATGTGACCGTCTTGAACTGCCCTTTGAACCTTCGGGTTTGGGGCAGTACGGCGTGCCACATGTGAGGCGTTGGCTTGACCCTTCTACGGCTGGACCGTTGGTACTGAGGCACGAACTGAATGTTGTTAGACTTATTTCATGTGTTGAGCTGTATCGGGAAAACTTGGGTGTTTGACAGTTCGATCGAAAAGTTTAACATTTTCTGTTTATCTGGAATGGGATACAATAATTGGAATTCACAAGAAGTTATGAGATAACTGAATGAATGTTATAAACATAGCAGTTTAGTCTCACTTGATCGGTTGCCACGGAATTTTGATGTGATCAAAAGTCCGTCGCAATCACGTAGCGTACGTGGATACTCGCCGGGTAAACTTAATAGACAGCCTCGCTCCATAGCCCCGACCAAGTGACTGTAGGAGAACCCCGTCGCCGAAAGCATCCGTTCGGGTGCTCGCGGTAGCGGTGTTCCGCTTTGGTGCACTTCGTCGACGGTATCAGGGGTGCGGCCGCCTACTAAAGTTTGCGACGAGCATTCGATCAGTTTTTCGGGAATCTTGTTGAATTGCCCGACTTGATATTGAAAAGAGATTTCGATAATCAAACTAAAATGCGGGGTTTATAATTGTTAGGCATGCGATGTCTAAAGAATTCATTTGATCAGGCATGCGATGTCTGAGGTGGTTGCGGATTCCAACTGTTGTAGTTTTACACTTTCTTTTCTGTGACCGTAAGTGTAATATGTGATATCGCCGTTTTCGTTGCTATATGTCAACGACAATTGGGATGCGCATATTTACTTACGTTGATAACATGTGATGTTATGTGTTGCTGGATATGTTATATTGGATCGTCGTGTTTGAATAGCCGGGTTTTTTTTATGTGAGATAAGTGTTTTTCATTTTCATTCATGTAAAAACTTGTATGTAATATTCTTTTATTGGGGCACTTCCAGGTTGCGGAAGTTGTCATCGTTGTTGTATATTATTTACTTTTCTGCACTAGGATAGACCCAAGGAGGGGAGCACAAGTAACCGGGTTCTGGGGTCCAGTGGGAGACCAACTCGAGGAGTCGAGTTCGGGTCTCCTAACCCTAGAATTGGTAGGGTTGCTTGCCGCTCTCGTAGGGGTCTAGGGGTGTGGGATTGGCTATTCATCACGACCGTGGAATCCGTGTTTTATACTGGCTCGTATTGAAAACACGGACGTCCTAGTATATCCAATATTTCATATGTTTCTTCTGCTGTGATTTATCTGTGATGTGATCATGTGATGTTCTGTGACAGATATTATATATAGTATATATGATATATTATATAAACGTTGCTTATGTTTTACACCCGCGCTAGCCCTTTCCCGCTCTGCCGTTAGTTACCTAACCTAACGGTGCAGACGGGACATCGAGGCGAATGCGGATGGCATAAGCGTACGTTTTATTTATCTGTGATGTTTAGGTGGATTTAAATGTTGGGATATTCATTAATGAGATTAATGAAAGAAAATAAACCTAATTGATGTTGTGGAATCAAATTTCAAAATAAAAACAGGTAGCTTCAGTTCTTGCTTTGCATCACGGTGTTCATTATAGAACATCCTGCACCTTATTCGATGAGGAAAGGACCGAGATCCCTTCACCGGGAGTGACTCCTTTAGCAATAACTGGCAGATGCTACAACCATCGATTTGTCTTTGATCGCTTCTATAGTTTACGCTTTGCACAGTGATATATATGATATATCCCGCACCTCATTCGACGAGGAAAGGGCCGACGATCCCTTCACCGGGAGTGACCCCTTTAGCAAAACTAGAAAAGCCTCGAAAACATTCCATTTAAAAACCATTTGATTCCGCAACGAGATCAAGTTCAAAGCGTTAAAGGTTTTCACAAAAACCATTCGCAACCCTCCGTCATTTTAGGAAGTAGATATAAGTCCGTGTTGCCCACCCCGGTGCTTGCGGGGAGGCGGAAAACATAATAAAAATCGGATTTTTAATGACTTAGGCAACATGGACTATGCTTGTGAGGATCTTTGCTAAACATAAACTAGCTAACCCTAACTACAAAGTAGCTAAGTGAAGAAAGGTTATACCTTTGGTCTTTAGTCCTTCTCTCCTTGCTCCTAGGTATGGTAGAAAAGGATCACCTTGCTTGTCTTCTCCCGTCAAAGAAGGATCCACCCGAAAGCCACCACCTTTAGCTTCAACTCCAAGCTAGGAGTAACTAGAGTGCAAGAAATGCTAAGACTTGAACCCTAGAAGTGAGTAGAGAAGATCAAGAGAGGGTTTTTCTCAAGCTTTTTTGTTTCTCAACACATGAGAGGGAGAGAGCTTGAGGGAGAGGATGAGCAAGAGAGAGAAAAGATATGATAGAATGAGAAAAATAGTGAGCCATTCTCACTAATATGTGAGGATAAGTTTAATTAGATAATTAGCTTGAAAATTGTCATGATAAATCATGAATTGACCATTATCATTTCATTTTTGCAAAGATCAAAGAGCATCTTCCAAATGAAATGATTATGGTCAAGTTGTCAACATGGTCAACAAGTCAATGAAGTCAAATTGTCAACAACAACCATGCACAATAATTAAGCTAATTATCAATTAACAATAATCCACACAAAATCAATAGGGTTAATAAAATGACAAAGGCCATTAACCCTAAACAAGGTCCTCTCCCCCAATCTCAAGCAACTGTGCATACGCACCCGCATTCGTGATCCGAGGAACACGAACACAATGAGAAAAACCAATCTCAAATCATATACTAGGATCCGGCTTAAACCAAAGCCCGCTAGTATAGACTGTCCGGACAGCAAACGTGCACAAGTGCGCGGATGCGAACGAACCCTGTCGCAAAACCATGCGACCTCTACTCATTTTGCCTAAAGGCGAATAGCTCTCTGTGTGGGACTCTAAAGACTCGACACTACGCTGGCAGTGGGTTTAACCACAGACCGCAAGCGGCACTAGCTGTACGTAACGGTCCCCAGGTAGATGTCGATAAGAAGACTGACGAGGTGAACCCCATCTGCACTCCTACTGAGCCTGTATGTGACAGTCTCCGTACAGTCCGGTCTGTTCGTCTGATACATCGCATGGCGGGCCTAGGGGGCGGTGAACGTCAGTCCCCTAATAGCGGTACAAGTCGTGTCGGAGTGAAGCCCAGAACACCCTGAGATAACACTGGAAACCTACCAGTATATCTCGCTTGCCCTGGCCAGGGACTACTCGTGTAATGGCTCTCCTAGACACAGCGCGATGTCAACCCCCAATACCGGGAGAGACGAATCCTGTCTAACCGTCACTGCCTCCAAGTGCTTCGGGACTGCACCCAAAAACTACCTGTTTGCACAGCTCCTTTGAGCCGTGGTAGGGTAGCAATCAAAGTGCAGTGGGAACACACTCGAGGCGAAGTGACAGTGTCAAGTCAGCGGACTAAGCTGTACTCATGTCACCTGGGAACTGATAACTGACGATAGGTATACTACCAACCAACAGTTCCCGACGAGTCCTGTCCAGTGTACTCGTAACCCAACGAGCACCCGCATACTATCCCAAGTACGACGTACTAACGGCTGTGGGACAGACCGTCTCCCACACTGGGATGAGAAGCGCATACGCTAGTCTACTCCGGAGTATCGATGCCCTGTCTCGATAGTCCAACGACCAGGGACCTGTATAAGGATGTGCTTATAGATTACCCAGCTTCCACGAGTGCGAGCGCCATCACAACGCTGGTAATCAAGCAAAGATCCTAAGGGCTCTACTAATATGTATACCAGCAATATGCTAAAAGAAACACATGCACATATTAAAGCAGAGACAAACCAAGTAGCATACTACCATTTCGAGCAAGATTGTATATACAACTGTGAATATCCCAAGCTTCCATTAAGTAATATACAAGCTAGTATGATACAGTAATGGCCTCTAGGGCATATACACTAACAATCTCCCACTTGCACTAAGGCCATGTACTGGCGTATCGAAGACCTATCATCTCGATCAGCCGCTCGAACTGAGTCTGGGGCAAGGCCTTGGTGAATGGATCTGCTGTGTTATCTTCTGATGCAACTCTCCGGACCTCGATCTCCTGGCGATCCACGATCTCCCTGATCAGGTGATACCGCCTTAAGATGTGTCTGGATTTCTGATGGGACCTGGGTTCCTTCGCTAAAGCTATAGCCCCGTTGTTGTCGCAATACAGAGGTATTGGGTCAACAATGGACGGAACCACCTGAAGTTCTTTCAAGAACTTCCTCATCCAGACAGCTTCTTTTGCGGCATCAGATGCAGCGATGTATTCCGCTTCCATAGTCGAGTCAGCAACGGTTTCCTGTTTGGAGCTCTTCCAACACACCGCCCCTCCATTGAGGGTAAAGACAAAACCCGACATGGACTTGGAATCATCCTTGTCACTCTGGAAGCTGGAGTCAGCAAAGGCCTCAATCTGCAGGTCTTTTCCGCCATACACCAAGAACATCTCCTTAGTCCTTCTCAGGTACTTGAGAATGTTCTTTACTGCTATCCAATGTTTCTCCCCAGGGTTTGACTGATACCTGCTTACCACACTCAGTGCATAAGCCACATCCGGTCTGGTACACAACATCGCATACATTATAGAGCCTACCGCAGAAGCGTAGGGTATAATAGACATGCGATCCCTCTCCAAATCAGTCTTGGGAGACATCTCTTTGGAGAGGGTGATCCCGTGACAAGCCGGTAGATTACCGCGCTTGGAATCTTCCATACTGAATCTCTTCAGTATGGTGTCGATGTACCTGGACTGCGAGAGTCCTAATATCCTCTTGGATCTGTCACGGTAGATCCGGATACCCAGAATGTAGGAGGCATCACCCAGGTCTTTCATGGAGAACCTGTGTGACAAGAACCCCTTGACAGATTGTAGCATAGGAATGTCATTTCCTATTAAGAGAATGTCATCCACGTATAAAACGAGGAATACTACAGTTCTCGCTACAAATCTACAATAGATGCATGGTTCATCTGGATTTTTGATAAAGCCAAATTCTTTGACCGTCTCATCAAAACAGATGTTCCAACTCCGCGATGCCTGCTTGAGTCCATAAATGGACTTGAGCAACTTGCACACCTTTCCGCTGCTCCCACCCTGAATGAAACCCTCTGGCTGATCCATATAGACACACTCTTCTAAATGACCATTTAGAAAAGCTGTCTTTACGTCCATCTGCCAAATCTCATAATCGTGGAAAGCAGCAATGGCAAGAAGGATCCGAATGGATTTCAGCATAGCTACTGGAGAAAAGGTTTCGTCATAGTCCAAACCAGGTCGCTGACGAAAACCCTTTGCTACCAGTCTAGCTTTATAGGTCTCAACCTGTCCATCTACACCAATCTTCCTTTTGAAGATCCACTTGCATCCTACGGGTTTTACCCCATCTGGAGCAATGTCCAACGTCCATACTTTGTTGGTGTACATGGACTCCATTTCGGTCCGCATTGCATCCAGCCATTTTACCGAGTCGACGCTCTGAATGGCTTGCTGGAAGCTAGTAGGCTCATCACAATCCAGGATGCAGTCTTCTCTATCCCCGTCAATGAGAAAACCGTAGTATCTCTCGGGCGGATGAGACTGCCTACTACTCCTGCGGAGCGGCATAGGAATGTCCTGTTCTTTTGAACTTTCTGGTTCCACTAAACTTTCAGTAATAGTTTGTGGTTCTGGAATTTCTTCCAGTTCTATTGCGCTCCCACTTATTTCTTTTTCTATGAACTGATGTTCTAGAAAGTGGGCATGGCGAGAAACAAGGACTTTTTGTTCTTCTTCGCAATAGAAGTAATATCCCTTGGAGTTCTTTGGATATCCCACAAACTTGCACTGTACTGAGCGTGCCTCGAGCTTGTCCGCATGCTGTTTTTTTACAAAAGCTGGACATCCCCATGTCTTAATGTGATTAAGATAGGGTTTCTTCCCACTCCATAACTCATATGGTGTGGTAGGCACAGTCTTAGTGGGAACACGGTTCAAAAGATATGCAGCTGTCTCTAGCGCATACCCCCAGAAAGATCGCGGTAACTCAGCGTTACTCATCATGGACCGTACCATATCCAATAGGGTTCGGTTCCGTCTCTCCGATACACCGTTATGTTGCGGAGTGTATGGAGGAGTAAGCTGAGAGAGAATTCCATTCTCTTTTAAATAGTTCAGGAATTCGGCACTTAAGTATTCTCCTCCTCGATCCGATCTTAGGATCTTGATACTTTTGCCTGTTTGTTTTTCTACTTCATTCTTATATTCCTGGAATTTTTCAAAAGCCTCGGATTTATGTTTCATTAAGAAGACATAACCGTACCTTGAAAAATCATCCGTAAAGGTAATGAAGTAAGAATAACCGCTTCGCGCATGTGTAGACATTGGACCGCACACGTCGCTGTGTACGAGTCCCAAGAGCTCGCTCGCTCTTTCTCCGTGTCCAGAAAACGGAGCCTTTGTCATCTTTCCTTTGAGACAGGATTGACAAGTTGCATACGATTGATATTCGAACGAATCTAAATATCCTTCAGTATGTAACTTAGTCAATCTTCTCTCGTTGATGTGACCCAGTCTACAATGCCATAAGAAAGTTTTATTAATTTCTGGAGACTTTCTTTTGTGTGTATTCTGGATATTGAAAATCTGTGGTTGGTTTAAAACGTATATACCGTTGTTCAATGTACCTGACCCAATCAAAACTTGATTAAGGTGAATGTTCACTACATTACTTACAAATGCAAATTCATAACCTTCTTTAGATAATAAAGATACAGAAATGATATTACAGGTTGCATTTGGTACATAATAACAACTACGCAAAACCAAAAAGTGTCCATCTGATAATCCCAGGTGATAGTCCCCCACGGCCTCTGCATCCATGCTAGCACCGTTCGCAACTCTGAGGGTCATGTCACCTGCCTTCAAAACTCTACGCTTTCTCAACGCCTGCAAAGAATTACAGATATGAGATCCTGATCCGGTATCCAATACCCAGGAAGTAGAGTTTATTGATAGACAATTTTCAATAACATACACACCTGAAGCTGAAGCTGCAACTCGCTTCAAATCCTGTGTTCTGGCTTTCCAAGCCTTGCAATCTTGTTTCCAGTGGCCACTTTTGTGACAATAGAAGCATTCTTCCTTCCCCACCAGCTTCCCCGCTACCTTTGTTGCTTTACCCTTTCCCTTCGTATCCACTTTACCGACACCGCCTCTTGGTTTGGCGGGGGCTTTCTTCTTCTTGCCCTTGGCTTTCGCCCTGGACCTAGAAGAGGAAGATCCTCCTACAAACAAAGTGGATGTCTCCCTACCCTTCTGTAGGGTGCCCTCAGCAGTCCTCAACATGTTCAGAAGTTCGGCAAGTTCAACCTCCTTTCCTTGCATGTTGAAGTTGAGAATGAACTGGGCGTAAGTGGAAGGAAGGGACTGGAGAATCAGATCAGTATAGAGTTCATTCTCCAACGTGGTCCCGAGGTCCGCGAGCTCCACTATGTAGCCGATCATCTTAAGCACGTGGTCCGCTACCGATGATCCGACGGCCAACCTTGCCGAAAAGAGCTTCTTCGACACTTCGTATCTTGCGATACGAGACTGCTCTCCATACAGTTCTTTTGTATGGAGAAATATGGACTCTAGGTCCATATTCTCGTGCCTCCTCTGATGGTCATTGTCCATCGAGGCTAGTACGAGGCATTTGGCCCTCGCGCAATCTATCTCCCATGTCTTACGGATTTCTACATCCGCGATGCTGGAGGTGGGACCTGGGACGGGGGGGGCTTTGGTGGTAAGTATATACCCCAGCTTGTCATAAGTGATAGCCATCTTGACATTCCTGAGCCAATCTTTGTAGTTTGGCCCTGTCAATATGTTTTTATCTAATAGTAACTTAAGTCCGGTCATCTTGAATGGTCGCTGCAATTAGGAGAGAGAAAAGAAACACTTTAGCATGATGCTCTTGCAAGTTTAGAGTGGTTTTTAGTTTGTCTAAACTGGATGGCTCCCACTGTCTCTCGAATCCCTTCTCAAACCGTAAAGAAAAGGATTAGCCGGGATCATTCTCACCGTACAATACTTGCTTAACCGTTCAGCCAGGCCAGTGTCGGTACTTCGAGGGAGGTTTTCCAACGCTTTCGCGAAGTTCCTTAATTAAGTAACCTCTTTTCCCTGTGGGCGTAGCCCCGCTAACACCTTTCTAGGCACCTACTAGGTTTATAGCATTGATCGTTAAGTGAGAGTTTTCCCGAGGAGTAGCATATACTCACAGTAGGATCGGGATCCAAATATCATCGCGTGATAAAACCGAAGGAATCCTACCAGAATCATCACACTCCAAATGGTATGCAAATCTAGCAAGTTTCAGTACTTATGAAACTCCCGATGTGGATTTTTGCCCCATGCTCTTATGACCTTGACTTTGGCCAAAATATCATAAGTCACATGTCAAGTTCTACCCGTCATTCTCCTGGTTAATTTGGACCCACCCGTACCTACCCTTGACTTTGGCCAAAATGGCAGCACGACTGTCCCAAATCAACGCATCTATCTATGCTGCACATGAATACCCAAACGCTACCAATCACTATGCCTTGACTTTGGCCAAAATACATAGCTTGAATACTTTTGACCATTCATGTGGAATGACGGAGGGCTACGAATGGTTTTGGCGAAACCGTGAACGTAGTGAACTTGATATAATCGATGGAACGAGATAGCTTTTAAAAGGAGTGGTTCAAGCTCCGCGTTTAAAAGTTTAGTTTTGAAAAGAACCGAGTGGTTTTCAAAGTGTTCCAATCGACTTTTACTTGGTTTATTTCTTGCATTAGTTCTTTTAATGCGTCCCATCATTTAATCCTACCATTGCAGAAAACAACCAAAATATGACGTACGCTTATGCCATTCGCATTCGCCACGGGGCCCCGTCATCACCCGTTAGGTTACTTAACTAACGACAGAGCGGGGGCTGGGCTAGCGCGGCTGTAAAACATAAGCAACGCCTAAATAGTTATTATATATAAATATATAGCAATGATAGACATTACAGATCACAGATGAATACATTGGATATACTAGGAATCCGCAATGCGTTCGAGCCTGCAACGCAAAGCGGATTACACGGTCGCGGTGAATAGCCAATACCCCACCCAAGACCCCTACGGGTGCGGCAAACTACCCGCCAAGCACCCGAAGCGAAGCAACCTCCCTCACCACCGTGAGTAGGCCACTCGGCACTTCGAGATACCCGGTAGTTTGTGCACCCCCTCCATGGGTCTATCCTAGGAGCAAAAACAGTAAAAAGAATTATACAATGGCGGCTACAACCCCGACCCGGTTGTGCGGCCATACAAAGAATATTATTACATCAATTTACATGTTACAAATGAATGAAAGAAAATAACGCTCATCTCACATCCAACCCGGCTATTCACCCGCGACAATCCAATCCATTCATATCCACAAACCAATAACAATCACAGATCATGTATAACCCCGACTAATCGTCTTATAGCGATTAGCCGACGTTCAATACATGCAAGCATTACAGATATAACCGATATAGTTAAAGTGCAGTGAAGTTCGGAAAAATACGGAATTATAGGACCCCAAAAAGAAATTTCTTTTCTGTAGAATCTGGGTACATATAATATATACTAAAAATCCCAAAACCAACAACAACACACTCTGCACGAAAAACGATGCGCCGATAACCACAATCCGCGGCGGTTCCACCGCATATACCTACTTCATGCGGCGGAAGCGCGGCGACTTGAGGGAATTAGGGTATCGTTTTTCTTGGGTGTATTCACAAAACCCTGAGACGATTTTACATGTGTACAGTTTTTCATTTCGAGCAGGAAAAATTTTAACAGAAACTTGGATTTTGTAAAAATTTGGTTTTGTGATTTTTCCGGTTCCGAACTTCGTTACACTTAACTACTTAACTAGTTTAGGTTTAGTTAGGCTCTGATACCACTATAAGTCCGTGTTGCCCACCCCGGTGCTTGCGGGGAGGCGGAAAACATAATAAAAATCGGATTTTTAATGACTTAGGCAACATGGACTATGCTTGTGAGGATCTTTGCTAAACATAAACTAGCTAACCCTAACTACAAAGTAGCTAAGTGAAGAAAGGTTATACCTTTGGTCTTTAGTCCTTCTCTCCTTGCTCCTAGGTATGGTAGAAAAGGATCACCTTGCTTGTCTTCTCCCGTCAAAGAAGGATCCACCCGAAAGCCACCACCTTTAGCTTCAACTCCAAGCTAGGAGTAACTAGAGTGCAAGAAATGCTAAGACTTGAACCCTAGAAGTGAGTAGAGAAGATCAAGAGAGGGTTTTTCTCAAGCTTTTTTGTTTCTCAACACATGAGAGGGAGAGAGCTTGAGGGAGAGGATGAGCAAGAGAGAGAAAAGATATGATAGAATGAGAAAAATAGTGAGCCATTCTCACTAATATGTGAGGATAAGTTTAATTAGATAATTAGCTTGAAAATTGTCATGATAAATCATGAATTGACCATTATCATTTCATTTTTGCAAAGATCAAAGAGCATCTTCCAAATGAAATGATTATGGTCAAGTTGTCAACATGGTCAACAAGTCAATGAAGTCAAATTGTCAACAACAACCATGCACAATAATTAAGCTAATTATCAATTAACAATAATCCACACAAAATCAATAGGGTTAATAAAATGACAAAGGCCATTAACCCTAAACAAGGTCCTCTCCCCCAATCTCAAGCAACTGTGCATACGCACCCGCATTCGTGATCCGAGGAACACGAACACAATGAGAAAAACCAATCTCAAATCATATACTAGGATCCGGCTTAAACCAAAGCCCGCTAGTATAGACTGTCCGGACAGCAAACGTGCACAAGTGCGCGGATGCGAACGAACCCTGTCGCAAAACCATGCGACCTCTACTCATTTTGCCTAAAGGCGAATAGCTCTCTGTGTGGGACTCTAAAGACTCGACACTACGCTGGCAGTGGGTTTAACCACAGACCGCAAGCGGCACTAGCTGTACGTAACGGTCCCCAGGTAGATGTCGATAAGAAGACTGACGAGGTGAACCCCATCTGCACTCCTACTGAGCCTGTATGTGACAGTCTCCGTACAGTCCGGTCTGTTCGTCTGATACATCGCATGGCGGGCCTAGGGGGGCGGTGAACGTCAGTCCCCTAATAGCGGTACAAGTCGTGTCGGAGTGAAGCCCAGAACACCTTGAGATAACACTGGAAACCTACCAGTATATCTCGCTTGCCCTGGCCAGGGACTACTCGTGTAATGGCTCTCCTAGACACAGCGCGATGTCAACCCCCAATACCGGGAGAGACGAATCCTGTCTAACCGTCACTGCCTCCAAGTGCTCCGGGACTGCACCCAAAAACTACCTGTTTGCACAGCTCCTTTGAGCCGTGGTAGGGTAGCAATCAAAGTGCAGTGGGAACACACTCGAGGCGAAGTGACAGTGTCAAGTCAGCGTACTAAGCTGTACTCATGTCACCTGGGAACTGATAACTGACGATAGGTATACTACCAACCAACAGTTCCCGACGAGTCCTGTCCAGTGTACTCGTAACCCAACGAGCACCCGCATACTATCCCAAGTACGACGTACTAACGGCTGTGGGACAGACCGTCTCCCACACTGGGATGAGAAGCGCATACGCTAGTCTACTCCGGAGTATCGATGCCCTGTCTCGATAGTCCAACGACCAGGGACCTGTATAAGGATGTGCTTATAGATTACCCAGCTTCCACGAGTGCGAGCGCCATCACAACGCTGGTAATCAAGCAAAGATCCTAAGGGCTCTACTAATATGTATACCAGCAATATGCTAAAAGAAACACATGCACATATTAAAGCAGAGACAAACCAAGTAGCATACTACCATTTCGAGCAAGATTGTATATACAACTGTGAATATCCCAAGCTTCCATTAAGTAATATACAAGCTAGTATGATACAGTAATGGCCTCTAGGGCATATACACTAACAGTAGAGTACTTAGTATTCGTGCTGTGTTTGTTGACCATAGTCAAGGCACAGTGTACGGTAGCTAAGTGATGTCTTCCTACACCGCATATGATGCGATTAGTTAGGACAGTCGCGTGACTTTGTTGACCTTAGTTAAGAGTCATGTGGGTGGGTCTAATTAATCACGAAATGACGGGTAGAACTTGACTAGTGCTTATGATTTGTTGACCATAGTTAAGGTCATAGGTGCTAGGGGTAAAAACCTTTATCGGGAGTTTCAAGTGTTGAAATTTGCAATAAGATTGCATACTTTCTATATGATAGTTGGATCCCAATACCCACTGCGAGTAATTGTTACTCCTGGGAGAGTTTTACACTTTGCAATTAGCCGATCAAGTAGGTGTCTAGAAAGGTGTCAACGGGGTTACGCCTCTGGGAAAACGATGTTTACTGTAATTAGGTCCGTGCGAAAGCACGGCGAACCTCCCTCAAAGTACCGACACTGGCCTGGCTGAAAGATTGGCGAACTTGCAGAGTGTAATTAATCCCGGCTAGTCTTTCCTTTTAAGGTTTGAAGGAAGATTTGATAAAAACAGTGGGAGCCATCCTGATTAGATAAAATATATAACCAATCTGATCTTGCAAGAGCGCACGCAGAGTGTTTTCTTCTCTCTCTCTCCTGGTAGCGACCATATCACGCCTTAATCAAGATAATAATACGGAATTTTGACCGAACCCGCTTGTTATACTGGGCTAGGGAACGTTGGTCCCGCTCCAACTTATAATTGTTATAAGACAGAGCAGGAAATAGGGGAATGCCAGGATTCCCATGCCGCCCAAACGAAGAAAGTACATGAGATGCATCTCCTTCGGATGTGTTCATTACAAAGAACTGTTTCTCAGTATCCTCTGTATCCTGGGTATATGATACCGGATCAGGATCCCAGATATGTAATATGTTACATAGGGCTACAAAAGGGTAGAAAAACTGAGAACGGGTGATAAGTTTCATGAGGCAGAAAACGGGGCAAGTGTTGCAGCCAAGTCTGTTGGTCACTGTCACCCTGTATTACCAATACATTAATTCTGAACAAATACTATTAGATACCGAACCTGATATACAAAATCATATCAGTCTCTTTATCAGTAAAGAAGGATATAACTTTGTATTGTTGGATAATGTTTTGAACATTTCCTATATCAAAAGTTGATCGGTTCAGGCACGTTATCTAAAAGCATTGACGTTCTAAATCAAACTACAGTTCCTTGTATACTTAACACACACAAGAGGAAGAGTTCAGAAATGAACGAATCATTCTTAAGGCATTGTAGACTAGGTCATATCAATGCGACCCGACTGGCTGAAGTTACATTTTAGATGCATATTTAAATCAGTTTGAATTTACATCTTGTGAAACTTGCCAGTCATGTCACAAAGATAATATGACCATAGCTCTGTTTATTAGAAACTGAGAAAGAGTTAATGAACTCTTGGGACTGATGCATGATGATGTATGTAAGGTCTCCTGTCTACACATGCCAGGACTGGTTCTTTATACTTCATTATATTCTCTGATGATCTCTCAAGATTCAGTCATATGTTCCTGTTGAAACATAAGTCCGAACCTTTTGAGGTATTCACAGAATATAAGTTAGAAGTAGAGAACCAATAACCGGGTATAAGTATTATGTCCTTTGATGAGATCAAGGAGGAGAATACTTGAGCATGGAATTCCTGGATTATTCTAAAGGAGAATGAGATTCTCTCTCGGCATTACTCCTCCAAATAACTATAGCACATTGGTGTATCGGGGCGGAGCAATCACACCCTATATGATATGGTGTGCTCTATGATGAGTACTACTGAGTTACCTATTTCCTTTTTGGGAGTTATGCGCTTGAGAAGCGGCAAACCTATTGAATAGGGTTCGAATCAAATCACTGCCTACCACTTCATATGTGATATGGAAAGGGAAGAGCCCATATCTTAAGTTAGTTAAGATTTAGGGTTGTCCGGCCTATGTCAAAAGCAAAATCCGGACAAAATCGAGGCAGGATCAGTTCTGTAGAACTGGAAAGGTTCCAGCCATACAAAACTGCAGTTGATGATTTGACTGAACCATAAGATTCTAGAGTTCCCGACGAACCTCAGCCTCTCCGCCGATCTAGTAGGGTTCCTCATCCGCCTGAGAGATACCTCGGTTTCTCGATGACAGTGGGAGCAAGGAATGCATCATGAGATGATGACCCAACTAGTTTCGAGCAGGCCATCAAGAGTAGGGACTCTGTAAGAATGGCTGGATGCTTAGCGATCTGAGATGGAATCCATATACACCAACAAAGTATGGACTTTGGTTGCTATATCTGAAGGGTTAAATCCCCATCAGGAGCAAGTATATCTTGAGAAGATTACTTGGTGTAGATGGAAAAGTTGAGACTTTCAAAGCTAGACTTGTTAAAGGTTTTCGTCATCGACCAGGCGTGGATAATGATGAAACCTTTTTCCAGTAGCTATGCTTAAGTCTATCCAGATCCTACTTACCACGGCTACATACCATGACTACAATATCTGGCGGTTGGGTGCCATGACTGCTTTTTTAAATACTGATTTAGAAGAGAACGTCTATAAGAACACAGCCAGAGGTCTTCGTAAAACAGTGGGAGCAGCGGAAACGTGTGCAAGTTGCTTTACATAATGAAGCAGGCATCGCGGAGTTGGAACGTCTGTTTTGATGTGATAGTCAAAGTGTTTGACTTCATCAAAATGGTAGACGAACCTTGTATATACAAAAGGGTAGTAGAGAGTAAGGTGGTCATCTTCGTATTGTACGTAGACAACATACTCTTGATAGGAAAAGAGTTTCCTATAATACGATCGGTCAATCTCCTATTATCACAAGGATTCTCCAAATAGGATAAAGATGATACCTCCTAAATCCTGAGATTTGGACCTATGAGATAGATCTAAAGGGATATTAGGGTTCTCACTAGGTATAGTGAGATTGTATCAATCGATCCTAAGGAGAATCACTGGAAGTGTTCCAGGGTGATAAAGATGACTGAATGTCAGTCACAGGCACTGTCTTTACCCTTAGTAAAGGGACGG
This sequence comes from Agapanthus africanus, assembly GCA_030015575.1. Lineage (NCBI taxonomy): Eukaryota > Viridiplantae > Streptophyta > Magnoliopsida > Asparagales > Amaryllidaceae > Agapanthus > Agapanthus africanus. The sequence continues at coordinate 487,663,070 of CM057341.1, forward strand.
TATGTTGGAAGAGTTCCAAGCTAGATACCGTGGCAAACTAGACTATAAAGGCTGGTAACATCGCTATTGAAGATACTACCAAAGAGGAAGTTTGGGTATATATTGGTGTAAGTGCACGGCGGCGCCCCGGCCGTCAATCCGACGCCGGAATGCGGAAGCGGTGAAAAACTTTAAATTTTGCGGACTTTGCAAACCGGCACCACCGCGCACTAAACTCCGGATCGAACCATTAACTAGTCTAGCTAACTACAAGTAAGGGAATAGAGATATACCGACTGATCCGAGTCCTCCGGTCTTCATCTCCACTCCGATCTCCTCGCGGGATCTCCGTCTGTCTCCTCCTCGTCGGAAAGGGCACCACATCGCCTGTAGCTTTTACGGGCTCCCACCTCAATACCGAGGCAACTCGGGCGCGAAGCTGGCGAATCGACGCGTCCAAGATTTGCTGTAGGAAGTGTAGTGTAGAGTGCATGTCTCACTTTGGGGTTTGTTGCCATTTGTAGATGATGGAGGAAACAAGATAAGAAAAATGGTGCTTGCATTTTTCTTGGCATGAAAAGAGATCAAGAATGAAAAACACTCTCAAAGATGAAGCTCTCTCCTTCTCCTTTTTTCTTCTCACTCAACATGGAAAAAACTTATGAACTTAGAAATGGAGGAGGAAAGAATATGAAGCATTAAGGGAGGTGAGTGTAGGAGAGAACAAGAGGTGACCACATCAAGAGACAAGAAAACATCAAGCATGCTTCATACATTAATCAAACCCATACCCTTTTCAAATCTCATTAAAGCAAGTGATGGAGCAAAAGATATGAAGCTATCATAATCAATCTTTATGCAAGAAAACCCTCCACAAAGTGTTATTTGCAAACTTGCAAATAACCCCCTCCATCGGAAAAGTCCGGCCGGGAAAGAACAAAGGAAAACCGGCCGGAACGGAATGCAAACTGGAAACTCCAGAAAACTGGTCCCGTAATAAATTACAGGAGAACCCCGATACTGTGCATACACACCCGCATTTGTATTCCGTCCGGATACAAATGCAAAAAGACAAAATCTACACTGTACTAAACTAGGACCGGCTTAAACCAAAGCCGGCTAGTAATATCCGTTCGATCCTGATCCGTGCAATACCGCACGTATCTGATCGAACCCTGCCATATACCTATACGGCTACTAGTACAAACCGTCCGATCCTGATCCGTGCAATACCGCACGTATCTGATCGGACCCTGCCATATCTCCATACGGCCTCTACAGCGTTTCGCCCGAAACTTGAGTAACTGAAAGTGTGGAGGACTCTAAAGACTCGTCAATACTATGGCTGTGGATTTAACCACTAGCACGTCAGAGGTATAAGCCAATACGTGACGGGCCACCAGCTATTGACCAAAAGGGAAGTCGATGAGTAAACTCATCCTGACACCCTACTGAGCCTGTCAGTGACAATATCCGTTCAGTCCGGTCCGTTCGTCTATGAGCATCACATGGCGGGCCTAGGGGGTTGGTAAAAGTCAGACCCCCAAAAGCGGTACAAGTCGTGTCGGAGTGTAGCCCAGAACACCCTGAGATACTACTGGAATACCTACCAGTAAATCTCCTTGCCTTGGCCAAGGACTTTGTGTAATGGCTCTCCTAGACACAGCACGACCTCACCCCCAATACCGGGAGAGACGAACCCCTGAAGATACGCTCACTGCCTCCATGTGGCTCGGGACTGTACCCAACTAAAACCTGTTTGCACGACTCCTTTGAGCCGTGGTAGGGTAGTAATCAAAGTACAGTGGGAACTCACACGAGACAAATGACGATCCCCAGGTCGATGAACTAACCTGCACACATGTCACCAGGGAACTGCCATCTGACGTCTGGTATATGACCAACTAGCATGTTCCCGGCGAGTCCTGTCCGGTGTACTCATAACCCAATGAGCACCTGTATACATCTTAGGTGATCCAACTGACACCAGTGGCTTGTGAGACCGGCCACCGCCCCTCGTCGGGGTCTCGACTGTATACACTAGTCTACTAATGGAGTATCGATGCCCGGTCTCGAAACTCCCACGACTAGGGACCTTTTAAGGATATGCTTGTAGACCCCCAGCTCCCACCTATATGATCGCCCTCATACTGCTGGTGGTCAAGCAAGAATCCTAGGGGCTCTATCAACGTGTAATAGCGACGTGTCAGGTCACCTAAAGCAGTATACGATGATAAAGGTAAACCAGATAGCATACTATCATCTCGAGTAAGACTGTCCTACCGGGATAGGTCATCCCTCAATCATTACAATCACGTACCTGTGACCTAATAATTGACTCTGAGGGCACTATCTCCAACAATCTCCCACTTGCACTCAAGGCTAATTATTGCGATGTCGCATACTCACAGCCCGTGTGATACCGAACATCCAACTCCTCTACTAGTCAGTCTCACAAAGCTCGTTTGCGGAACTATTGCGTTCGAGGAATAGCCTCAGTGAGTGGATCCGCTTAGTTGTTTCTTTCCATGTCTCTCTATATCTCATGTTCGCGGAGAAACCCATCTCCCGAAATGAGCAATACCTGTCTTAGAATGTGTCTGGATGTCTGATGGGACTGAGCTCATAAATGAACTCCAAATCCAAACTTCTTAGACTGTATCGTCAACTGAACTTAATCAGTATCCTGCGCCATGCCACCCTCAGTATTTCCTTGGACCACCTGTCCAAAATACTGCCCCTCGTCAGAAGGAAAACTATAACTCTGACAACCTCCTTGTCGTCCATGTCACCTTGGAAGCCTGGAATGATAACTGTCTCCTGAATGAGGCTGTCGTTATCATATCCCTAGAACATGCACTTATGTTCTAAAACTGCTTCCGACTGTTTCTCCAGGATTGGATTAATGTCAACTTATTGCATCTTGTGCAAGAACAACATCTGGTGTGGTACTTGACATCTCACGATTGACTCAATTGCCTGAGCAAGTGATCTGCCAATCATGTCCGTCCCTCTCCCTTTTAGTATGTAAGACACCTTTGGAGAGGGTGACTCCATTATCTGCAGGTACACTACCGTGCCAGGAGTCGTCCATCCTAAATACTCTTAGAATGCTGTCAAGTACCCTGATTGGGAAACCACCCAAATCTAGATCTAAAACCATAGATCCAGTAACCAGTATGTCAGATATAAAATCCATTTCCTTTGTGGAGAAACCACTGTGTGACGACCAAAGTATAACCGATCGTAGTATAGGAGTTTCTTTTCCTACTTTGTGTATGTCATCCAAATACCATGACATCACATCCTACTACCTTCTCAGCAGATCCATCTTCTATTCTGATGAAGTCAAACCTATGACTGTCACGTCAGAAATAGATGATCTATCTTCGCTACATCTGCTTTAGTCTATAAATAGACATAAGCTACCTGTCCACCAATGCTTCCGCTGCTCCCACTGACTACGACAACCCTCTGGCAGAGTCATATACACGTACACTTCTAAAACTAGTTTTAGAACGATGCTATACTCATCCTCCCGCCGGGTCTCGTAACCTGGAACAACAGCAATGGCAATTGTGGGTAAACAAGAACTTCCCTGTCACCGTCCTTGAGGCCACCGTAGTGCCTCTCGGGTGCCTGAAGTTACCCACCTTATCTGCGGAGTGGCCAATGGAATGTCAATCCAGATTGAATCTTTAGGTTCCTTATCAAATCTTCAGTAATCGTTTGTGGTTTTGGAATCACTTCCAGTTCTACCATACTCCCACTTCTGTTTTTCTGAAAAAATTCATTTTTAATTTAAAACTGTGGCGAGTCATAGAACAATATTGCTATTGTTCATCCAGATGGTAGAAAATCAACCCTCGTCATAGCCTGGGTCAACCCACAAACAGCCATTACAGAAACGTGCCTTGAGTTATCCAGAGTCTGGTTTTAATCATAAGCCGGACAACTCCCCGTACCTTAACAATGTTAAGATATGAACTGTACTATATCCAATATAGAACCAGAGGCACTGATTTAATTGAACCAGATTCAAATCATGCATCTGTCTCCAGTGCATGTCAACTAAATGGAGAGAGGCCGATCAGCGTTACTCAACTTAGGAATGCTTCCAATTATGAGTGACCTGAAAAAGAAGCAATTTCTCTTTATCATTACTATCAACTGAATACCATACACAAGTATCTATATCTTCGATCACTTTGAAGAATCTTGATACTTGCTACACCTGGTTCTCTACTCTATTCAAATACCTATAACTCCTCAAAACTTAGACCCTGTGTTTCTACGAAACACACATCTAAAAACTAGAGAAGTTAAAAGTAAACAGAATATAGTATAAGGACCAACCCCTCTGTCCCAATGGACACTGGACAACATACAATACTCTGTATAAGTCCGATGAGTCTAACAACTCTTTCACTGTGTGTCGTAGGTTGAAAACTGTACTTATGGTTAAGAAGAATTACACCGCTGTTTAATGCTCCTTACCTAACCATCCACTGATATAGGTAAATGTCATCGACATAATATCAAAAGGTATATCTCACTCTATAAAAATAGACGTACAGATATATCAATTTGAAATTGGTGCACAACAGCGGATATTCAAAACCAAATATTTGCCGACCGGCAAACAGCCCAGGTGATCTCCTCAAATATCACCGATTACAACGAATCCCGATATAATGAGGATGATCACCTTATTCCCAATAACCTACTCCCACTCACCATCTGTAAAACCATACAGATGTGAGAATCAAACCTGGTAAATACATACCCTGGAGCAAGTGTCTAATCAGGAAATCAGTTTTCATTTAACAGTACACAGTGAAACTGAAACATTGTAATGTTTCGATGGGGTATCCTGGTATTCCTAGTAATGCCTCTTCCATTATCCAGATTCACAACTATAACCGTATAATTCTAATTCTTTGCCACCTCTCCAAATCCCTTTATTTGTCTTTAGTCATTACCTTCTGCACTCCCCTTAGGCCAAATGGTTTTCTTCCTTCCCTACCGTTTGGCACCAGCCTATGGTTTGGAAGAAGACTATCCAATAAGCATAATGGGTGTACTGTCCTAGTCCTAGGAGCACTCGCAATGCGAGAGAAGGTGAAGATAAAAGACAACCGAATAAGCCTTATTCCTATTTCTCCTGGACCAGAACCCATCCCCGAACTGGAACAAGTTCCTTTCGAGTTCGTATATAACCATACGATGGAGTATCCAATAAACTGTGGATCTTCGTAGTGATACGGAGTGTCCTGGAGAAATACAAAGGTGATTTAGGATTGGCGAAGAAAAACTTGGTTTGGTCGTGAATATCAGTTGCAATTTACTTTGCCCTCTTACTAATCCCTTGCTCTGTCTTAATCCTAATACCTTCTGCACACCATCGTTATGCTAATTGGTTTTCTTCATTCCCTACCGGTCGGCACCAGCCTAAGGTTTGGAAGAAGACTATCCAATCTGCATAATAGGTGTACTATCTCCTAAACCAAGGAGTACTCATAACATGAGAAAAGGTAAAAGGGAAAAGACAACTGAATAATCCTATCCGTTTTCTCCAGAACCGGAAACCATCCTCGAATCCCTTCGAGTTCGTATCTAACCATACGATGGTTTTGTCCAATGGAAGTGGACGTTCGCAGTAATACGGGGTGTCCCGGAGAAAAGGGTAAAAGTAGGAGGGGCAACGAGGTTTGCAACTCTGACAATCCAAAAGCCGGTGTTTAAGAAGGTTCGGTCAACTTGGTCACTGAGTCAAAGTCTTAGGGTTGGGTCAATGGTCGCTGCCAAAGAGAGAGAGAAAAGAAACACTCAGCGTGCACTCTATCCTAGATCAGAATGGTCACCAATTTATCTAATCTGGAATCCTCCCACTGTACCTCAAATTCTCCTCCAAACCTGAAAGAAGAATTAGTCGGGGTTACCCGAGGAGTAAACTAACTCATCAGTGGGAATCGGGATCCAACTCTCATCGCATGATAACGTGACGGAATCCGCTCACGTCATCACACTCCAGAAGGTATGCGCATATCTGGCAAGTTTCAGTTCTTTTGAAACTCCCGATGTGATTTCTGCCCCATGCTCTTATGACCTTGGCGTGAGGTCAAAATATCATAAGTCACATGTCAAGTTCTACCCATCATTATCCAGGTTAATTTGAACCCACCCGTACATACCCTTGACGTAGGCCAAAATAGTAGTACGACTGTCCTAAACCAACGCATCTATCTATGCTACAGATAAATACCCGGCAGCTACCAAACACTATACCTTGGCGTGAGGTCAAAATACATAGCTTGAATACTACCGAATATTTAACTGAAATGATGGAGGGCTACGAATGGTTTCTGGCGAAAACCTTTAACGTAATGAACTTGATATCGTTGAAGGAACGGATAGCTTTTTAGAAAATATAGTGACGAAAACCTTTACTAAAGAGGTCACTCCCGGTGAAGGGATCTCGGCTCTTTCCCCGTAGAATGAGGTGCAGGATATTCCAAATGAATACCACGGTGCAAAGCAAAAGTAATCGGCTATAGTGAAGTTAATGCCCTGACGCAAACTTCTGTCCAAGGGGTCACTCCCGGTGAAGGGATCTCGGCCCTTGCCTCGTCGACTGAGGAGCAGGATATTCCAAATGAATACCACGATGCAAAACAAAAGTGAACGTCCTTGCAATAACAGCTTTTCGAAAAGTGTTCCAACAACATCAGATTAGGTTTGTTTTTAAACTTGCATTGATCCGAATCAATGCAGTCCCATCAATTGATCACACCACAAAGAACGAAAATATACTGACGTACGTATATGCCATCCGCATTCGCCACTGGGTCCCGTCATCACCCGTTAGGTTAGCTTACTAACGACAGAGCGGGGACTGGACTAGCGCGGATGTAAAACATATACAACATCTACTAATATATATACCAATATATTATATTCGCTCAAGGCGTGAATAAAATGCAACATCACAAAGAATGAACAGCATCACAGAAACAATACAGATATCTGGGATCCCCGGGTTTCACAGAGCCACTACTGAAACCCGACGTTCCCCTGGTCGTGTGGATAGCCTGTGCAATGTAATCCTAGACCCCTACGGGCGCGGCAAGTCACCCGCCAAAACCTGAAGCGAGGCAGCCCCCTTCAGCACCGTGAATGGACCACCCAGCACTTCACGGAATCCGGTAACTTGGGCACCCCTCCTGGGTCAAACCTGTACCCCCTACGAGTGCGGCGAATAGCCCGTCAATCCTGGAGTGAAGCCCCCTCCGTCCCAATGCCATGAGATGCGGGCTAGTTGCCTTCTAGAACCCGGCTATCCGTGCACCCTTCCGCGGGGCAATCCTAGTACAGAAAGTAAAATATACATACAACGGGTACATCGACCGCAACCAGGTCGTGCCCCAAAATAATAATACAAACAGGCAGTGACGGCAGTCCACATGTCGGACGCTCGCCCCGCAATATCAAATGTACATGATACAACAAAACTGTACTAGCATTGCATCCAGGCTATCCCCCACGACCGATCCGCAACAACACAGCAAATACATAGAACATCAACGTGAAAGTCACGTTCGCAAATCCGTCTAACCGGGCTATAGCAGTTAGACCGGATTTACCGATCGAGTGACATTCACGGTCGCAGATATAATGTAAATACTGTGAAAAATGTGTTTAAAATTTTCCGATTGATCAAACATTAACAAGTGGGCCCCCAAACAAAACTGTAGCAACCACAGAAAACCTGGGCCCAATTTTAATATTCCAGAAACCACATTTATCACTCAGGAACACACTGCAAAACTTTGGGGGGGTGAACAGTTATATCCGCGGCGGAAGCGCGGCCAAAACAGGGGTTTGGCCGCCCTTCCGCGGCGGTATGATGAGATCGTTGAACCAAATTTTTACAGTGACCTTAGAATTCCCTGCACATCACTTTGAGACAACCTGAAAAATTTTTGGACTCAAAAAAAATTCGACAGAAACTGATGTGCTTGAAATACGTGTTTTCGGGATTTTGTTCGATCGGAAACGCAAACACATTACACAAAGCTAGACGAAGTTAATGGCGAGGCTCTGATACCACTGTAAGTGCACGGCGGCGCCCCGGCCGTCAATCCGACGCCGGAATGCGGAAGCGGTGAAAAACTTTAAATTTTGCGGACTTTGCAAACCGGCACCACCGCGCACTAAACTCCGGATCGAACCATTAACTAGTCTAGCTAACTACAAGTAAGGGAATAGAGATATACCGACTGATCCGAGTCCTCCGGTCTTCATCTCCACTCCGATCTCCTCGCGGGATCTCCGTCTGTCTCCTCCTCGTCGGAAAGGGCACCACATCGCCTGTAGCTTTTACGGGCTCCCACCTCAATACCGAGGCAACTCGGGCGCGAAGCTGGCGAATCGACGCGTCCAAGATTTGCTGTAGGAAGTGTAGTGTAGAGTGCATGTCTCACTTTGGGGTTTGTTGCCATTTGTAGATGATGGAGGAAACAAGATAAGAAAAATGGTGCTTGCATTTTTCTTGGCATGAAAAGATATCAAGAATGAAAAACACTCTCAAAGATGAAGCTCTCTCCTTCTCCTTTTTTCTTCTCACTCAACCATGGAAAAAACTTATGAACTTAGAAATGGAGGAGGAAAGAATATGAAGCATTAAGGGAGGTGAGTGTAGGAGAGAACAAGAGGTGACCACATCAAGAGACAAGAAAACATCAAGCATGCTTCATACATTAATCAAACCCATACCCTTTTCAAATCTCATTAAAGCAAGTGATGGAGCAAAAGATATGAAGCTATCATAATCAATCTTTATGCAAGAAAACCCTCCACAAAGTGTTATTTGCAAACTTGCAAATAACCCCCTCCATCGGAAAAGTCCGGCCGGGAAAGAACAAAGGAAAACCGGCCGGAACGGAATGCAAACTGGCAACTCCAGAAAACTGGTCCCGTAATAAATTACAGGAGAACCCCGATACTGTGCATACACACCCGCATCTGTATTCCGTCCGGATACAAATGCAAAAAGACAAAATCTACACTGTACTAAACTAGGACCGGCTTAAACCAAAGCCGGCTAGTAATATCCGTTCGATCCTGATCCGTGCAATACCGCACGTATCTGATCGAACCCTGCCATATACCTATACGGCTACTAGTACAAACCGTCCGATCCTGATCCGTGCAATACCGCACGTATCTGATCGGACCCTGCCATATCTCCATACGGCCTCTACAGCGTTTCGCCCGAAACTTGAGTAACTGAAAGTGTGGCGGACTCTAAAGACTCGTCAATACTATGGCTGTGGATTTAACCACTAGCACGTCAGAGGTATAAGCCAATACGTGACGGGCCACCAGCTATTGACCAAAAGGGAAGTCGATGAGTAAACTCATCCTGACACCCTACTGAGCCTGTCAGTGACAATATCCGTTCAGTCCGGTCCGTTCGTCTATGAGCATCGCATGGCGGGCCTAAGGGGTTGGTAAAAGTCAGACCCCCAAAAGCGGTACAAGTCGTGTCGGAGTGTAGCCCAGAACACCCTGAGATACTACTGGAATACCTACCAGTAAATCTCCTTGCCTTGGCCAAGGACTTTGTGTAATGGCTCTCCTAGACACAGCACGACCACACCCCCAATACCGGGAGAGACGAACCCCTGAAGATACGCTCACTGCCTCCATGTGGCTCGGGACTGTACCCAACTAAAACCTGTTTGCACGACTCCTTTGAGCCGTGGTAGGGTAGTAATCAAAGTACAGTGGGAACTCACACGAGACAAATGACGATCCCCAGGTCGATGAACTAACCTGCACACATGTCACCAGGGAACTGCCATCTGACGTCTGGTATATGACCAACTAGCATGTTCCCGGCGAGTCCTGTCCGGTGTACTCATAACCCAATGAGCACCTGTATACATCTTAGGTGATCCAACTGACACCAGTGGCTTGTGAGACCGGCCACCGCCCCTCGTCGGGGTCTCGACTGTATACACTAGTCTACTAATGGAGTATCGATGCCCGGTCTCGAAACTCCCACGACTAGGGACCTTTTAAGGATATGCTTGTAGACTCCCAGCTCCCACCTATATGATCGCCCTCATACTGCTGGTGGTCAAGCAAGAATCCTAGGGGCTCTATCAACGTGTAATAGCGATGTGTCAGGTCACCTAAAGCAGTATACGATGATAAAGGTAAACCAGATAGCATACTATCATCTCGAGTAAGACTGTCCTACCGGGATAGGTCCTCCCTCAATCATTACAATCACGTACCTGTGACCTAATAATTGACTCTGAGGGCACTATCTCCAACAATTGGTTCATAAGATGAACTAGGTTCCTGCCATTGTATGACAATGGAAGTGTGGCTTTGGCCCTGGAACCCTGGTCCCATCAGTGACCCAGACAAATTCTGAGGAAGCATCACCTGATCATGAAGATAGTTGATCTCCGGGGTGATCGAGGTTAGGAGAGTAGACTCAGAGGACAACACGGCGGATCCACTCACGAAGGCCTTTTTCCCAAAGAGTGACTTTTAGGGGATGGTTAAGTATGTGATACTGCAACCACTGCTACAGATAGCCCTAGTGTAAGTGGGAGATTGTTAGTTATATGTATGCCCTAGAGGCCATTACCGTACATTGGATGCATATTGTAGTGGATGCTGGGACATATATAGGAAGGACTTTCTTGCTCGACATGATAGTACGCTATCTGGTTGCTCTTTATCTTAACGTGTATACTTTTCGTCTCTCTGTTACATGTTGATAAAGCCCTTAGGATGTGTACTCGACTTCCAGAACTATGATGCAGATCATACTAGTGGGGCCTGGGTAGTCAATGAGTACATCCTTCATTGTTCCTAGTCGTGGGAATATCGAGATGGGGCATCGATATTCCAGAGTAGACTAGCGCTTAGCTTCTCGACCCATGCGATGGGCGATGGATGATCCCATATCCATTGGTGTTTGACATCGAAGATGGTATGCGGGTGCCCAGTGGAGACTGGGTACACTGAACGGACTCGCCGAGAACTCCCAGATGGTATTATACCTCACGTCAGATGGCAGTTCTCTGGTGACACTGGTACAGCTTAGTCTGTTGACCCGAGATCGTCATAGAGTCTTGTGTGTCTCCCACTGTGCTTTGATTTCCACCCTACCACGGCTCTACTGAGTCGTGCAAACAGGTGGTTTTTGGGTACAGTCCCGATTCACATGGAGGCAATGAGCGATAGGAGGGGATTCGTCTCTCCCGGTATTGGGGGTTGATGTTGTGCTATGCTCGACTGGCCATAACAGGAAATCCCTGGCCAGGGTTGCAGTGATATACTGGTAATTGTTATCAGTAGTTTCATGAATGTTATGGACCTCAAGTCGGCATGACTTATCGAGCTACTGGGGTCTGACGTTTACCACCCCTAGGCGAGATATGCGACATATCAGACGAACAGACCGGACTGTACGGTAAGTGTTACTGGTTGGATTCACAGGAGTGTGAGCGGGCTTGCTCGTCGATCTTCTGATCGCTCAATACCCGGGTGGCCGTTACGTTTAGCAGACCGCTTGCGGCTTGTGGGTGTTTGATATGATCATCATCTGCTGCCGGCGTATTGACGAGTCTTTAGAGTCCTACACAGAGGTTTCCTGGCTCAAGCGAAACGAAATAGGAGCGCATATGAGATATGTGCGGGACCGAGAATAATGCGTGTATGTGATACCGCATTCTATTCTCGCGATGAATGTATCGATTGGTTATATGCGATATAACCTAGTTATCGAATCAAGGATTGATTCGATAAGCCAATACATTGGATACTAGTCGGTTATATACGATATGACCGGATCGTTAAATCAAGTGTTGATTTAATGATTTAATGTATAATTATATATTTGATATATTACTTTGCATTAACTAGTATTGGTTCACTTTAAATGGATTTACTCACTTGTTTTGTGCACATTGCATATGTGATATATTTTGTGCACATGATTGTATCATGTTTGATGATACATGCAAGCTAGGGTTAGTGTAAAGAATTAGACCATGGTTAAGATTACGATTAGGGTTTTCTTTTTTCTTATTTATTTATTTATTTATTTTGGAAAAAGATGAGAAAAGAATGGTTGCTTTTTTTGTTTGCTAGTTGAACATTCTTGAAGCTTTGAATTAGTCCACCATCCTTGTCTTATATTTAACCCTAACCATTCTAGTTAACCATGGTCCATTCTCTACAACTAACCAAGGGTTAGTAAATGATAAGTATTGATTTATTTATCATTTACATAATACTTATCATATTCTTTTCCATCATCTTCTTCTTCTTCAACATGAGGAAAAAGCTTGCTACATCAATGGTGATTGATGAAAAAGTGTGGGAAATCCAAAACTAAAGTCTACCCAATTCCTATTTCTTCATCCTCTACCTCTTGCCAAGTAGTATAGGGTGTTTCCTTCACAAGTTTTCAAGGCTTGGTGAAGTTGGAGCTTGTTCTTGTGATGCCTCGATGTAGATCATCTTCGGCATCGAACCGACGATCAAGCCCGCCCATTCTTCGATGATGCCAATGCTAGAGTCAAGGGTTCGACTTAGACAGCGGAGGGAGATCATCGCGGAGCTTAGGATGTGGTGGACCGGATCTACAAAGGTTGTATCCCCTTTCCCTTAGCTTTATTTCCGTTTCCTTTTTGTTAAGTTGTTAACTAGTTTTCTTTTTCGCCTAGATTTCTAGCCAACGATCCGTATTAGGGTTTCTCGGCACCCGTAAAATTTGAAATTGGCATGGTTGATGCCTTGTGAGACCTCACTAGTGTGCCTAGGAACCCTACAGTAGCATACCTTATTGTTGCATATAGAAATGATAGTATAGAATACTGCACGAGCACTATTTGTATGTTACACCCACACCGGTAGTGATTGCCATGACACTCGCACTATAGGATTGCTACGCATTATACATATCGTTTGATTGCTGCATCATTGACGATTGTCATGACTTGACATATATTGATATCTTCATACTTGCGCACATGCACACTTTATATTCATACCAGTGCACACATATATTGATATTTTCATACCTGCGCACATGCACACTGTATATATTCATACCAGTGCACACATATATTGATATCATCATACTTGCGCACATGCATACTGTATATTCATACCAGTGCACACATATATTGATATCTTCATACTTGCGCACATGCACACTATATATTCATACTTACGCACATGCACACTGTATATTCATACCAGTGCACACATATATTGATATTTCCATACCTGCACACATGCACACTGTATATACATACAGTGTACACATATATTGATATCTTCATACCTGCGCACATGCATACTGTATATTCATACCAGTGCACACATATATTGATATCTTCATACCTGCGCACATGCACAATGTATATTCATACCAGTGCACACATATATTGATATCTTCATACATGTGCACATGCACACTGTATATTCATACCAGTGCACACATATATTGATATCTTTATACATGCGCACATGCACACTGTATATTCATACCAGTGCACACATATATTGATATCTTCATACCTGCGCACATGCACACTGTATATTCATACCAGTGCACACATATATTGATATCTTCATACTTGCGCACATGCATACTCTATATTCATACCAGTGCACACATATAGTGATATCTTCATACTTGCATGGATTTACACATTGAGATATGTTGTTTCCATGATATTTCTGGATTTAGGAACCGTGGATATTTCAAAAGCGAATATGTAATTGTTTTAAAAAACCGGTTACCCTTGATATGATATTTCAGTGCGTCCACCATGAGTTTTCTCGGTTCCAGAGAGCTTGTGTGAGTATACCCGATTCGAGGAGCGGTAGGCATCGATTGCGGGTAGATGGTGGACCCGGTACGGTACCCCGGGGAAAGAAGACTCGTATTGTTAGACGGTGAGCCCGGCGGAGGGACTACTACCTACCGGTGATTGGTTAGGCCTGGCGGTTATCCGGAGGATACTGACCAAGATGAGAGATGGATACGGGACGATCCGTTCTGCCGGGGCCGAGGGCCGATTCCGCAGACCGAGCCCGATACTGGAGGATTTGCGTGCCGATGCTAGGCACCCATGATTCTATGAGATTTACATGATTTGGGTATATGGATGGACACCGATTATTTTCCACGTTGATATTCCGTGTAGATATTAATTATTCCCATTCTCAGCATTCAGTATTTATATCTCACCATGTATCTATTGTACCTGATGGAGTACACATGCTATGCACGATTATTGCATACCCTGCTCATCCTATATAGATGTCATTAGATTTCACATGCTATGCACGATTATTGCATACCCTGCTCATCCTATATAGATGTCATTAGATTTCACATGCTATGCACGGTTATTGCATACCCTGCTCATCCTATATAGATGTCATTAGATTTCACATGCTATGCACGATTATTGCATACCCTGCTCATCCTATATAGATGTCATTAGATTTCACATGCTATGCACGATTATTGCATACCCTGCTTATCATTTAGAGATGTTGTTAGATCGTACTTGATGCATGATTACTGCTCATATAGTTCATCATATAGACGTTATCTGTTGGCATAGGTTAGAGTATCGCAGCACATGCATACTCGCGATTACCTTTATATGTTATCTACTACTCACGAGTTGGCAACTCACCCCTGTTGTGCCACAGTGTTTGCAGGTTGCCCTTCGGAATAGTCGCGGTAGGCTGCTTTCTTGCATTTTTTGACACAGATACCCCTACAGTTGGCGTATTAGCTCTTTTGCTGATAGGTGGGTTTTGTGCGGTATCTGTTTATCGTTCAGTTATGTACATTGTTGTATCTAGTACTCTCCATCTACCACTTATGTATTGACTTAGAGACCAGTTATGAGGACGATTTATATTATTTTTTACTTTAGTGTCGAGCTCGTTGTGAGCCGACATTGCTTATGCAGTTCTTACCATATGTGATGTTTTCCACTTATTGCTCATTTCTTCGCTACGGCGTCGTATATTGCTACCATGGTGATTGTCTACTTGAGGTTTTCTTAACTTTTTAGCAAATGTTCCTATTAAATGTTTAGACACTCTATACTTTTACGGGTTAGATTTCTCGGTTTCGGCTTACTTAGGCGCGTTACGCCTGTAGACGTTACGTGGTTAAGTGCCGGTCACGGACCAAACTTTGGATCGTGACAGCAGTCTTCGGAATGTCATCACTCCGAACCCGCAACAATGGTGACCTGATCCCGAACAAACTTAGAAAATGTCTCACACTCTGGAGCTGATCGAAGAAATCGTCAATGCGAGGTAAGGGATACCTATCCGCACCGTATACCGGTTCAATTGACGATCCATCAATACACAACCTCATTCTGTCACCCTTCTCCTTGACGAACAGAAATAGGAGCTCCCTAATGCGAAACACTCAGACGCACAAGCCCCCCAACAAACAAACCTGCAGCTGATCCTTAAGCTCCTTAAGCTTCGCCGGCTCATCTGGAACAATGTCAGAAAACTCTCGCACGAAAGGAACCCGGTCCAACAAAACAACTGTGGCTCCGGTACCACGAATGAATGCCAAGAATCCACGACATCCTCTCCTCAAAAGCCGACTAGCGAAAAAGGCTTATTTCGAGCTGTGAGAGGCGGCACAACTATCCATCTGCACAACAAGAACTGACTCGCCGGGGAAAAAAACACCTGAGTGTTTTCCTCACGGTAGTCCACAGACGCCTAGCACGTAGCTAAACAGTCCGTGCCCAGGTGAACGTCAAACCCAACATCTCTAGAAGGATCAAAACGACGGACGAATCTCCATCTCCTATCCAATTAGCACACAACTGAAATATGTGTTGCGCAACAAAAGAATCGCAGACAAAAGTTAAGACAACAAACGGCTGATCTACCTAACACGACTCTCGTCCTAACCACGACACAAAGTATGAAAAACAAAAAAATACATCAAAAGAACATATGAATTAAGGATACCTGAAAACTCTGCATTGGACGCCCGCGCGTCCCGATGAGTAGAAACAAACTCTCGTGTCTGTCCTCTACCCGCAACAGGCTGAACTCCTCCTCTGCTAGACTGACCCCTCTGAGAGAACCCTCCGCGTCCATGACGTCTCAGAATATGACCCTGACGTGGTGCTAAGGAACAATGTCTGATGAAGTGTTGAAGGCTTCCGCATCGAAAACATCCATATGCTGACTGCTGACCCTCCAGAGGATGAGAGCTGAACGACTGTCCTCGTCCTAAGCCTCTACAACACCCATGACGGTCACGAAATCTGTCTCGACGACTAAGCCTCTGTCTCTAGGCTGGTACACCGGTACGAGTCCTCCTCTTTTCCGGAACTCTCAGATTCTCTGGAATACTTGTCACGTCAATTAGGGTTGCATCCACTGGTGCTATGTAGGTGACGGAATGCTTCATGCTGATCGCAAGGAACAACTGAGTAACAGGGGTGACAACCTCATGTCACTGCACTTGAACGGTCTCAACCAATGAGCTCATCGTCTGGCGCAAGTCCTGCATCTCTGCCACAAGCCTAGCGAGCTGATCTGTCGAAGGCGGATCCGTCTGCACCTGTGCAACTAGCGTGCCATCTTGGTCAGTGCTCGTCTCACCCGAACCAACTCTGACCTCGGCCCTCGCTGCATCGCTCTGAGTCCCCATAGTCATCGGCGACAAGGCTATAAATGGAAATAAGATTCGATAAGAACATGGAAATCGAATCACAAGGATATGAATCATCAAGGAAGGAATTTCAAGCAATTTGTACTTAGGTCACTTTAGTCGAAGTACCGCATCGTGAGTATGCTGCAGACATACACACACTACGTTACTCTGCTTAAGCTACCTACTCTATCATACCAAGGTCATCCTACACTCCGAAAGGTAAAACCTAGCGCTCTGATACCAACTTTGTTACGACCCGAAATTGGCACGTGACGGCCCTAAACTACGCAACGTCTACAGGCGTAACGTAGTAAAAGAAATCCAAAACCCAGAAATCTAAACCATAAAAAAGACAAGAAAAGATAATAGAAGTTTTGAAACATTTGAAATCACAACCCAAATTCTTTAAAAGTCCAACTTTTCTTTCTTTAAAATTTTGGCAGCACCTCCTTTGTAAAAACTAGCCCCAAAAATGGGTACAACATAAATAAAAGTAAAGCATCCCCAAACGGGAGCAAAAACATGCCCAAAGGCGGAAAACAACCACAACAACAATATACGACGCCATAGCGAAGAAATAAAAGAAGATAAAAAGAAAGCTGTATAAAAGACAAACAAGCCACAAATAATATACAATATTGTCCTCACCAAGTCTCTAAGTCAACATGAAAATATAGTAGATGGAGAGTACAAGGATACAACGAATATAAAATACAATAATACGGATAACCACAAAACCCACCTAAGCAAAACTGCACACTATGAGCTGAAGCGGTATCCGCAATAAAAGATAATCAGATAGATGAATAGCCTGCCTCGACTACTCTGGGGAACACCCTGCAAAACAACTGTGGCACAACGGGGGTGAGTTGCCAACTCGTGAATAGTAAATAACATATGCAGGTAATCGCAAGTATGCACGTACAGCGTGAATACAACATGTGTAATTAATGGCAATAAAAGGTCATATGAATACAATAATCATGAAAAGTACACTAACAGGTACAACTAATACATTAAGCAATAATAATATGACAATCGGTATGCAATAATCATGCACTAATGATATGAAAATGTATATATGCAATAATCATGAAAGGTACACTAACAGGTACAACTACACATGAAGCAATGCATATAATAAAGGTATGTAAATGCAACCGTCATAAAAAGTACTCTAACAGGTACTACTAATACATGAAACAGTGCATAAACAATAAATGTGGAGTATGAAATGAAATATGTCATGTAACATTTCAAAATAATAAAATATTATTATTGGGAATTTTTATAATTTAATATTATTTTATTGAATATTTTAATATTTCGGTATAATTAAATACCGATAAATGGGAAAAATTTTGGAAAAATTATGGAAAATTCTAAAATAGGGTATTTTATGGGATTATGCCATTTTTAAGTTTTTACGATTAGTTTGACACTAATTTAGTGCTAATCGCAATTCGGATTTTTGGCATTTTTGTGCAAAACGTGCACATATCTCTTCTCTACACTTGTGCATTTCTACCATGGTTTTTCTTTTGGATTTACTATTCAAGTGAGAAAGGAATTAGTGAAGAAAAGAATAGGTAAAGTATAATGATTAGGAGAGAGGTAGGTATGGGGTTTACTTTTTGACTTGTAGAACCATTCCCCATCATTTTCCCCTTCTCATTCTCTCTCCTCTCCCTCCCCTTGCAGCTGTTGCTGCCCCTCTCCCTCTCTCTCCCTCTTCACAAAACCCCTAGATCCACCATGAAATCCACCCCAAAACCCTAGTCCCATTTCACAAAAAATGTTCCCGAGCTCACTAGCTACACATTGGACCTAGAAGGAATGGATGTGGAGGACTTTGAGCAACTCAAGAATTTTCTTGAGTTGCCAAAGGAGGTAATTTATGCACCCCTAGTTTAGTATTTCAATTCTTATTGCATCCATTCTAGTTTCATGTCGATATGGTGTCGTTTGATGGACTTTTGAAGCTTCAAGTTAGGGTTTAGGTTAGATCTGAAATAAAAGGTGAAATTGAGGTTTGTGGTGACCTTAGAACCCCTGGTGTGATGTTATTTTGGATCAAACAAGAGACTAGAAACCAGAATACGGATTTATGAAATCGATATCGGGAAAAACTGTAAATCTGTCACTGTTTTTGAAAATCTGCTTTAACCCGAGACGTCTGAAAATAAATTTGAGTTAACAGAGGGATGTGCAGGAAAATAGAAACCACCACACAAAACCCTAGCCCCCACCTCCTTGTTCAGGCCGCAGATAAATCCCATCTGGCCGCAAATTGCGGCTATATCGGGGGGGGGGGGGGTTTGGCCTCGTTTTTAGTGCAGGGCCCTATTTCTAGTAGTCTTGAACCATGGCATGTGCAATTTTGTTTGATTCCATCTAGGGTAAAATCTGGGTTAGTTTTCATGGGTTGGCGCATGATTTACGACTTGTTTTAGCATGGATTTTGGTGTTTGTTGATTCTTTTTTGTCGGGTGGCGTTTTGACGTCAACGACAAGTGGCTATTGATCGCTTTTGCATGCGAGGCGATAGGTTTTTACATATGTGAGTAGCGTGTGCTGTTTGGGTTTTCCGATGTGATTTTCATGTGCTTTAGCATTTGTGATATACTTGTAGCTACCCTACGTGATGTTGAGGCGAAGAAGATGAAGATGGCGACATCGGCACACGAGAAGCGAGGTGAGTAGATTTATATCTACGGGGAGAAGTCGGGTGGATGGCGTATAGCACCCCGCAGTCCGTGGTGATGTATACGAATACGTATACACACATATATTTACTATATGTTCTTTGAGATTATTGATGATAAGATGGATTGGTTTAGTGTAGTGCGAAACCCTAGAGTAGGGGTTGCACCCATACATACACGCACGCACACACTTGCATACATACTTTCTTTGCATGTATATATGGGAATATATATATTTGTATGTGTTCACATGGGTATGGGACTATGTGTACATATACTGGATTATGAGGATAGTACTTGGGATATGAGTTGAGTCGATGAGATAATGTGATATTGACCCGTACCCAGCTATTGGGATGTCGTACGACGATTTACCGTACGAGCCTATATTGATGGTAGAACCGCGTTCATGACTCGAGGATGTTATATCGTTGTGATACTATTGAGGCGGGATTACTGACTATTATATTTATATATATATCGACTCAGATGTAGGTGGTTTCATACCCCTCCTGTTTAGATTACTTAGTAGACATTAGACCAGACCCGAGTCATACCTATTTCAAAACTAATTAATCGGGGATATTTTAAAGATAGGCAAAAAGGGACTCTACGGATATTTTCAAACGTCACGTCATTTCTTAAAGCATCATAGCCCTTATTTTACCAAAAACCCCGATTCGTCTTATTTCAAATGGCAAGGCTACACGATATATTTATTGAGGTAGATTCTTTACTGTTGCGTTGATTATTTGACTCCGCATATTCATGTTATTTCCATTGCATCGCTTGTGTTGTTGATATACTACAGTCATGCTGCTAGGACACCAGCACCATTATCGATGATGCGTATGTTTCACGTACACTTGCTTGCCGGCTCACACACTTCATCATCGATAATTACCATGTCACGACACTGTAGTACTGTTGCATTCAGTATATGATTCTTGCATGACATAATGATATGCTTACATTTCTTTTACATGTCGCATACATCATGCTTTCTGATTATACGCATTGAGATATGTTGTTTCCATGATATTTCTGGATTTAGGAACCGTGGGTATTTCAAAAGAGAATATGTAATTGTTTAAAAACCCGGTTACCCTTGATATGATATTTCAGTGCGTCCACCATGTGTTTTCCCGGTGCTGAGAGCGACATGTGAGACCCGATTCGAGGAGTGGACGAGGCCGATTGCGGGTACATGGTGGGCCCGGTATGGTTCCCCTCGGCAAGATGATCGAAGGACTTAGCCGATTGAGTCTGGAGGTGGGCGAGTACCTACCGGTGATTGGTTGGACCTGGTGGTTATCCGGAGGATACCGACCAGAGTCGATAGATGGATATGGGCGTACTGCTGGGGCCGAGGGCCGATTCCGCAGACGGAGCCCGTGGGCTGATCCGGACTGACGGAGCCCGATATATGAGGATTTACGTGCCGATGCTGGGCACAGCTTTCATGATGTTTTCGAGTGTCGATGCTGGGCACTCCGGTTCCATGACTTTGACGTGTCGCGAGGGACACAGATGGTTTATATCTTCATATTTTTCCATACATATGCTTTATGATATTTGCATGCATGATGCTATTATCATTGGGTGACGAGTGGACGGGATCCACGTACATGCAGATTTGATTACATTGATCTTACCTCATATTCATGATATGCTATTACCTGAGGCACTGGCACGAACACTTGGCACTACACTTATGTATTGAGTTTACATTGCCAGTTTAGCATGCTTCAAATTTATTCATATTGAGGTTTTTATATCTGATCGTATTGACCTAGGATGGGTCATACATTCGATCTCTGCTTGTAGATATTTTCTATTCACGAGTTGGCAACTCACCCCGTTGTGCCACAGTTCCTGCAGGTTTTGCCGTACAGATTCCATAGCGGCATTTCTGGCACACTACTTCGATATGGGTGACTTGCTTTGGTAGGTGGGTTCTTTTGTATCAGAACCGCCATTGTACATTTATTATTCGTTGTATCTAGAATTCCATCAACCAAAACTTGTATATTGTTTCAGACTTAGTAAAACAGTGATGTACTATTTCGACCTTAGAGTCGCACTTGTAATATTACGGTTTTCTGGTTGTTTTGAGTTTCTTTTTGAGTTTTGATCCTCGCCCTTTGGCGTTGAATATTATATTGCTTGCGTGGTTATGACCGTCGATTGACGAAGAGCTAGCTCTCTCTTGGGGATGCCTTTTTCCTTGCATAGATATATGTTATTCTTGTTGTACCCCGTTCGGGGCCAGTATTTACAAAAGAAACTCTGCCGAAATTTTCAGGAAAGATTACACATTTAAAAAGAAATGCATATTCGGCTTAGTTATTTAAAAATTTTGATTTTCAAAACATGTTTTCTTTACTTCTTAAAACCAGTTTTCTTTATTTACTCCTTAAAATGGTTATAGATTTCTGGGCTTTTGGCTTACTTGGATCAGATGGGGTCCTATAGGCTTCATATGGTTCAAGAGCCAGTCACGTGCTCTTTCGGGTCGTGACAAAGTTGGTATCAGAGCGCTAGGTTAACCTTGGTTCGAGTCTAAGTTTGACTATGTGGAGCCTAAGGCGTTGATATATATACGGAACTTAGGCTTGACCTTACGGAACTTAGACTTAGTCGAGGGGGTATTATACCCGAACTTTCGTCGCTTAGGATGACCCTTGGTTGATGGAGTAGGTAGCTTGAGTAGAGGGACGTACCGTATGTTTGTTCCGCGGCATACTTACGACACGCCACTCCGCTTAAAAGACCTTAGGATGCACATTTCTTTGAACAGTATTATATTCATTCCTATGATCTATCCTCATCGATACTGGTTATGATTTTGCTGCCATGATTGCACGGGCAGAGTGAGCTACGGCTCGAGTTGCGTCAGCATGAGCTCGTCGTGGACGAGGACTGACCTGGGCGTGTTTCCAGTGGCATACGGTTGCATAGAGGCTTCGTATTTTTGTGCTTCCACACTATGAGCGTTTGACAGATCGCTGTCGCGAGATTTCTCGGATGTACCGGTCGGTACCAGAGGATTGAGCCACTGATTGAGGCGCTGTTCAGCTTGCGGACGAATGAGCTAGTTGCTGCTGCAAATGGCGTGATATTTCCCAGATGACTGGAGCTACTGCAGCATGAGCATATACTTAGAGATATGATGGTGAGTCGCTAGTCACCGAGGATGAATGATTAGGACATGTGGTTCGTTCGCTTACCCCGATGCGAGGTCATTAGATAGGTTGATTCCAGCTAGAGGCGACTTCACGCAGATTCGTTGTGAGTCGATAGAGACGATCGAGTGTCAGGAACCCATTTTCCAAGTTTAAAGTATTCGGAAAGACATGCAAGCGATTCCATGGACCCTCTAGAAGAACGAAACCCTAACTCGACATAATGATCGTGTGAAAGCCTTTGAACCTTAGGGTTTGCGGCAGTTCCGCGGCGCCATTAGTGAGGCTTGGGTTTGCCCTTCTACGGCTGGACCACCGATGCTCTGGTATGTACTCGATACTGTTGAACAGTACCTAAGATGTTGAGCTCTTGGGGGGGATTATGAAGTTCTGACGAGTCGATCGGATGGTTCGACATCATTCGGATATCATGTGATGGGACACACTGCTTGGGAGACTCCAGATACGAGCATAGCCATTGGAGCACAGTCCATACAGCCGCGATGAGACGAGTCTGAATCAGTCTACATTGGAACAAGGTGGAGTAAGGAGTTCACACGGGATTTCGATGTGATGACGTTCCACTCTGCTAACATCAGAGACGCGATATGCACGCTGAGGATGTGTTCGGCTAGATATCTTCTACGGAGTGACGAAGATACCGAGTTCGTGATTTCGAGTCCGTGTGAAAGGCTTCGGATGGACCGTAGCCGAGGACATTACAGTGCGTAATTAGAGACGCGACTGTTGCATACATATTGTCATATTACTGCTTCATGTATTAGTGTACCTGCTGGTGTACCTTTCATGACTATTGCACACATATGACTTTTATTGCTATTAGCTAGCCTATGTTAGATTCGCGCTGTACGTGCATACTTACGATTACCTACATATGTTATTTACTATTCACGAGTTGGCAACTCACCCCCGTTGTGCCACAAGGTCTTGCAGGTTGTTTTCCTAGAGTAGTCGAGGCAGGCTATTCATCTATCACATTATCTTTTGCAGCGGATACCGCTTCAGCTCACAGTTTGCGGTTTTTCTTAGGTGGGTTTTGCGGTTATCCAAAGTTGTTTATTGTATATTCGTTGTATCCATGTACTCTCCATCTACCATTATCTTGTATGATTTAGAGACTTGATGTGAGGACGATTTTGTATTATTTTGTGACTTGGAGGTCTTTTATGCAGTTTTACTTCTATCGTCATTTATTTCTTCGCTGCGGCGTCGTATATCTGTTGTGGTGGTTGTTTTCTTCCATTGGGCGTGGATTTTCTCCTGTTGGGGATGCTTTACTTATATTTATGTTGTACCCATTTTTGGGGTTGGCTTTTACAAAGGAGGTACTGCCAAAATTATAAAGGAAGAAAAGTTGGACTTTAAAGAATTTGGGTTGAGATTTCAAAGGTTTTGAAAATGCTGTTATCACTTTCTTACTACTTTTGATGGTTTAGATTGCTGGGTTTTCGGCTTACTTAAATTGCGTTACGCCTGTAGACGTTGCGTAATTTAAGGGCCGTCACGTGCCAATTTCGGGCCGTGACAATGCCCTATCTCGATAATCCTACGACTAGGGACCTGAAAAAGGATGTGCTTGTAAACTACCCAGCCCCCACTAGTTTGACTGCCATCACAACGCTGGTAGTCAAGTAAGATCCTAAGGGCTCTATCAATAAGTATTCTTGATATGCTAACATATATACATATTAAGATAGAAATAAACCAAGTAGCATACTACCATGTTTAGCAAGATTGTTAGTATAACTGTGAATATCCCAAGCTTCCATTAAGTAATATACAAGCTAGTATGATACAATAATGGGCCCTAGGGCATATACACTAACAAATAGAATACGGTATCTCATATCGTATTATCCTCGGTCCCTCACATATCACATATGTGCTCCTACTCCGTTTTGCCTGAGCCAAGAAACCTCTGTATAGGACTCTAAAGAATAGTCAATACGCCAGCAGTGGGTGATGATCATATCAAACACCCACAAGCTGCAAGCGGTCAGCTAAACGTAACAGCCACCCAGGTATTGAGCGACCAAAAGATCAACAAGCAAGCCTGTACATTCTCCTGTGAATCCAATCAGTAACACTACCGTACAGTCCGGTCTCTTCGTCTAATATGTCGCATATCTAGTCTAGGGGTGGTAAACGTCAAACCCCCAGTAACCGATAAGTCGTGTCGATGTGATGCTCATAACAGGTCGAGAAACTACTGATAACACTTACCGGTAGTACTCTATATCAGCCCTGTCCAGCGACTTCCAGTTATAGTCAATCGAACACAGCACAACATCAACTCCCAATACCGGGAGAGACGAAACCCCTCCTATCGCTCATTGCCTCCATGTGATTCGGGACTGTACCCAAAAACCACCGTTTTGCACGCCCTCTTGGACGTGGTATGATGGAAATCAAAGCACAGTGGGAATCACACAAGACTCTATAACGATCTCGGGTCTACAGACTAACCTGTACTAGTGTCACCGGAGAACTGCCATCTGACGTGAGGTATAATACTATCTGGGAGTTCTCTGCGAGTCCATCCAGTGTACCCAGGCTCCACTGAGCACCCGTACACCATCTCTGATGTTAAACACCAATGGATATGGGATCATCCATTGCCCATCATATGGGTCAAGATGCGTATACGCTAGTCTACTCTTGTGTATCGATGCCTTGTCTTGATACACCCTCGACAAGGAACAGTTATAAGATGTACTCGTTGACTACCCTGGCCCCACTAGTATGATCTCATCATAGTCCCAGTAGTCGAGTACATATCCTAAGGGCTTTAAAAACATGTGAGAGCAAGACAGTAAACTAATACAAGTCAACATGTTAAGACAAAGTGAAACCAAATAACATACTATTATGTCGAGCAAGAAAGTCCTCTCTCTATATATCCAAGCATCCACTATAATATACATCATATGTACAATAATGGACTCTAGGGCATATACATAAGTAACAATCTCCCACTCGCACTAAGGCCAGCTGTTGTAGTATCTCATACCTAACATCCTGAAGAGCCTCTCAAACTGTATCTAGGGAATGGCCTTCGTGAATGGATCAGCAGTGTTGTCCTTCGTATCAACTCTCCTGACCTCGATTTCTCGGCAATCAACTATCTCCCGGATCAGGTGATACCGCCTCAGAATATGTCTGGACTTCTGATGGGACCTGGGTTCCTTGGACAAACCCACAGCTCCATTGTTATCACAATAAAAAGGTATTGGATGCTCATTAGACGGAACCACACCAAGTTCAGTGATGAACTTCTTCATCCAGACAACCTCTTTGGCAGCATCGTTGGCAGCGATGTATTCAGCCTCCATCGTCGAGTCTACAACGGTTTCCTGTTTGGAACTCTTCCAACACACCGCCCCTCCATTGAGGGTAAAAACAAATCCCGAGTGCGACTTAGAGTCGTCCTTATCACTCTGGAAGCTCGAATCGGTAAAGGACTCTACCTGGAGTTCTCCGTTACCATACACCAAGAACATCTCCTTAGTTCTTCTCAAGTACTTGAGAATGTTCTTCACGGCTATCCAGTGACTCTTTCCAGGATCTGCTTGATACCTACTCACTACATTTAGTTAGTATGCTACA
Source organism: Agapanthus africanus (assembly GCA_030015575.1). Lineage (NCBI taxonomy): Eukaryota > Viridiplantae > Streptophyta > Magnoliopsida > Asparagales > Amaryllidaceae > Agapanthus > Agapanthus africanus. The sequence continues at coordinate 487,689,325 of CM057341.1, forward strand.
TCAGGTCTGGTACATAGCATCGCATACATGATAGATCCTACCGCCGAATTATAGGGTATCCCTTGCATGCGAGCTCTTTCCAAATCAGTCTTGGGAGACATCTCTTTGGAGAGAGTGATTCCAGAGATCGTGGCTTGGTTTCCACGCTTGGATTCTTCCATACTAAACCTCTTTAGTATGGTGTTAATGTACCTGGATTGGGACAATCCCAGTATCCGTTTAGATCTATCTCTATAGATCATAATTCCCAGTATGCAGGAGGAATCACCTAGATCTTTCATTGATAATCTTTGTGATAAGAAGAGCTTGACCGATTGTAGCATAGGAACATCATTTCCTATCAAGAGTATGTCATCGACGTAAAATACGAGGAAGACAACCTTACACTCTGCAACCTTCTTAAATATACATGGTTCATCTACGTTTTTGATGAAGTCAAACTCTTTGACTACAACATCAAAGAAGATGTTCCAACTCCGTGATGCCTGCTTTAACCCGTAGTTGGATTTAAGCAGCTTGCACACCTTTCCGCTACTCCCACTGTCTACGAAGCCCTCTGGCTGAGTCATGTACACGCTCTCTTTTAAATCACCATTTAGAAAGGCGGTCTTAACATCCATCTGCCAAATTTCATAGTCATGGTATGCAGCAATAGCAAGTAGGATCCGGATGGACTTAAGCATAGCCACTGGAGAAAAGGTTTCTGTCACGACCCGAAATTGGCACATGACGGTCCTAATACTACGCAACGTCTACAGGCGTAACGTAGTAAAAGAAAGCCAAAACCCAGAAATCTAAACCATCAAAAAGACAAGAAAAGATAATAAAAGTTTTGAAACATTTGAAGTCACAACCCAAATTCTGTAAAAGTCTAACTTTTCTTTCTTTAAAATTTTGGCAGTACCTCCTTTGTAAAAACTAGCCCCAAAAATGGGTACAACATAAATAAAAGTAAAGCATCCCCAAACGGGAGCAAAAACACGTCCATAGGCAGAAAACAACCACCACAACAATATACGACGCCGTAGCGAAGAAATAAAAGACGATAAAAAGAAAGCAGTATAAAAGACAAACAAGTCACAAATAATATACAATATCGTCCTCACCAAGTCTCTAAGTCAACATAAAAATATAGTAGATGGAGAATACAAGGATACAACGAATATACAATACAATAATACGGATAACCACAAAACCCACCTAAGCAAACTGCACACTATGAGCTGAAGCGGTATCCGCAGCAAAAGATGATCAGATAGATGAATAGCTTGCCTCGACTACTCTGAGGAACACCCTATAAAACAACTGTGGCACAACGGGGGTGAGTTGGCAACTCGTGAATAGTAAATAACAAATGCAGGTAATCGCAAGTATGCACGTACAACGTGAATCTAACATGTGCAATTAATAGCAATAAAAGGTCATATGAATACAATAATCATGAAAAGTACACTAGGAGGTACAACTAATACATAAAGCAATAATAATATGACAATCAGTATGCAATAATCATGCACTAATGATATGAAAATGTATATATGCAACAATCATTAAAGGTACACTAACAGGTACAACTACACATGAAGCAATGCATATAATAAAGATATGTAAATGCAACCGTCATGAAAGGTACTCTAACAGGTACTACTAATACATGAAACAGTGCATAAACAATAAATGTGGAGTATAAAATGAAATATGTCATTTCCACGGAATCCTGACATCGTGGTAGGATCACAATCCATCAAGACAATCCAAATCCCAATTTTCTCAAATCAGCCCCCAAATTGGATCTCATATCATATAAGTCTCGCAAATCCTTAATGTACATTATCGAATAAATCTCCTATATCCTGAATTACAAAATCAAGTGAATCTCATTTATCCTTTATGTACAATATCAAGTAAATGTCATATGTCCTAAATCCAATATCAAGTGAATCTCTTATAACCTAGGTATATTTGCATGAATAAACATGATGTATATAAAATTAATGTCAATACACATATATTAGCATCCCATTAGACTAATATTGGTGTAAGGGCATATATAACAGCGTCCTAATCCACTGTTATATATACTAAGAAGTAAAAAGAAATATCATTAAACCAATGTGCCAAGTATAGACACAGAAATGCTGATCTATCAGGTGCTGTCACCAAGACTGGCACCCTGATAGGTACGTATCATACGCTATACCGAAAAGCACGAGTGCCTAGCTCTGACCATCGCCTTTTGACGTATCCATACGCACATGACTCCCGTCGGTATCCCCATGATAACCGCCGAGTCATAGGTAATGTCACCGGAGTGTATGGTTTCCCTGCCGGGCTCATCGGCGTGGTACATCGACATCCCTTTCTTACCCCGGGGTACCTCCGGGCCCTGATCATATCAGTTTTTTGCATTTTTATACCGCCCTATTTTTATCACATTGCTTATCGGTAGGTACTCTTGAGCCGTGTTTGCTAGTCAATTGCAGGATACACGTTCTCGGCTCTAAACAGTGAAATTCATGGAAAAGCACGACAAAATCCGAATTACTGCCAACCACAGATGAAACACGGGTCTCCGCTCTCTATCCGTATGTTGCCGCACACCAGTTTAAGAGACAAAATGGCAAATCAATGTCATTTTCATGTACAAAGCTCAATGGCAACACAAGATCCAACATATCTACGCGGAGCTCGAGGAAATCGTTGCAAAAGATCCACATCACATCACCTTTTGATCAACAGAAATTCTGGAAAATTCGTGAAGAAAATCTGAGAAAAAACCTGTACCAGACTAAAGAACATAGAAGACCAGGGAAGCACACAAAAATCTAGACCCCAACTCCCCTATAGGGCCGCGGATCCGCGGCCAATAGGGGGTCTAGGCCGCGGATCAGCGGCCGTACAGGCGCCGCAGCTGATGAGTTTTCAAGGGGTGTTTGGTCTTTTCATGTTGATCCAGAATATTGCCCTAGGATTTCTGTTTCCTGCCTATAAATAGTCCAGAACTTGCCAAAACCAAGGGTCCATAATCTTGTATTTAGAATTCTAGAATACATGTGTTGTTCTTCTTCCTCTTCTCATCTCTTCTCCATTAAAAACTTGTAGTAAGCTTTTGTGAGTGAAGAATGAATAAAAGAGTTCTCTTTGTTATCATGCTTGTCTTGTTCTTTTTATAATTGCTTGAAATTTTCATTTGTTAAACTAGTTGTTGTTATTTGTTGTTTGTTTGTTTCTTGTTCTCTTTTTCTTTATCCTTAAACAACTATGATGCTTAAGCTTGATCCTTGCCAAGGTGAGGTCTCAAATAGCTAGTTGTAATCTTCTAACCTCTTTCTTTCTATCTTCCTCCTTTGTTTTATTTTCTTTTCCTTATAATCGGTGAGTAGTTTTGATACTTGTTAGGCTAGGATAAGGAAAGTTTGAGAGAAGGAAATCTCTCTCACTCTTTTCTTGCCCGACATCTTAATTCGGACTCCCATTAATTGAACCACAATCCGCTCCCTACGGCACCCTATCCTACATGATAGCGGTGATTCCTTAGTGAGACCGGTTGTGGTTTAATTAACCGGAGGTTAAGGCTAAGAGCCAAGAACGGACGGACAAGCACCAAAAGGAAGAACTTATGCGTTGGAAAGCCTAGCTTATACTCGCAAGTTCCTTCCTAGTCGTGCTAATCCCCGTTGTTGCCGATTACCGTAACACCGATATTAAGAGTTGCAATGAAAGAAGTGAGCGACTCCTAACTCAAACTAACTTAATCCTAACCCTAACAAGCTCTCTATATATATCATTTTAGCACTTAAGCAATCTAAAAACAAACCAGGACAATTGGGCTTAACTCGTTAAAGCACATAGAAAAAGATTCTCATCTCCCTGCGGACGACTCGTACTCAACCGGCTAGCTACAAGCGAAACCGTCTTGATTGCGGTAATAAACTTAGCACGCAAAAACTCTACCAATCAAATGGCGCCGTTGCCGGGGAGACGGTAGTTTATTTCTTTGTGTAATTTCGGGTTAATTTGTGAATATAAATATAACCGAAAAACAAAAAAAAAATATACATTGTAAAAAAAAACATCTTGTTATTTTTGATTAGTTTTTGTGCAAGTGTGCAGGATAAAAAAAAAATGAAGTTCGAGTTCAGTACCAAAGACGTGGGAAGTTAGACCCATATTTCGTGGCTACACCGCGTTTGATCAAAACGGAACCAACGGTCTACTGTGAAATTCTGGAGCAAACCCAGTGAGCAAATCAAGATTCGGGAGCTCCAAACAGGAAGAGGACACCCAACAGAGCACAACCCAGAAAATTGAAGGCCCAAGCCCACTCTTTGGCCGCGGAACCGCGGCCGTTTGGTGCCCTCATCAACTCAAATTCCCTGTAAGTCTTCCTCTCCTCTCCCCCACTCCTCTGAACTCCACTGAACTGTGTTTTCTGCAGCATTCTTTTCGCAAACTCTCTTCCCCCTTTCAATAAATTGTTTTTGTGCAGGATTCTTTGCGCCGCGCTAAAAAATAAAAATTGTTTGCAGTTGATTGTTACTGCTTTGCATATATTAATATGGACTTTAAGGGGCTTGAAACCAATTCAGATTGGGTGGGGATTTCATCACCCTTCCCTGGACCCCAGAAATCACAAAAGCCATATGCATTGACCCTTGCTTAAATTAAAAAATACTAGACTCAGCCCTAAGGACTTCGCGCTCAAATAGGACAGAAGACTAGTTACAGGCATCGGCCGTTTATCCTATCCTGACTTTTGCAGTGTCTCGACAAGTGTGTCCAAGGCAAGTGGTTACTTAATTAGGACCACTACTTACGTAGTGGGGAGCCTCCCACTTACCTGGCACTTACCTGGCCGCAATTAATGGAGAACAGGCGGTTTGAGGTCCTATTTCTAGCCCTTTGGAACAGTTAGGAGCTGTCTTGCAGACCTAGGTGACCCTAGATCTAGATGTGATTGTGAATATCTTGTTTGTGATTGCTTGAAGCCGTAAGCCCGTACATATTTCTGTAAAGCTCTTTCTAAAAAAGCAAAAAAAACATAAAACCAAAAACTTTTATAAAAACTTGCCCTTTGTCGCCAGAATCCATTTTTTCACCCACCACCCATCGTATTTCTCCATTGACGTTCTCTTACCCTCACCTTCTCCGCTTTGACTATACTAAACTCGTTTAGTGTATGTCCGCTTGGACTCGGGAAACTAGCGCCCGCCTAGTCCGCGTTACGTTAGTCGCTACCGACTACGCGATCGACTCAGACGTCGAAACTCCATCCATGCCTCATTCACCCTTACCTTTGCCGGCCAACTCCAACGTTGACCGGAATTCTGTTCATACATCTTCACCTTCACCATCACCAACCTCTTCTTCCGCGATGTCAAGATTTAATCCAAACATCTCTTTCACTCCCCCGGGATTGACTCCACCTCCTATGGAGGAAAATAACCCACCACCACCGCCTGTTGTAGCACCGCAGCGAATCGCGCTCCAGGATCGTTTCTATCCCACCCGTTCTGCACTTCCCACCTGTCTTTCCCTTCCACCGGCCAATGGGGATAATTTTGAAATTAAGCCCTACTTCATTAACATGCTTCCGAAATTTCATAGGCTTGAATCTGAAGATGCCTATATCTTCATCAACAAGTTCCAAAATGTTTGTGCCATGATGAAAACTACCCAGCTGACGAACGATGCTATACGGCTACAGGTCATTCCGTTCACTTTGTGCGATCTTGCTAAAAAATGGCTGTATAGCACCGCTTCCCACTCCATAACCAGTTGGGACGAGTTTGTGAAAGCGTTTCTCAAGAAATTCTATCCGAACCATAAAACCGCAAGGATCCGTAACAAAATCAATCAATTCTCTCAGCTTCCTACTGAACCCTTCTGGAAGTGTTTTGACCGGTATAAAGACCTTCTTGTTCAGTGTCCTCACCATGGTATCGAGAAATGGCAACTTTGCCAAACTTTATATGAGGGCCTGAACCCAGCAACCAAGCAGTTGTTGGAAACCATTTGTCAGGGCCACTTCCTATCGAAATCTGACGAGGAAGCGTGGCAATTCTTCGACAACCTTGCGGAACAAACGCTTCAATGGGAGAGTACAAGACCAACTTCTTCTTCTTCGTCCTCCACTTCTACTGGTCAGTCTAGGGTAAGAATTCACCAACTCGATGTCTCTATTGCGATGAAAGCTGAAATGGCTGCAATAAAAAGAAAACTTGAAGCGATTGAGAGCAAATTTTCATCTCCCGCCGCTGTTCTTCCCCTTCGTGTCATTTGTGCTTGTTGTTCCGATCCTTCTCACTTAACCGAAGAGTGTCCTTACAATCCACCATCTCAAGGACAGGATCAGGTTAATGCTGCATTTCAGCAAAGACCAAGAAATGATCCATACTCTTCCACCTACAATCCCGGTTGGAGGAACCACCCCAATTTCGCCTGGAATCAGAATCAGCATCAATTCCAAGGCAACAATTTCCAGAGGCCTCCTCCTCTGCAACAACAAGCGCAACAACAAACTCAACAACAGTTTCAGCAGCCCTTCCAACCCCAACCTTTTCAAAATCAGACGAACAACTTTGCACTCAATAATTCTTTTCCACAAAACAACTTTGTTCCGTCAAACAATGATAAGGTTTCCTCGCTAGACGAAGTCTGGAGGCGTTCGTTAAACAATCGACACAATCCACCGCCAACATCCAGTCGTCTATTCAGTCTTTGGTGCAACACACTGCTGCACACGGGCAAAGCATCAAGACCATAGAAGCCCAGATTGCACAGCTGAATGCGGCGTTAAGCGAGCGAGAAAAGGGGAAGCTTCCATCTCAACCACTCCCAAATCCCGGTCACCCACATAATGTACATGTTGCTCTTGAACAACAGAACCATAATGTGAGTGCCATGACTACATTGAGATTGGGAAGGATGCTGCACAACAACATCGGCACAGCAAATAAAGACCAAACACTTCTCACTCCGGCCGCTTCTTCTTCTTCTTCTTCTTCTTCTTCTTCTGCTCTGAACGGACCCACTTCTCACTCCACGAAAACACCAGCTCTGGGATCCGTTCCAGCTCCACAATCTCCTCCATAAGCATTGGACTCAACCAATTTTAAAAACGTTCCATTTCCAAACCGGCTGAGGTCCAATAAACAAAATCCACAAATGGAGAAGATTTTGGAGTTTTTTAAGCAGGTTAACATTAACATTCCCCTTTTAGATGCTGTCCAACAAGTCCCGTCCTACGCGAAAATCTTAAAAGACTTGTGCACGAAAAAGAGGAAGTCTCAGGTACCCAAGAAAGTTTTCTTGGCTAGTGCTGTGAGTGATGCTCTTACCCAATCTTTACCACAAAAACGGAAGGACCTTGGCTGTCCTACGATTTTCATTACCATTGGGGATAAGAACATCAACCGCGCACTATTAGATCTTGGTGCCATTGTTAACCTACTTCCGTACTCAGTATATGAGCAATTAGGTATAGGAGAGCTGAAACCCACACACTGTACTCTCCAAATGACCGACCGATCAATCACCCATCCTAGGGGTGAGCTAGAGGATGTGTTAATCAAGGTTGGGGACTTCATATTCCCAGTTGACTTCATTGTATTAGACACACAGCCTGTAGCGAACCCCCGGAATCAAATTCCGGTGATACTCGGTCGCCCATTCCTTGCAACCTCAAATGCTGTGATCAATTGTCGCAATGGTTCGATGAACCTGTCTTTTGGAAACATGACAATTGAACTCAACATTTTTAGGTTGGGGAATCAGCCCTCCGAACTTAATGCTCATATACTAGATGTTTGCTCAATCCAGGAGATCACCCCTGAAGAGTGTGAATTCGAGGAGTTTTTGTTCGATCACGATAACCTTAACGCCACTAGTGCGTTCCTCTTCGAACCTGCTGCTGTTTCTGCGCCCGACAATGACTACGAGTGTTTCACGTTCTCGAATGATCTTAGCCACTCACCACCCGAGTTTGAATCCTTCGAATTTCCGGATGAGTCACCTAAACCATCCAACTCGGTCGCTTACACTCGTTTTGAACCTTTGCTGGAAAACTTTGAGTTCGAGACCTTTTCACCAATCTTGCTTTCAATCGTTTCACCTCCAATGCTCGAACTCACCTTTGCCATCTCACCTTAAGTACGCTTAATTGGGTGAGAACGAGACCCTCCCTGTTATCATCTCGGCTTCTCTAGCTCCAGAGCAAGAGAAAGCCCTTCTTGCGGTCTTGCACAGCAATAGGCAAGCTTTTGGCTGGTCCATGGCGGACATCAAGGGAATTAGTCCCCAGATCGTTGAACATCACATTCATCTGATGGATGATGCCAAACCAGCCAGAGATCCTCAAAGGCGACTCAACCCAGTCATGAAGGAGGCTGTGAAAAAGGAAATCGTGAAGTGTCTGGATAGTGGTATCATTTACCCTATCTCTGATAGACAGTGGGTTAGCCCCATTCACGTTGTACCTAAGAAGTCAGGCATAACGGTCATTACTAATGAGGCGAATGAGTTAATCCCTACTCGCACCCAAACTGGATGGCGAGTCTGCATCGATTACAGAAAACTCAACGCCGCAACGCGGAAAGACCACTTTCCGCTAACTTTCATTGACCAAATGCTTGAACGATTGGCCGGACACGAGTACTACTGCTTTCTTGATGGCTACTCCGGCTATAATCAGATTCCCATCGCCGAAAAAGACCAGGACAAGACCACATTCACTTGTCCTTTCGGCATGTTCGCATATCGTCGCATGCCCTTTGGGTTATGCAATGCGCCCGCTACCTTCCAGCGGTGTATGATGGGAATCTTCTCTGACATGGTGGAGAAATTCCTGGAGATCTTCATGGATGATTTCTCCATCTTCAGCGATTCCTTTAAAGAGTGTTTGCTGCATCTTGACGCTGTCCTTACCCGATGTAAGGACAAGAACCTCACTTTAAATTGGGAGAAGTGCCACTTCATGGTGCGCGAAGGTATTGTCTTAGGACATATCATTTCGCAAAATGGCATAGAGGTTGACAGAGCGAAGATTGAGGTCATTTCCAATCTCCCTCCTCCCAGATGCGTCAGAGACATCCGAGCCTTCCTTGGCCATGCCGGTTTCTATAGACGGTTCATCGAGGACTTTAGCAAGATTGCTAGGCCCTTGACTCTTCTACTGGACAAGGACACGCCATTCGACTTCAACTCGAGCAGTGTGACTGCATTCGAGTCATTAAAAAGCTCACTCACTTCTGCTCCCGTTCTTTCTTCACCTGACTGGACGCACCCATTTGAGATTATGTGCGATGCATCCGACTTTGCCTTTGGTGCTGTCCTTGGACAACACATCAACAAGATGCCGCACGTAATCTATTATGCTAGCCGAACCCTGAACGACGCCCAACTTAATTATACAACAACTGAAAAGGAATTCTTAGCTGTTGTATTTGCTTTAGAAAAGTTCAGGCCCTACCTCATCGGCTCTCTAGTCATTGTCTACACAGACCATTCTGCTTTACGCCATCTTTTTCCGAAGAAAGATGCAAAATCTCGGCTAATACGTTGGATCCTCTTGCTTCAAGAGTTTGACCTTGTCATTAAGGACAAAAGAGGATGTGAAAACGTGGTCGCCGACCATCTCTCACGACTTCTTTCTTCGCCGTCGCCTCAACTTCCGATCAACGATGTTTTTCCGGATGAACAACTCTTGACAGTATCTCGCAAACCCTGGTTCGCAGATATTGTGAACTATTTGGCCATAGGGTTACTGCCGACTGAATGGTCAAGTCAGGACAGACTTCGATTCTTATCCCAAGTAAAACACTTTTACTGGGATGAACCCTATCTGTTCAAGTACTGTCCCGACCAGATTATTCGTCGGTGTGTCCCTGACGATGAATTCAAGAGTGTGCTGTCATTTTGCCACGATCAAGCATGTGGCGGGCATTTTGGCCCCAGAAAGACAGCTGAGAAAATCATGCAATGTGGTTTCTACTGGCCACAACTCTTCAAGGACGCTCATGACTATTGCAAGACTTGCTCCCGGTGCCAACACTTGGGTCGGATATCCCGGAGGAACGAGATGCCGCTCCAACCAATCTTGGTTGTGGAGATTTTCGACGATTGGGGGATAGATTTCATGGGGCCGTTTCCCAGCTCTTTTGGGAACCTGTACATCCTTATCGCTGTTGATTACGTCTCTAAGTGGGTCGAGGCTGTGCCCAGCCGGACTAACAACAACAAGGTTGTCGTTAGGTTTCTTAAAGAAAACATTTTCTCCCGGTTTGGGCACCCCCGAGCGATCATTAGAGACAATGGAACTCATTTCTGCAATAAGACTTTCGAGGCCTTGATGCGGAAATATTCCATTAATCATAAGCTATCTACGCCCTACCACCCCCAAACCAGTGGGCAGGCCGAAGTTTCAAATCGGCAAATTAAGCAGATACTGGAGAAGACGGTTTCCAAGAACCGAAAGGATTGGTCGTTGAAACTCACTGATGCCCTTTGGGCATTTCGAACGGCTTATAAGACCGATCTTGTGACGTCCCGAAAGTACGGAACATGACCGGCACTTAAACTACGAAACGTCTCGAGGCGTACGTAATCTAAGTAAACCGAAAACCCAGAAATCCAAACCAAGAAAAGAAGTAGAGTGAAGGAAAACCAATTTAAAACAAGTAGTTTTAATAGCATAAGCCGAATTATGCGGTTTTTAAGAACATCAAAATTTACTGAAAATTTCGGCAGAGTCTCCTTTGTAAATACTGGCTCCCAAACGGGATACAACATGAATAGTATACGAAATCAATAAAAAGGCATCCCCAAGCGGGAGCTAGCACTTCGTCAATCGACGGTCACAACCACACAAGCAATATAATATACAACGCCAACGGCGAGGATCAAAATTCAAAAGGAAACTCAAATCCACAAGAAAACCGCAGAAAAATAACGAGCGACTCTAAGGTCGAAGGAATAACATCACTGGTCTCTATCTTAAAATAAATACATGTTTGGTTGATGGAATTTACTAGATACAACGGAATAATATTATACAAGGTAATAGGATGGGTACGATACAAGAAAAACCCACCTCCTGGAAAGTCACCCGAATGAAACTGAGCCCGCAAAGCCGTAATGAAACCTGTACGGCAAACCTGCAAGAAACTGGGGCACAACGGGGGTGAGTTGCCAACTCGTGAATAGAAAAACATCTACGCACAAAAATCGCATGTATGACGCAATCCTAGGTCATACGATCATAATATATCCTCAAAAAAAGTATATAACTTGCAGCCTATAACAAGGCTAGGGTAAATATCTAACCCGAGTGTAATCTCATGTGCCCGTGTCAGTGCCTCAGGTAGCAATATATCATATGAATGAGGTATGAATGCATGAAAACAGAATACATGTAAATGAAGAACTGTTTCCATAATTTAGTGAGATTTCCTTTATATTTTTAAAATGAGGTATCATAATGAAATCAGCATAAAACAGTGCCTAGCATCGGCACAAAACGTAATCCCAATATCTCGATATCTCTGTATCACAGTCTCTGTACCTCAATATCTCGAAATCTCAATGTCTCAATCACAATATCTAGGGCGCCGTCAGTCCAGACCGGCCCCTACCATCCATCTCAAGACCACGAAGGTATCCTCCGGATATCCGACGCGTCGGGTAAAATCACCGGTAGGTAGTGTTCCCCTGCCAGGCTCACATCGTCATCATCACGCGCTTCTTGCCCCGGGGTACCTTACCGGGTCCACCATGTACCCGAAACGGTTCATCCGCCTCCTCGAATCGGGTCTCGAAATCCATCAGCAAACTCATGGTGGACAACTCATACATCATGGGAAAACCGCACTTTTTATTTTAAAGAGAGAAAGAAGCTTATATAAGTTTTGCGGTTTTCCCCCAAAACAAGAAAATCTCATAGAAATTCGAATCCAATCCTCAATAGCATGTAATCAGTGCATATCGGCATAAAAATCCATGAATGCGGCATAACAATGAATATTAACATGCATGAAGTAACAAGTAATATCTATAATGTCTAATCTAGCATATAAGGCGAGTACACTAATATCATGTCTAAATTATTAGCTAACAACCTATGTCAATGCAATAGTATTTCTAAAGTGTACGTGGCATGACAATTACCGATGAAGATGTGTGTGAGCCGGCAAGTAAGTGTACGTGGTACATACGCATCATCGGTAATGGTGCTGGTGTCCTAACAGCATGATATCAATAATGGAGTATGAAACATAATATAAGCATGCGATGCGAAGCGAACCACAATAAAGAGCGGGAGCTGACTACTAGACGCAACTATAACTAATCTGCATTAACCGAATATAAGTCCTACAAATGGTGCCTTTTGAAATAACATGAATCATAGGGTTTTGAAAATAGGGGCTACGGTGTTTTTATGAAAAGATACGTCTTTTGAAATATCCGTAGGATCCCTTGGGCTGTCTTTTAAAATACCCACGATTCGTTAGTTTTTGAAATAGGTAAGAATCGAATCTAATCTAACAACTAAACTAAACTAAAGGGCTAAGCTAACCAGCTGGACTACAGCTAAGGAAACCGCCTAACATCTGAGTCGATGTATATACATACCTGTATATATATTAGTCGGTGATCCCGCCTCAATAATATCATATCCGATACCATATCTATAATCAGACATCCCAAGTCAAGAGTGCGGATCAATCATCAATATATAGCTCGTACGTAAATCCGTCGTACGGCATCCCCAAATCTGGGTACGGGTCAAAGTCACATCAATCACACTATTCATTTGGTATCTTCTTTATCAAATATCATGATCCGGAATAATGTCCTACGTCTAGTACAATATTGATGCCATCTATGTATGCATGCGGGTGTAAGAATTACTACGTCAGAAGACCCGCTAAAACATCATGTCGTATCTCAATACGAACCAAATCACGTCACCGATCTCTTGGCCTCAAGCCCAATCTCATCGACTCATCTCAAATTCCAAATACTATCCTCAAATCCAGTATATGAACACATAGTCTCATACCCATATGAACACATAAATATATATTCCCATACACGCACATATGAAATAAGGAATGTATGCAAGTATGTATATGTGTGTATGTGTAAGTGTAGTGCACCCACTATCTAAGGTTTCGTAACCATGCACCAATCCAACACCAATATCCATCTAAAATCATCAATAATAAATCCTAACAACATATCATAAATTGTTGGTGTGTATACACATACGTATACATCACCACGGACTGCGGGGGTGCTATACGCCATCCACCCGACATCTCCCCGTAGATATAAATCTACTCACCTGGTCCTCGCTAGCCGGTGCCGACGTCACCACTCGCTTGCTTGTCGTCTCGAAGTCCACATGGGGTACCTACATATCATAACGCACCGTATCGCATTAAAACTAAATTCGAAATCGAAACGGCATACGAAAATCAAATCGGCACGCGTATCACGCGTAGGTCCAAACCTATCGCCTACGCATGCAAGAATAGTCAAACCAACCCTCGATGTCGATGTACAAACGTCAAACCATCGAGAAAAATCCAATCACACTCATTTTCACAATTACAAGCACTAATTATAATATAAAATAGCTTACAATTCCCAAAAACCCCAATTTCACTTAAAAAGTCATTTTTCCGAAAATCTAGCAAGCACAATTCGCCGTTTTTGTACAAAACATGATGTTTAAATGAATGTAGTGGCCAATATACTTATTAAATATCTTAAATAAGTCATAGAAACAATTTCCGGAATTTAATCTCATTAAATTCCAAAAACCCTAATATTCTAGTTTATAAAATACCCTTTTTAACAATTTCATAGCAAAAATGCACAAACTACAATTTAGGTTGGATTTCCATGAACTAAAATGTTAAACTACACTTAATAAAGTTAATAATATGATAAAAACCCTAACCATATTTTTAATCTCATATTTCGAATTAAATAAAAAAACCTAGTTTGCAACAAAAAGCTTAATTTGGACATTTTTCAAGTAACAACTTGTAATTAACAACTAGATTAGTTTTCTACAAAACTAAATATGTTAATCCACCTCACTAAACCATACACAATCAAACACAACTCATTTCCACAACAAACCCTAACTTGAAATCTTTAATCATGCAATTAAACTCACATAACCCAAATTAACACTTAATTAACTTAGCTTTAAGAAATTAAGTAACAAACTAAGCAAAAAGTTTAGAATTATACCCAAAAACATTTGAAGATCCACAAGAATCCATGGCCCTCCAAAATACTCTCTTTTCACAAGGATCCATGCTATACGGGCTAAGCTAAAATGGGTAGGAGTCGGATTTGGGTTTTGGGATTTTTTTGATGGATTTTGGAGCAATTTTTGATGATGTTTTGAAGAGAAAAGAGAAGGGAAATGGGGGGGGGCTGTTGCTGCAGTAGGAGAGGGGGGGTCGGCTGGAAAGGGAGGGGGAGAGGAGAGAGAGGGAGGTAGAGAAAGTGGGGGGAGAAAGTCAAGGTCAAAGCAAAGTCAAAAGTCTAACTAATTATCCATTTTCTTTTCTTTTCTTTCATTTCATTTCCTTTGAAATTCAAGTGGGGAAAAAGATGGTGGCTGCTGAATTCAGCCATAGGGAGAAGTGAATGGGGGTGTGTGGGTGTGGGTACGGGTGTGGGGTGATGAAAAATGATAAATACAATACCCCAAACATCCATTTACGCTAAAAAAAAGCCTTTTTTCTTCAATAATTTCTAAACCGTTTTGGCAAATGATTTCATTCCAAAAACCACATGATAAAATTTTATTTAATGTTTTATGATGCACAAAATTTGTTTCAACTCATTCCAATTTGTAATTTTCCCTAATTAAATGTATTAGTGACGGCTTAAAATAATAATAAAATAATATTTTTTTCAGAAAATTTGAAATTTCACCAGCGGCTCAATAAACACCAAATAATAGCAATTACATAGCTAGAATATGTATATTTAATTTTTATAATAAGATACTTGTATTTTGACTTTTTACAGAAAACCCTCTTATTTTACCGATTTTTTCGAAATTTCACCGAAACGATTTTCAAAACGTTACAATCTTCCCCCCTTAAAGAAATTCGGTCCCCGAATTTAAATTCAAACTCCCCCAAATACTAAAACATCTAAGAAAACCCATCAAGTCGTCGGGGCTCCGAAATTGTAAATACATAAAACAATTCGTAGCGCAGCGCATGCGCTTGAAAAATGAGCATATAACTCAAATCAAAACTCTGTCAAGCATCCCGCAATCATCGGAGTCATGGAGAAGACATCAATGCCAAATCCAAATCAAAACCAATATGACATAACTCGAAACTATACATGTAAATATCGAATCTATATCTGTAAGTATCTGAGGGAAATGCATGCCAAATCTCTTTAAGTCGCTGTGCAACGCGTATAACACTGCACAGTGGCGGACGTCTATCGTAAGAAAATAACTATATACATATATACCTTTGTTTGAAATGTACGTTCCGCCGTTTTGGAAACAATTTAGAAGGGTCCCCTTGTTTTAAACATTTCGCGTCATATCAGACACGTAGGTAAATACAGAGGCTATAGCTCGCTTTTTGGAAATCCCTTCAATAACTATCAATGCATGCAAAAATATATTCAGGTACTGTCCTCTGACTAGTCCTGCTCAGTACGAAAACACATAGCAATATCATAAAAACGTACTGCTCTATACGAAATCAATCCCAAAATATGCACATGAATGCTACGTGCGTCTGGTGCGCACGGAAATCAAAATCCATGAATGTGCCATACATGCGCACAGAAACAACATCTAAGTGCATCGGATGTGCACGAAACATCTGTCGTAGGCAACATGTGTGCCTGACAGCAAAATCAGGTGCACCTGACATGCATGAAAAATTCTCAATTTAGTGCCTCTGGTGTGCACCAAAATCACCCTTCAAAACATGCGCCCAACATGCGCGAAAATCCAAATCAGGTGCATCCATCGTGCACCAAATGATGAAATCCAATATCAAGCGCCGAACGTGTGCAAAATCAATCAGGTGCACAAGGTGCACAAAACAAATATCGAGTATCACAATCGAAATCGAAGTCCAGTGCACACTGCAAGCATATAATAACTATACAGAGTGCAGGAACCAATTCGTGTGCATGCATACGCACAAAACCAACTCAACTGTTTAAAACCGTAAAATCACAAACATGTGAAACTAAAGCACGAAAACGATATCAAGTGCAACCTGTGCAAAGATCATAATTCCTCAATCATCAAAAACAAATCATACGAATAAATCACCCAAAACATCGAAATCAATAATGGCGGAACAGCACCACTCAAGTGCATCCTCTAAGAATCTCGGGCCAACTGTCGCGGTCACTAGTGGGATGTCTCGTCGATGATCATGAACTCTGGCCTGCTGGTGTGCGTAACATGACCACTCCTGGGTCCAAGTCTTCTCCGTGGATTACCAATCTCACAATCCATCGGCTCATCGGCCCTGTCAAGGCAGCATATCACTGGCGTCGGCTTCTGGCTCTCTGAATGCACGTGACACATCTGATCCTGGGTGCAAATATCATTGCATCAGTGGCCTGGAAGGAATCCTGCTCACGGTCTATTCCATGCCTCGTCTCTGCCAACTGTCCGGAAGTCGTTGTCCTTTCCTATATCTGCATCTTGCTCTGGAACGACTGCATACTCATCGCGACTCCTTCTGGAAGGTAAGTCCAAGTACCATGCCTCGGCATGCGCATCGCATCTCTGATGTCGGCGGAGTGGAACGTCATCTCATCTAGATCTGGTACGAACCTCTTTCTCCACTTTTCTCTAATGTCGTCTGCTTTGGACTCGTCTCGTCGCGGCCGCATGGACTGAGCTCCAACGACTATCCTCATATCTGGAGTCTCCCAAGAATGCATCTCACCACCTAGCATCCGAATTAAGTCGAGCCATCCAATCGATTCGTAAAAACCTCATAATCCCCCAAGAGCTCAACAACTTGGGTACAGTTTAATAGTATCAAGTACATACCACAGCATCGGTGGTCCAGCCGTAGAAGGGCAAACCCAAGCCTCACTAATGGCACCGCAGAACTGCCGCAAACCCTAAGGTTCAAAGGCTTTCACACGGTCATTAAGTCGAGTTAGGGTTTCATTCTTCTAGAGGGACCATAGAATTGCCTGCATGTCTTTCCGACTATCTTAAACTTGGAATAATAGGTTTCTGACATTCGATCGTCTCTGTCGACTCCCAACGTCTCCGCGTGAAGTCGTCTCTAGCTGGAATCAATCTATCTGATGACCTCGCATCGGGGTAGGCGAACGATCCACATGTCCTAGTCATTCATCCTCGATGACTAGCGACCTTCTATCATCTCTTAGTACAACTTATACTGCAATAGCTCCAACATCTGGGGCGATATCTCGTCGTTCGCAGCAATAACTGGCTCACTCGTCTGCATGCTGAACCGTGCCTCAATCATCAGGAGTAAGCAACACACCAACGGTCATCAAAATCTGGCTGGCCTCCATCATTGGCTCAATTCTCTAGTGTCGATCAGCACCTCCGAGTAACCTCATAAAGGCGATCCGCCAAACGCTCGTGGCGCGGAAACACAGTAAAAAGACACATCTCTGCAATCGTGTGTCACCGGAATTTCGCCCTGGTCAGTCCTCATTCATGACGAGCTTGTGCTGACCGCAACTCTAGCCGTAGCTCTCCCTGCCCATAACCGTAGCAGCAAAACCAAACTGGTACCGATGAGGCTAGATCAGGAAGGAATATAATACTGAACAAGGAAATGTACATCCTAAGGCTTCATAAGTGGAGTGGCGTGTCGTAAATATGCCGCGGAACATACCAACGGTACGTCACTCTACTTTAGTCACCTATTCCATCAACCAAGGGTCATCCTACGCTCCGAAGGTTAAAACCTAACGCTCTGATACCAACTTTGTCACGTCCCAAAAGTACGGAACATGACCGGCACTTAAACTACGAAACGTCTCGAGGCGTACGTAATCTAAGTAAACCGAAAACCCAGAAATCCAAACCAAGAAAAGAAGTAGAGTGAAGGAAAACCAATTTAAAACAAGTAGTTTTAATAGCATAAGCCGAATTATGCGGTTTTTAAGAACATCAAAATTTACTGAAAATTTCGGCAGAGTCTCCTTTGTAAATACTGACTCCCAAACGGGATACAACATGAATAGTACACGAAATCAATAAAAAGGCATCCCCAAGCGGGAGCTAGCTCTTCGTCAATCGACGGTCACAACCACACAAGCAATATAATATACAACGCCAACGGCGAGGATCAAAATTCAAAAGGAAACTCAAATCCACAAGAGAACCGCAGAAAAATAACGCGCGACTCTAAGGTCGAAGGAATAACATCACTGGTCTCTATCTTAAAATAAATACATGTTTGGTTGATGGAATTTACTAGATACAACGGAATAATATTATACAAGGTAATAGGATGGGTACGATACAAGAAAAACCCACCTACTGGCAAGTCACCCGAATGAAACTGAGCCCGCAAAGCCGTAATGAAACCTGTACGGCAAACCTGCAAGAAACTGGGGCACAACGGGGGTGAGTTGCCAACTCGTGAATAGAAAAACATCTACGCACAGAAATCGCATGTATGACGCAATCCTAGGTCATACGATCATAATATATCCTCAAAAAAAGTATATAACATGCAGCCTATAACAGGCTAGGGTAAATATCTAACCCGAGTGTAATCTCATGTGCCCGTGTCAGTGCCTCAGGTAGCAATATATCATATGAATGAGGTATGAATGCATGAAAACAGAATACATGTAAATGAAGAACTGTTTCCATAATTTAGTGAGATTTCCTTTGTATTTTTAAAATGAGGTATCATAATGAAATCAGCATAAAACAGTGCCTAGCATCGGCACAAAACGTAATCCCAATATCTCGATATCTCTGTATCACAGTCTCTGTACCTCAATATCTCGAATTCTCAATGTCTCAATCACAATATCTAAGGCGCCGTCAGTCCAGACCGGCCCTTACCATCCATCTCAATACCACGACGGTATCCTCCGGATATCCGACGCGTCGGGTAAAATCACCGGTAGGTAGTGCTCCCCTGCCAGGCTCACATCGTCATCATCACGCGCTTCTTGCCCCGGGGTACCTTACCGGGTCCACCATGTACCCGAAACGGTTCATCCGCCTCCTCGAATCGGGTCTCGAAATCCATCAGCAAACTCATGGTGGACGACTCATACATCATGGGAAAACCGCACTTTTTATTTTAAAGAGAGAAGAAGCTTATATAAGTTTTGCGGTTTTCCCCCAAAACCAGAAAATCTCATAGAAATCCGAATCCAATCCTCAATAGAATGTAAACAGTGCATATCGGCATTAAAATCCATGAATGCGGCATAACAATGAATATTAACATGCATGAAGTAACAAGTAATATCTACAATGTCTAATCTAGCATATAAGGCGAGTACACTAATATCATGTCTAAATTATTAGCTAACATCCTATGTCAATGCAATAGTATTTCTAAAGTGTACGTGGCATGACAATTACCAATGAAGATGTGTATGAGCCGACAAGTAAGTGTACGTGGTACATACGCATCATCGGTAATGGTGCTGATGTCCTAACAGCATGATATCAATAATGGAGTATGAAACATAATATAAGTATGCGATGCGAAGCGAACCACAATAAAGAGCGAGAGCTGAATACTAGACGCAACTATAACTAATCTGTATTAACCTAATATAAGTCTTACAAATGGTGCCTTTTGAAATAACATGAATCATGGGATTTTAAAAATAGGGGCTACGGTGTTTTTATGAAAAGATACGTCTTTTGAAATATCCGTAGGATCCCTTGGGCTGTCTTTTAAAATACCCACGATTCGTTAGTTTTTGAAATAGGTAAGAATCGAATCTAATCTAACAACTAAACTAAACTAAAGGGCTAAGCTAACCAGCCGGACTACAGCTAAGGAAACCGCCTAACATCTGAGTCGATGTATATACATACCTGTATATATATTAGTCGGTGATCCCGCCTCAATAATATCATATCCGATACCATATCTATAATCAAACATCCCAAGTCAAGAGTGCGGATCAATCATCAATATATAGCTCGTACGTAAATCCGTCGTACGGCATCCCCAAATCTGGGTACGGGTCAAAGTCACATCAATCACACTATTCATTTGGTATCTTCTTTATCAAATATCATGATCCGGAATAATGTCCTACGTCTAGTACAATATTGATGCCATCTATGTATGCATGCGGGTGTAAGAATCACTACGTCAGAAGACCCGCTAAAACACCATGTCGTATCTCAATACGAACCAAATCACGTCACCGATCTCCTGGCCTCAAGCCCAATCTCATCGACTCATCTCAAATTCCAAATACTATCCTCAAATCCAGTAAATGAACACATAATCCCATACCCATGTGAACACATAAATATATATTCCTATACACGCACATATGAAATAAGGAATGTATGCAAGTATGTATATGTGTGTATGTGTAAGTGTAGTGCACCCACTACCTAAGGTTTCGTAACCACGCACCAATCCAACACCAATATCCATCTAAAATCATCAATAATAAATCCTAACAACATATCATAAATTGTTGGTGTGTATACGCATCCGTATACATCACCACGGACTGCGGGGGTGCTATACACCATCCACCCGATTTCTCCCCGTAGATATAAATCTACTCACCTGGTTCTCGCTAGCCGGTGCCGACGTCGCCACGCGCTTTCTTGTCGTCTCGAAGTCCACATGGGGTACCTGCATATCATAACGCACCGTATTGTATTAAAACTAAATTCGAAATCGAAACGGCATACGAAAATCAAATCGGCACGCGTATCACGCGTAGGTCCAAACCTATCGCCTACGCATGCAAGAATAGTCAAAATAACCTTCGATGTCGATGTACAAACGTCAAACCATCGAGAAAAATCCAATCACACTCATTTGCATAATTACAAGCACTAATTATAATATAAAATAGCTTACAAGTCCTAAAAACCCCAATTTAACTTAAAAAGTCGTTTTTCCGAAAATCTAGCAAGCACAATTCGCCGTTTTTGTACAAAACATGATGTTTAAATGAATGTAGCGGCCAATATACTTATTAAATATCTTAAATAAGTCATAGAAATAATTTCCGGAATTTAATCTCATTAAATTCCAAAAACCCTAATATTCTAGTTTACAAAATACCCTTTTTAACAATTTCATAGCAAAAATGCACAAACTACAATTTAGGTTGGATTTCCATGAATTAAAGTGTTAAACTACACTTAATAAAGTTAATAATATGATAAAAACCCTAACCATATTTTTAATCTCATATTTCGAATTAAATCAAAAAAACTAGTTTGCAACAAAAAGCTTAATTTGGACATTTTTCAAGTAACAACTTGTAATTAACAACTAGATTAGTTTTCTACAAAACTAAATATGTTAATCCACCTCACTAAACCATACACAATCAAACACAACTCATTACCACAACAAACCCTAACTTGAAATCTTTAATCATGCAATTAAACTCACATAACCCAAATTAACACTTAATTAACTTAGCTTTAAGAAATTAAGTAACAAACTAAGCAAAAAGTTTAGAATTATACCCAAAAACATTTGAAGATTCACAAGAATCCATGGCCCTCCAAAATGCTCTCTTTTCACAAGGATCCATGCTATACGGGCTAAGCTAAAATGGGTAGGAGTCGGATTTGGGTTTTGGGATATTTTTGATGGATTTTGGGGCAATTTTTGATGAAGTTTTGAAGAGAAAAGAGAAGGGAAATGGGGGGGGCTGTTGCTGCAGTAGGAGAGGGGGGGGTCGGCTGGAATGGGAGGGGGAGAGGAGAGAGAGGGAGGTAGAGAAAGTGGGGGGAGAAAGTCAAGGTCAAAGCAAAGTCATAAGTCTAACTAATTTATCCATTTTCTTTTCTTTTCTTTCATTTCATTTCCTTTGAAATTCAAGTGGGGAAAAAGATGGTGGCTGCTGAATTCAGCCATGGGGAGAAGTGAATGGGGGTGTGTGAGTGTGGGTACGGGTGTGGGGTGATGAAAAATTATAAATACAATACCCCAAACATCCATTTACGCTAAAAAAAGCCTTTTTTCTTCAATAATTTCTAAACCATTTTGGCAAATGATTTCGTTCCAAAAACAACATGATAAAATTTTATTTAATGTTTTATGATGCATAAAATTTGTTTCAACTCATTCCAATTTGTAATTTTCCCTAATTAAATGTATTAGTGACGGCTTAAAATAATAATAAAATAATATTTTTTTCAGAAAATTTGAAATTTCACCAGAGGCTCAATAAACACCAAATAATAGCAATTACATAGCTAGAATATGTATATTTAATTTTTATAATAAGATATTTGTATTTTGACTTTTTACAGAAAACCCCCTTATTTTACCGATTTTTTCGATATTTCACCGAAACGATTTTCAAAACGTTACAGATCTTGGCATGTCTCCCTATCGGCTTGTGTACGGAAAAGCTTGCCACCTCCCTGTCGAAATAGAGCATCTCGCATTTTGGGCGATAAAAGAACTGAATCTATCTCTCGAAGATGCGGGCAGCCATCGGAAGCTGCAGTTGAACGAATTGAGCGTGCTTAGGGATGAGGCTTACGATAACGCGGTTGTCGTTAAGAACCGAATGAAGGTGTTTCACGATAAACACCTTTTGCGCAAAACTTTCGTACCTGGTCAACAGGTACTGCTTTACGACACCCGCCTTCACTTCCATCTAGGAAAGCTCAGATCTCGCTGGAAAGGGCCGTATTTTGTGCGGAATGTGTATCTGCAGGGCGCTGTAGATTTGGAGAATCCAAAGGACGGTTCATTTTTTAAAGTGAATGGACACCGACTAAAACCGTACCTTAGCGCCGAACCAACAGAGGAGCTTCTGGTCTTACAGGAGCCGGTTTACCCTGCATAATCTTCCTCTGCCTACCACCAAACTTCGGTTATCCAGCCAAGAACAGTGGACACTGTTCCAAATAAGTTTGGGGGTATGTATATACCATTTTGTATTTCTTTGTGGATATTCTTTTCCATTTTTACTCTTTGAAAAAAACAAAAAAAATTGTGTATATCTAACCGAAAATTTTGACCGTTCAAATGATCTCTTCCTGCAATGACAGTGAGGACACTGTCCAGTTTAAGTTTGGGGGTACGCTCGGTACGCATTTCTAACCTTCGCATTCATATGTATATTTTGCATCTGCATACTAAAATCCATAAAAATCAGAAAATTTTCTGAAAACATAAAAACTTTTCTGTCAAGTTAGCTAGTGGGAGAACTCTGATTCAACATTTCGACGGTTTTGTTTGATAAGATAAGAATAACTAAATCTTATTTTTAGATTTTGAAAACCTGAAAGATAACTCTCCTTTGAAGTTAACTATAGCTGATATATGTCTTTACATCACACTACACGTGTCGTGAGTTTTGGAAATTAGATGACAAGTCTTTTATGTCTAAAAACTTTTAAATGGATAAATGATTTTCTGAGGATCAAATAGGTCTGTTCTGAAGTAAGTAATATCAAGAATAGTTTATGAAGTAAAGTGAATATGAAGGAATGTTATTGATGCCTTAATTGGAACTAAGTCTGAAAAATAACCCATCTGGAACTTGATTGGAATGATTACACACCTAACCCACTAAACGCGTCTTTTATCCAAAAAAATAACTGAACTGCCGGTTATATCTCCGTTCGCATTGAATCATCATGATTTTCACGCTAAATTGTCTTTTGTTTTTGGGCCTAGGTAACTTGAGTAATTAAGTCCGCTGGGGTGTCTCTACACCTAATGCCCTAAAGCCAACTGGTTTGGGTGCATTGGCTCAAAGCTCGTTAAGAAGCCTAGAAAGTCCATATTAAAACAAAGTCAAGCAAGTGTTCTCTCCGAGTTAAAATTCCTAACGGTTTTTTGTGTGAGAATAATCTTGACAAAGACAGGTTTTTATAAAAAAATATTTCTAGCGGAGATATGAAGGTTTTATTCTATGATAAAGACTATTGCACGTTCACAGAGGTGTGTATGAAATGAAAACAAGAAAAAGGTGGAGTGAAAAATAAGACCTAGTTTCCTGTTAAGGAAGATAGAAATTCTGAAGTTGAAACCTTACTGGAAAACGAAACTTGAAAAATGCTTAACCCTTTATAAAACTTGTGTGATCCTTTTAAAATTTTTATCTGGGCTTTATTGAGTGACATGATGACATTAATCGATCCTTCTGGAACTTAACGACATTATTTGCACTGCACGTAAAGACATATAACATCTTAAGTTAAATAAGAAGCGAGGTGTGAAAAATAAAGGTTCGATAGTCTAGACTTAGGATAATAGAATTTTTATTTTCTGAAACAAAACTTCAGGGTTTGAATCATAAGTTATTTTGCAAAACTAGCTTGACCGGATTTTGTGGGTAGTATCCGCTGAAAACCTTCAGGAGACAACACTCCTCCTACTAGGGACACCTAGAGGTCTAACGGCTTGTTGCACATGCTCAGTGCAATCGCGTTCCCTGCGAAAGTGAGGTTAGGAAATTTTTTGTGAATAAATTGGCTTTGCTCAGGACGAGCAAATGATAAGTTTGGGGGTATTTGTTCATATCAGTTTTTTGCATTTTTATACCGCCCAATTTTTATCACATTGCTTAGCGGTAGGTACTCTTGAGCCGTGTTTGCTAGTCAATTGCAGGATACACGTTCTCGGCTCTAAACAGTGAAATTCATGGAAAAGCACGACAAAATCCGGATTACTGCCAACCACAGATGAAACACGGGTCTCCGCTCTCTATCTGTATGTTGCCGCACACCAGTTTAAAAGACAAAATGGCAAATCAATGTCATTTTCATGCACAAAGCTCAACGGCAACACAAGATCCAACATATCTACGCGGAGCTCGAGGAAATCATGGCAAAAGATCCACATCACATCACCTTTTGATCAACAGAAATTCTGGAAAAATTGTGAAGAAAATCTGAGAAAAAAACATGTACCAGACTAAAGAACATAGAAGACCAGGGAAGCACACAAAAATATAGACCCCAACTCCCCTATAGGGCCGCGGATCCGCGGCCAATAGGGGGTCTAGGCCGCGGATCCGCGGCCGTACAGGCGCCGCAGCTGATGAGTTTTCAAGGGGTGTTTGGTCTTTTCATGTTGATTCAGAATGTTGCCCTAGAATTTCTGTTTCCTGCCTATAAATAGTCCAGAACTTGCCAAAGCCAAGGGTCCATAATCTTGTAATTAGAATTCTAGAATACATGTGTTGTTCTTCTTCCTCTTCTCATCACTTCACCATTAAAAACTTGTAGTGAGCTTTTGTGAGTGAAGAATGAATAAAAGAGTTCTCTTTGTTATCATGCTTGTCTTGTTCTTTTTATAATTGCTTGTAATTTTCATTTGTTAAACTAGTTGTTGTTATTTGTTGTTTGTTTCTTTCTTGTTCTCTTTTTCTTTATCCTTAAACAACTATGATGCTTAAGCTTGATCCTTGCCAAGGTGAGGTCTCAAATAGCTAGTTGTAATCTTCTAACCTCTTTCTTTCTATCTTCCTCCTTTGTTTTATTTTCTTTTCCTTATAATGGGTGAGTAGTTTTGATACTTGTTAGGGTAGGATAAGGAAAGTTTGAGAGAAGGAAATCTCTCTCACTCTTTTCTTGCCCAACATCTTAATTCGGACTCCCGTTAATTGAACCACAATCCGCTCCCTACGGCACCCTATCCTACATGATAGCGGTGATTCCTTAGTGAGACCGGTTGTGGTTGAATTAACCGGAGGTTAAGGATAAGAGCCAAGAACGGACGGACAAGCACCAAAAGGAAGAACTTATGCGTTGGAAAGCCTAGCTTATACTCGCAAGTTCCTTCCTAGTCGTGCTAATCCCCGTTGTTGCCGATTACCGTAATACCGATATTAAGAGTGGCAATGAAAGAAGTGAGCGACTCCTAACTCAAACTAATCTAATCCTAGCCCTAACAAGCTCTCTATATATATCAATTTAGCACTTAAGCAATCTAAAAACAAACCTGGACAATTGGACTTAACTCTTTAAAGCACATAGAAAAAGATTCCCATCTCCCTGCGGACGACCCGTACTCAACCGGCTAGCTACAAGCGAAACCGTCTTGATTGCGGTAATAAACTCAGCACGCAAAAACTCTACCAATCAGGCCGCACCATGTACCCTCATACGGCCTCGACGCCTCCTCGTAAGGGTATATATATATATCAGAACCGATAAAACTCTTGGTGGATGCTAAAATATCATATCAAGGGAAACCGGGTTTTTCAAATAATGCATAATTTCATGAACTCCCACGGTCCCAAAATCCAGAAAACATCATGAAAATCCATATAACAATGCGAAAATCCATGAATATGATATATACAACATAAACCGAAATGTAAGCATATAAAGGAAAAGCCGCTAATTAACTGCAACAAGTTAATATAAAATATCATGCGGTTCCTATTTTATCCAATTCTAAATAATATCAAGTAAAGGTAAATATGTAGCTATAACTGTTGTATGTGTAAACACAAAGGTATAGCAAGGTATATATATCTACCTATAAGTAAAAGATGTAATATTCCCCTGGGTATAAGAGCAGTACGTGCAAGGTATACCTGTAGCTATGTCATGAAGTGTGTATGTACCTATCACTAATGGTACAATACTCTATCGGTATACTTGTATCTATCATATAAGTATATGAAGGCATATGTGTAAGCATGTGATATACAGGTATGCTAAAAGTCATATGCGATAAGAAATATGAATCAATGTCACAATGTCCCTAACCAAGCAATATCATATCTATAAGTGGATTGTGTGTGAGACATGGCAATTATCAACGGTGTGTGTAGCATACAATCAGTACTTGTGCAACATGAATCGTCAATAATATGCGCAGTGTCCTAAGGCTGCTTGTTCAAGCACAACAACATCTAAGTAATAGGGTAAATGCGCAATTCTAAATGTGACATAGAATATGCGACAAGTATTAACATTTATAGCCCAGATGCATAACGCTATGCGGGCGATTCCCTTGTAGATGTTAAATGTACTCACCAACGCTCCAAGCTAGGTGAAGCCTACCACCTGTTTTCCCTTTGTAGCAGTGTCCGAAGTCCCCACCTGCGAACCTGCAACATTAAAATAATAGAATACGTATATATTAATAATAGACCTAAAATACTTACAATCTACACGGACCAACACGACACACATACGTACTCTAAAGGGTTCGTGTTGTAGCTAACATGTATAGCGACACTACGAAACCAACTCAGAGCAATAGCAACACGGAACTCGCATCGTATCGGATAACGTATCGCGCGGAATGAAACACTAGAAATATGCAAAGTGGTCCCAGATTTTTCTGTGCTAACAATTTGTAAAAATTGCAAGTACCATGAGACTACAAATAACCCAAGAGACCCCTAACCAAAAACCCAACACCCAAGTCCCCAGTCTGGCCGCAATTTGCGGCCAGAACCAATAAAACGGCGGCCTGACCTTGGAGGAATTGACTCGTATTTTGAGGGTAGGTTCTAGGTCTCTACACTAGGTTACTGTCATGCCAATTTTTGCAACAAATACCTGGTTTAACAGCAGATCATCCGAGACCCCAAAACAACACTAAAAATACGATATTTACCTGAAACGATACGACACGCGAAAAAAACAGAAACTAACAAGCTAAGCTACACAAAATTAACTTAAAGAGCAGAAAGGAATCATCACCTACACAAAAGAACACAAAGATCCTAGCTTTGCATGCTCCTAGGCATCCATGAGGCAAAACTAAGATAAAGATGTGATTTTTGTGAAGTTTTTTGTGAATTTGTGATGGATTTGTGTAGGAAAAGGTGAAGAGAAGCTAAGTGTTTAGTTGATGAGAGAGGAGAAGAAAGAACAAATGAGGTTGAGAAAAAGAAAGAGAGGAAATGATGAAGAGAGAGGGAGGTGGGTGTAGGGTGAGGTGAGAGGTGAGTGTATCCAAAGCAATTAATGCACCATGCCTTCTCATTAATGCTTTCATACTACTCATCACCCAAAAGAAAATATATATCTCTCTCACTCACAAAAGATCAAGGATTAAGCAAAGGGATTAGATTAATAAGGATTAGGTTAAGTGTCATGGTTGCTATAACTAGATTAGCACAAACAAATCCTCGCATTTATGTGCACACGTGCGTGCATGCTTATAACAAATAATAATAAATTATTAATTAAATGTTATAAAATCTGAGAAGCCCGAATTGGTAAACTTTTTACAGTAAACCCGCATTAACGTCTAAACGAACACTAACCGAAATCTAAGGTGTTACAATCTCCCCCCTTATAAAAATTCGTCAACGAATTTAAAATTTTCACTAAGCGTACATTCAAAGAGAAGATTACAAAAATCTCATATCTTGATCGTAGCCTCTCAAGTGATTACCTCACTATATGGCTACGTCCAAGAAAACCCTTCACAGGTAGCAAGACCCTTAACCATAGTTTCTTCACCTGCCGAGCCATTAACATAATTGGCTGCTGGTGAACGTAAGATTGCGTCCATGCTAAATGGTCTGGTGTTGAATCATGTGAGAAAGGTCATGAAGGTAATTGCAAAGTATCGACACAAGGAAATACGGGGTGAATACTCAATAATCTGGGCGGAAGTGCCAAATTAAAGGCAATGAAACTAACTCGCTTTAAGGATCTCAGAAGGACCTACAATTCTGGGGTAAGCTCCCCAAAACTCAACACGTCATTCATCGGAAAAGCCCGTAGGAATACATGATCTCCCACTGCGAACTCAAGTCTGCGACCATCACGGTCAGCATAAGACCTCTATCTGCACTGGGCTGCCATCATCTTGACCCGAACCAACTGGATCATTTCAGAAGTCTCTAGACTATATGGGGTCCAAAAATCCTACTACGCAGAGTCAGAAAAACAAACTGGTGATCGACACGACCTAACAAATAAACCTAAAGGTTGCCAATTGCAGTGACTCCTGATAACTGCTATCGAAGGAGAACCCTAACAATTGCAAGTGACGATCCCAACTGCCGACAACAATTAATACGTACGCACAAACATATCCTCCAGAGTCGGTATAGCCCGCTCTCACAAGACCATCATCCTGCGGATGGAAATACGGAGCTAAAGCTCGACCAGTACCCAAGGCTTCCTGAAGTTCCTGCCCAAGACGGCAAGAAAACATGGTGCCTTCATACGATACGACTCATGAAGGAACTCCTTGCAACACACAAACTTAACAAAGAACAACTGAGCAAACTGAGCAAAACCGGAAAACAAGCATCCGAATGGAGTCACGCCCGGACTAAACCTGGGTAGAGACCATAATGAAATTCGTGGAGATCTGCTCCCACTCCCACTTCGGAATGGTTAAAGGTTGCAACTCTCCAGCCGGTCTCAGATGCTCAACCTAAGCACACAACAAGACAGACACCTTGAAACGAAACCCGAAACTTCTCTTTACACCCTTGCCCACCCGTAACTATCTCACAAGTCACGTCAAATGTTGGTGGAATTTGAATGAGTTCAGAGAGTTGACAGATTTGCCTGCTCTAGGATCTCGCGTCTCTACCCAATAGTATCAGGTACACAAACGCGTCCCTAAACTTAGCACACCCTTGTCACAAATCAAGGACTCCGAATCATTACCCATCCGTATATGCTTAAGTATCTCTGACGAACGAGCATCGGCGGGCAGTGCCTCGCGGAAGCGATTAAGGAAAAGGGGTCGGGCGCGGACATGAGCAAGCTGTCCCCTCAGTAGAGACGAACACAAGCTGTACTCAACGATCGTACAAGAACTGTAAATCTGCAGAATACTATCTCAACAATCACAACCCGCTGCAGGAAGATGTACATTAAGCTCTAGTGGTCCGTGAAAATCTGACACGACTCTCGAACAAGTAGTGTCTCCAAACCTCCAACGCAAAACCACCGCGGCCATCTCCAGATCATGAGTGGGATATCCTGCTAGTACTTCCTCCATGTGTAGGGATGCAAAATCGATAACTCTATAATGTCACCTCAGTACACAATCGAGCCCCACTCGCGAAACATTACAGTTAAACAACAAATTCGCCCGAACCAGAAAGCAAAGAAAGAACTGATGCAGTTGTTAACCGAGTCTTCAACTGCCGAAAAACTCCGCACACATGCCTTAGTCCAAAGAAAAGAAACCTCCTTTCCGGTCAGTTCAGTAAACGGTGCAGCACTACAATAGCAATCCTGCACGAAACGGCGGTAAAAACCTGCTAAGCCCAAAAATATGTGGACCTCCGTCCTGCACACAAGTCTGGGCCTAAGCTGTACGGCCACGATCTTCCTCAGAACCATACGAAAACTGTCTCCCGTAACTACAAGACCTAGGAGTCAACACAAACAAGCCTGAAGAAACACTCCGAGAATCTAGCAAACCGCCGAGGCTCTCCCAATGTTTGCAAAACAAATCCTCAAGTGCTACTCCTGTCCCTCAAGACACATTAAATAGACCAGAATGTCATCAATAACACAACAATAACTGGTCGAGGAACGGCCTGAAGAAATCTGGTTCATCATATCTACGAATGCTGCTAGGGCATTGGTGAGTCCAACGACACACCAACACACACAAAATCCGTAGTACGCATAAGGCAGTTGTAACACCTTAGAATGTGTTTAGTGGCTAAATATATTTTAATATATAGTTTTTAATAAAAAAGTTTACCAAATCGAGTTCCAAATATTTTATCCTATTTAATGAGTATTTTATTAGAATTTTTCTAGGCATACACACACTTGTGCATGTAAACTAGGGTTTTAAAATGGGGTTAGACCATGATTAGCAACCATGGTGGTTTAAAACATGGGAATTAGGTTATTTGGGTTTTAATTAAGTGTAATTGGTTATTTTATTCAAGGGTTGTTTTTTTTGAAATTATTTGAATATGTTGACTTGATGAGAGAGAGGGAGAGAGGGAGAATGGTCATAATGGCCTTTACAATGCTTCATTAATTGAGGAGAGAGAGAGAAAGGGGGGTTGACTAACCTTAGCTCTCATTTCCCTTGCTTTGTTCTCATTTTATTTTCTCTCAACTCTCACTCACACACTCATACACACACCAACAGCAGCAGCCCTAGCTTCAGCAACAACATCAGCCACAGCAGCTCCAGTATCAGCAGCAGCAGCAACAGCAGCAGCTCCAGGCAGCAGCAGCACCCCAGCAGCAGCTCTTTCCCTTCTTCTTCTTCTTATTCTCCTTCAACTTGCTCGTAGGATTCCTAAGGGGTATAATCTTTAAACTCATTCTTTTGCTCGCTTAGTTTGTGTTTATAGCTTCGATTAGTGATTAATTATGCGTTTTTAGTGCTATATGTGGTGATTAGTGTGAACTTTGATTAAGTGAGGTTAGTATTGGGTAGACTGACTTAATTAAGTCTTATTAGAGCCACTTAAACCTAGTTAAACCCCAGATTGCACTAAAATACCCTAAGTTTTCAAATTGTGCAAAATTTAACCTTTTTAAGCAAAACTTAGCCTTTCTTTAATCTGATTTAGATCTGGGTTGTTCAAGTAAAAATTGAGGAAACTGAAGCATGTATACTACGTATAGACCAAACCACTAGAGCACGAGCCCCTGACCCCACACCCAGGCCGCCGGAATAATCCTTCTAGTCGTAAATTGCGGCCAGCCTTGGGAGATAGGTGCTAGGAATTGTTCTGTAGGTGTCTGCTACATTTCTAAGGTCCATGGTATATGCAATTTTGTATGTTTTTAACCTGGGTAGAATCTGGGACAATATATCATTTTTCAACTACGTTTAGATCGCGTGATACGCGCAATACGTGAGTAGGTTCTGTGATCTAGCGTGTCGCGACGTGTCGGGTTAGTTTTAGACGCCTATACACACGTTTCAGCGTATCGTACACACGCGCGTTAATTCGCGACGCGAGTTTCTCATTTTGTTTCGATATCGCGTTTTTTAGAATTTTGCTTATATATATGGATTCCTTGTGTTATTCCAGCTTCGCAGGAGGGTACGGAGGACGCCGCTAAGAAAGGGAAGCTGGTGGTCGGCTACGAGTACCGCACGACCAAGTGAGTAGATTTAACATCTACGGGGAAACTGCCCGTATGGCATTAAGCGTCAGGGCGTGTTAGGATATTTAGTCGTAGATGTTCATATGGACTATAGTAGCATACCTTATTGTTGCATATAGAAATGATAGCATAGAACACTGCACTGTCACTAACTGTTCAAGCTGTACGAGCACTATTTGTATGTTACACCCACATCGTTAGTGATTGCCATGACACTCGCACTATAGGATTGCTACGCATTATATATATCGTTTGATTGCTGCATCATTGATGATTGTCATGACTTGACATATATTGATATCTTCATACTTGCGGACATGCACACTTTATATTCATACCAGTGCACCCATATATTGATATTTTCATACCTGCGCACATGCACACTGTATATTCATACCGGTGCACACATATATTGATATCTTCATACTTGCGCACATGCACACTGTATATTCATACCGGTGCACACATATATTGATATCTTCATACTTGCGCACATGCACACTATATATTCATACTTGCGCACATGCACACTGTATATTCATACTAGTGCACACATATATTGATATTTCCATACCTGCGCACATGCACACTGTATATTCATACCAGTGCACACATATATTGATATCTTCATACCTGCGCACATGCGCAATGTATATTCATACCAGTGCACACATATATTGATATCTTCATACCTGCGTACATGCACACATATATTGATATCTTCATACCTGCGCACATGCACACTGTATATTCATACCAGTGCACACATATATTGATATCTTCATACCTGCGCACATGCACACTGTATATTCATACCAGTGCACACATATATTGATATCTTCATACCTGCGCACATGCACACTGTATATTCATACCAGTGCACACATATAGTGATATCTTCACACTTGCATGGATTTACGCATTGAGATATGCTGTTTCAATGATATTTCTGGATTTGGGAACCGTGGATATTTCAAAAGCGAATATGTAATTGTTTTAAAAACCCGGTTACCCTTGATATGATATTTCAGTGCGTCCACCATGAGTTTTCTCTGTTCCAGAGAGCTTGTGTGAGTATACCCGATTCGAGGAGCGGTAGGCACCGATTGCTGGTACATGGTGGACCCGGTACGGTACCCCGGGGCAAGATGACTCGTATTGTTAGACGGTGAGCCCGGCGGAGGGAATACTACCAACCGGTGATTGGTTAGGCCTGGCGGTTATCTGGAGGATACTGACCAGAGATGAGAGATGGATACGGGACGATCCGTTCTGCCGGGTCCGAGGGCCGATCCCGCAGACGGAGCCTGATACTGGAGGATTTGCGTGCGGATGCTAGGCACCCATGATTCTATGAGATTTACATGATTTGGGTATATGGATGGACACCGATTATTTTCCACGTTGATATTCCATGTAGATATTAATTATTCCCATGCTCAGCATTCAGTATTTATATCTCATCCTGTATCTGTTGTACCTGATAGAGTACACATGCTATGCACGATTTTTGCATACCCTGCACATCCTATATAGATGTCATTAGATTTCACATGCTATGCACGATTATTGCATACCCTGCTCATCCTATATAGATGTCATTATATTTCACATGCTATACACGATTATTGCTTACCCTACTCATCCTATATAGATGTCATTAGATTTCACATGCTATGCACGATTATTGCATACCTTGCTCATCCTATATAGATGTCATTAGATTTCGCATACTATGCACGATTATTGCATACCCTGCTCATCCTATATAGATGTTATTAGATTTCACATGCTAAGCACGATTATTGCATACCCTGCTTATCATTTAGAGATGTTGTTAGATCGTACTTGATGCATGATTACTGCTCATAAAGTTCATCATATAGTTGTTATCTGTTGGCATAGGTTAGAGTATCGCAGCACGTGCATACTCGTGATTACCTTTATATGTTATCTACTACTCACGAGTTGGCAACTCACCCCCGTTGTGCCACAGTGTTTGCAGATTGCCCTTCGGAGTAGTCGTGGCAGGCTACTTTCTTGCATCTTTTGACACAGATACACCTACAGTTGGCGTATTAGCTCTTTTGCTGATAGGTGGGTTTTGTGCGGTATCTGTTTATCTTTCAGTTATGTACATTGTTGTATCTAGTACACTCCATCTCCCACTTATGTATTGACTTAGAGACCAGTTGTGAGGACGATGTATATTATTTTGTACTCTGGTGTCGAGCTCGTTGTGAGCCGACTTTACTTATGAAGTTCTTATCATATGTGATGTTTTCCACTTATTGCTCATTTCTTCGCTACGACGTTGTATATTGCTACCGTGGTGATTGTCTACTTGAGGTTTTCTTAACTTTTTAGCAAATGTTCCTATTAAATGTTTAGACACTCTATACTTTTACGGGTTTGATTTCTGGGTTTCGGCTTACTTAGTCGCGTTACGCCTGTAGACGTTACGTGGTTAAGTGCCGGTCACGGGCCAAACTTCGGGTCGTGACAAAGTTGGTATCAGAGCGTAGGTTTTGCCTTCGGAGTGTAGGATGACCCTGGTATGATGTGTTAGTTATATGTATACCGTAGAGGCCATTACTGTACATAGGATGTATATTGTAGTGGATGCTGGGACATATATAGGGAGGACTTTCTTGCTCGACATGATAGTATGCTATCTGGTTGAACTTTACCTTAACGTGTATACTGATTGTCTCTCTGTTACATGTTGGTAAAGCCCTTAGGATGTGTGCTTGACTACCTGGACTATGATGTGGATCATACTAGTGGGGACATGGTAGTCCAGAAGTACATCCTTCAAAGTCCCTAGTCGAGGGTGTATCGAGACGGGGCATCGATATACCAGAGTAGACTAGCGTATACCTTCTCGACCCATACAGATGGGCGATGGATGATCCAATATCCATTGGTGTTTGACATCAGAGATGATATACGGGTGCTCAGTAGAGACTGGGTACACTGGACGGACTCGCCGAAAACTCCCAGATGGTATTATACCTCACGTCAGATGGCAGTTCTCTGGTGACACTGGTACAGAGTAGTCTGTTGACCAGAGATCGTCATAGAGTCTTGTGTGGTTCCCACTGTGCTTTGATTTCCATCTTACCACGTCCAAGAGGGCGTGCAAAACGGTGGTTTTTGGGTACAGTCCCGAGTCACATGGAGGCAATGAGCGATAGGAGGGGATTCGTCTCTCCCAGTATAGGGAGTTGATGTTGCGCTGTGTTCGATTGGCTATAACAGGAAATCCCTGGCCAGGGTTGCTGAGATTTACTGGTAAGTGTTACCAGTAGTTTCTCGAACAGTTATCGACCTCATATCGACACGACTTATCGAGCTATTGGGGTCTGACGTTTACCACCCCTAGGCGAGATATGCGACATATCAGACGATCAGACCGGACTGTACGGTAGTGTTACTGGTTGGATTCACTGGAGTGTGAGCGGGCTTGCTCGTCGATCTTCAGATCGCTCAATACCCGGGTGGCTGTTACGTTTAGCAAACCGCTTGCGGCTTGTGGGTATTTGATATGATCATCACCTGCTGCCGGCGTATTGACGAGTCTTTAGAGTCCTACACAGAGGTTTCCTGGCTCAAGCGAAACGAAATAGGAGCGCATATGAGATATGTGCGGGACCGAGAATTATGCGTGTATGTGATACCGTATTTCATTCTCGCGATGAATGTATCGATTAGGTTATATGCGATATACCCTAGTTATCGAATCAAGGATTGATTCGATAAACCGATACATTGGATACTAGTCGGTTATATACGATATGACCGGATCGTTAAATCAAGTGTTGATTTAATGATTTAATGCATAATTATATATTTGATATATTACTTTGCATTAACTGGTATCGGTTCACTTTAATTGGATTTTCTCGCTCGGATGTGCACATTGTATATTCGATATAGTTTTGTGCACATGATTGTATCATGTTTGATGATGCATGCTTACTTGGTTTGTGTTAAAGATTGATCCATGGTTATTTAAATGGTTAGGGTTTTGTTTTTCATATACATTTATTTATTCATTTATTTCTTTGGAAAATATAATGCATAAAGATAAAATGGTGGCTTTTATTTTTGTTTCTTTCATGAACATTCATGAAGGTTTGAATAAAGTGACCATTTTGTCTCATGCTTAACCCTAACCACTACACCTAACCATGGTCCTCTCTCTACACTTAACCATGGTGTGATTATGATAAGAATAGATTTTATTTTCCATTATTCTTATTCTTATCATAACATTATTCTTCTTCTTCTTCCTTTCTTCACTTGAAGAAAGCAAGCTCCATCAATGGTGATTGATGGAAATGAGTGAGAAATCCAATTCTAAAGTCTACCCACTTCCTATTTCTTCATCCTCTACCTCTTGCCAAGTAGTAGAGTGTGTTTCCTTCACAAGTTTTCTTGACTTGGTGAAGTTGGAGCTTGATCTAGCGATACTTCGACGTAGATCATCTTCGGCATGGACATCGACGACCTAGCTCGCCTATTCTCCGATGAAGCCGACGCTAGAGCCCGGAATTTATTTGGACAGCGAGAGGCCTTCATTGCGGAGCTATGGAGGTGGAGCACCGGATCTACAAAGGTTGTATTTCCGATTCTTATAGTTAAGTGTTAACTAGTTACTTTGTTCGCCTAGAAATCTAGCCAACGATCCGTTCTAGGGTTTCTCGGCACCGTTTAAATTTGAAATTGGCATGGTTGATGCCTTGTGAGACCTCATTAGGATGCCTAGGAGCCCTACAGTGGTATCAAAGCCTAGCTAGAGCCTTAGGCGAAGTCTAGACGGAATTTGAAGTCTGAACGAACCGAAACCCCAAAATTTCCATGCTCTCTGTCCTTTTTTCAAAAACGTGGATTTTTCCACATTAAAAATATGCAGAGAAACAAGCAGGATAATCTAAGAGTTACTGTGAATTTCGATGGACTAATTCCATCAATGAGCCGCGGATCCGCGGCACGACCATGGCTCGTGCGGCGGTACCGCGGCCGTTTTGTCGTTTTGTGTATTTTGTTTTTCACAGTAATTCTCAGATTTCTGTGCTGGTTTTCCTGGGAATTTTTAATATTTATTCAAGAGTTGAATTTTCTGGAATTGTTTTGGGGATTCGGTGTTTCGATCGGTGTATCAGATTTTGTCTATGTGGCTTTCCGGATAAATTTTAGAATATGTTAAAAAGTTCGAACGGATATAAATACCCAATTTTTCCCCTGTCGGGAAATTTCCAAGTGTTGGATTTTTCCGTAGTTCAACGACGTTCTAAGTAGTGCAAGTAACGCGATGGACCCTCTAGAAGACAACAAACCGTAACTCGATTATGTGACCGTCTTGAACTGCCCTTTGAACCTTCGGGTTTGGGGCAGTACGGCGTGCCACATGTGAGGCGTTGGCTTGACCCTTCTACGGCTGGACCGTTGGTACTGAGGCACGAACTGAATGTTTTTAGACTTGTTTCATGTGTTGAGCTATTTCGGGAAAACTTGGGTGTTTGGATGTTCGATCGAAAAGTTTAACATTTTCTATTTATCTGGAATGGGATACAATGATTGGAATTCACAATGAGTTATGAGATAACGGAATGAATATTATAAACGTAGCAGTTTAGTCTCACTTGATCGGTTGCCACGGAATTTTGATGTGATCAAAAGTCCGTCGCAATCACGTAGCGTACGCGGATACTCGCCGGGTAAACTTAATAGACAGCCTCACTCCATAGCCCCGACCAAGTGACTGTAGGAGAACCCCATCGCCGAAAGCATCCGTTCGGGTGCTCGCGACAGCGGTGTTCCGCCTTGGTGTACTTCGTCGACGGTATCGGGGGTGCAGCCGTCTACTGAAGTTTGCGACGAGCATTCGATCAGGATGTCGGGAATCTTGTTGAATTGCCCGACTTGATATTGAAAAGAGTTTTCGATAATGAGACTAAAATGCGGGGTTTATAATTGTTAGGCATGCGATGTCTAAGAAATTCATTTGGTCAGGCATGCGATGTCTGAGGTGGTTGCGGATTCCAACTGTTGTAGTTTTACACTTTCTTTTCTGTGACCGTAAGTGTAATGTGTGATATCGCCGGTTTCGTTGCTATATGTCAACGACAATTGGGATGCGCATATTTACTTACGTTGATGACATGTGATGTTATGTGTTGCTGGATATGTTATATTGGATCGTCGTGTTTGAATAGCCGGGGGTTTTTATGTGAGATGAGTGTTTTTCATTTTCATTCATGTAAAAACTTGTATGTAATATTCTTTTATTGGGGCGCTTCCAGGTTGCGGAAGTTGTCACCTTTTGTATATTATTTACTTTTCCGCACTAGGATAGACCCAAGGAGGGGAGCACAAGTAACCGGGTTCTGGAGTCCAGTGGGAGACCAACTCGAGGAGTCGAGTCCGGGTCTCCTAACTCTAGAATTGGTAGGGTTGCTTGCCGCTCTCGTAGGGGTCTAGGGGTGTGGGTTTGTCTATTCATCGCGACCGTAGAATCCGTGTTTTATACTGGCTCGTATTGAAAACACGGACGTCCTAGTATATCCAATATTTCATATGTTTCTTCTGCTGCGATATCTGTGATGTGATCATGTGATGTTCTGTGATAGATACTGTATATAGTATATATGATATATTATATTGACTTTACTTATGTTTTACACCCGCGCTAGCCCTGCCCCGCTCTGCCGTTAGTTACCTAACCTAATGGTGCACGAGGGGACATCGAGGCGAATGCGGATGGCATAAGTGTACGTTGTATTTATCTGTGATGTTTAGGTACTTAAATGATGGGACTTCATTAATGTGATTAATGAAAGTAAAAGAAACCTAAGATGTTGTAGAATTGAATTTCAAAATAAAACAGGTAGCTACAGTTTTTGCTTTGCACAGAGGTATATGTGATATATCCTGCACCTTATTCGATGAGGAAAGGACCGAGATCCCTTCACCGGGAGTGACTCCTTTAGCAATAACTGGCAGATGCTACACACTCGGTTTGTCTTTTGATTGCTTTTAAGGGTTTTTGCTTTGCACAGTGATATATATGATATATCCCGCACCTCATTCGATGAGGAAAGGACCGACGATCCCTTCACCGGGAGTGACTCCTTTAGCAAAACTAGAAAAGCCTCAAAAACACTCCATTTCAAAATTCATTCGATCCTACAACGATATCAAGTTCATTACGCAATAGGTTTTCAGAAAAACCTGTCGTAGCCCTCCGTCATTTCAGATAAGTACTAGTTAGTATTCGTGCTACGTTTGTTGACTATGTTAAGGCGTAGTGTGCGGTAGCTAATTAGTGCTTATCTGCATAAGCATATGATGTGATTGGATTAGGGTAGTCGTGCGACTTTGTTGACTATGTTAAGGGTCGTGCAGGTGGGTTTAATTCAATCAGGAAATGACGGGTTGAACTTGACTAGCACTTATGATTTGTTGACTATGTTAAGGTCATATAGCTGCTAGGGGCAAAATATTATCGGGAATTTCAAGTGTTGAAATTTGCAATGAGATTGCATACCTTCTATGAGATAGTTGGATCCCGATACCCGCTGCGAGTAAGAGTTACTCCTGGGAGAGTTTTACACATTACAATTAGCCGATCAAGTAGGTGTCTAGAAAGGTGTTAACGGGGTTACACCTCTGGGAAAACGAGGTTTACATTAATTAGGTTCGTGCGAAAGCACGGGGGACCTCCCTCAAAGTACCGACACCGGCCTGGCTGAAAGATTGGCGAACTTGTAGTGTGTAATTAATCCCGGCTAGTCTTTCCTTTTAAGGTTTGAAGGAAGATTTGATAAAAAGC
This sequence comes from Agapanthus africanus, assembly GCA_030015575.1. Lineage (NCBI taxonomy): Eukaryota > Viridiplantae > Streptophyta > Magnoliopsida > Asparagales > Amaryllidaceae > Agapanthus > Agapanthus africanus. The sequence goes on from CM057341.1 coordinate 487,729,413, forward strand.
AGTGGGAGCCATCCTGATTAGATAAAATAATAACCAATCTATTCTTGCAAGAGCGCACGCTGAGTGTTTTCTTCTCTCTCTCTCCTGGTAGCGACCATATCACGCCTTAATCAAGATAATAATACGGATTATTGACCGAACCCGCTTGTTATACTGAGCTGGAGAACGTTGGTCCCCCTCCAACTTATAAATGTTATAAGACAGAGCAGGAAATTGGGGAATACCAGATTTCCCGTGCCGCCCAAACGAAGAGAGTGCATGCTGATGCATCATCTTCGGGTGTGTTCATTACAGAGAACTGTTTCTCAGTATCCTTTACGTCCTGGGTATGTGATACCAGATCAGGATCCCAGATATGTAATTTGTTACATAGGGCTACAGAAAGGTAGAGAACTGAGAACGGGTGATAAGTTTCATGAGGCAGAAAACGGGGCAAGAGTTGCAGCCAAGTCTGTTGGTCACTGTCACCCTGTATTACCAATAAATTGATTCTGAATGAATGTTATTAGATACCGAACCTGATATACAAAATCATATCAGTCTCTTTATCAGTAAAGAAATGATAAAATTTTGTGTTGTTGGATATTGTTTTGAACATTTCCTATATCAAAAGTTGATCGGTTCAGGCACGTTATCTAAAAGCATTGATGTTCTAAATCAAACTACAGTTCTTAGTATACGGATCACACACAAGAGGAAGAGTTCAGAAATGAACGAATTCTTCTTGAGGCATTGTAGACTAGGTCAGATCAATGTGACCCGACTAGCTAGAGTTACATATAGATGCATATTTAAATCAGTTTGAATTTACATCTTCTGAAACTCGCCAGTCATGTCACAAAGATAAGATGACCATAGCTCCATTTACTGGAAACAGAGAAAGTGTTAATGAACTCTTGGGACTGATACATGATGATGTATGTAAGGTCTCCTGTCTACACATGCCAGGACTGGTTCTTTATACTTCATTACATTCTCTGATGATCTTTCGAGATTCAGACCTATGTTCCTGTTGAAACACAAGTCCGAACCTTTTGAGATATTCACAGAATATAAGCGAGAAGTAGAGAACCATAATACGGGTATAAGTATTATGTCCTATGATGAGATCAAGGAGGAGAATACTTGAGCACGGAAATACTGGACTATTCTAAAGGAGAATGAGGTTCTCTCTCAGCATTACTCCTCTGTATACACCATAGCACGATGGTATGTCGGGGCGGAGCAAATACACCCTATATGATATGGTGTGCTCTATGATGAGTACTGCTGAGTTACCTTTTTCCTTTTGGGAGTTATGCACTTGAGAAGCTGCATACCTATTGAATAGGGTTCCAATCAAATCAGTTGCCTACCATTTCATATGTGATATGGAAAGGGAAGAGCTCATGTCTTAAGCTAGTTAAGATTTGGGGTTGACCGGCCTATGTCTAAAAGCAAAATCCGGACAAGCTCGAGGCAAGATCTATTATGTAGAACTGGAAATGTTCCAGCTATACAAACTGCAGCTGATGATTTGAAAGAACCAAAGGATTCAATAGTTACCAACGAACCTCAGCCTCTCCGCCGATCTAGTAGGGTTCCTCACCCACCTGAGAGATACTTTTGTTTCTCTATGACAGTGGGAGCGAGGATTGCATCATGAGATGATGACCCAACTAGTTTCGAGCTGTCCATCAGGAGTGGGACTCTGTAAGAATGGCTGGATGCTTAGCGATCTGAGATGGAATCCATGTACACTAACAAAGTATGGACTTTGGTTGCTATATCTGAAGGGTTAAATCCCCATCAGAAGCAAGTATATCTTGAGAAGATTACTTGGTGTAGATGGAAAAGTTGAGACTTTCAAAGCTAGACTTGTTAAAGGTTTTCGTCATCAACCAGGCGTGGATAATGATGAAACCTTTTCAAGTATCTATGCTTAAGTCCATCCAGATCCTACTTACCACGGCTACATACCATGACTACGATATCTGGTGGTTGGGTGTCATGACTGCTTTTCTAAATGATATTTTGGAAGAGAGCGTCTATAAGTACACAGCCAGAGGGCTTCGTAGACAGTGGGAGCAGCGGAAACGTGTGCAAGATGCTTTATAGGATAAAGCAGGCATCGCGGAGTTGGAACATCTGTTTTGATGGATTAGTCAAACAGTTTGACATCATCAAAATGGTAGATGAACCTTGTATATACAAAAAGGTAGTAGGTGTTAGTTGTATGTATGCTCTGATACCAGTGAAAGGTTCCTAGGCACCCTATAATGGTCTCACAAGGCATCGAACATGCCAAATTTAAAAATTATGGTGCCGAGAAACCCTAGTTAACGGATCGTCGCTAGAATTCTAGGCGAAACTTAAACTTAGCTAACACTTAACTACTGGGATACGGAAATTACAACCTTTGTAGATCCGGATATCCACCTCCACGGCTCCGCAAGGGCGTCCTCTCGCTGTCCATCTTGAAGCTTGAACTCTCGTGACGGCTTCATCGGAGAAACGTGCGGAATAGGTCGTCGGCTTCGTGTCAAAGACGATCTACGTCGAGGTTGCACAAACTCAAGCTCCGACTTCACAAACTTGTGAAACTTATGAAGTAAACACCCAAAACAACTTGGCAAGAGGTAGAGGGTGAAGAAATAGGAGGTGGGTTCACTTTAGAATTGGATTTATCTCACTAGATCTCAAGTTGCCATTGTTGTAGCAAGCTTGAAGAAGAAGAAGAAGATGAGCTCAAGAAAAGAATATGATAAGTCTAGTGATAAAAATAAATTTAAATCAAATACTTATCATAACTTGAACTAGGGTTAAGTGTAGAGAATTAACCATGGTCACTTGGATGGGTTAGGGTTAAGCATGAAGATAAGGATGGTTAGCAAAGTCAAAGCTTCATGAAGCTTCAATATAAAACAAACTTAGCCACCATTCTTATCATAACTCATTTCAAATAAGTAAATAAACAAATAAATAAATAAATGAATATGCAAAACCCTAATTATCAAATTAACCATGGATTAATTCTATACACTTAACTAAATGATCAAGTATCATCAAACATGATACAAAAAAGTGCACGAAAGCATATCACATATACAATGTGCATCAAGTGAGAAAAATCCGTTTAAAGTGAACCAATACTAGTTAATGCAAAGTAATATATCAAATATATAATTATACATTAAATCATTAAATCAACACTTGATTCAATGATCCGGTCATGTCGCACATAACCGACTAGTATTCAATGCATCGATTTATCGAATCAATGATTCGATAACTAGGTCATATCGAATATAACCAATCGAAACATATATCGCGAGAATGAAATGCGGTATCACATACACGCATTATTCTCGGTCCAGCACATATCTCATATGCGCTCCTATTTCGTTTCGCTTGAGCCAGGAAACCTCTGTGTAGGACTCTAAAGACTCGTCAATACGCCGGTAGCAGATGATGATCATATCAAGCACCCACAAGCCGCAAGCGGTCTGCTAAACGTAACGGCCACCCGGGTATTGAGCGATCAGAAGATCGACGAGCTAGCCCGCTCACACTCCTGTGAATCCGACCAGTAACACTTACCATACAGTCCGGTCTCTTCGTCTGATACGTCGCATATCAAGTCTAGGGGTGGTAAACGTCAGACCCCAATAACCCGATAAGTCGTGCCGATGTGAGGCTCGTAACGGGTCGAGAAACTAATGCCGCGGATAAGCGGCAAAATTGTGACGTCATCATCCAATTTTTGCACAGTAATTCATTGTTTTTTGTGCTGACTTCTCTGGTTATTTTTAAAATTTATTTAAGTGTTGAATAATCTGGGATGTTTTGGAGCTTTGATGATTCGATCGGGTTTATCAAATTTTGTCTGTGTGGCTTTCCGGATAAATTTTAGAATATGTTAAAAAGTTCGACCGGATATAAATACCCAATTTTTCCCCTGTCGGGAAATTTCCAAGTGTTGGATTTTTCCGTAGTTTAACGACGTTCTAAGTAGTGCAAGTAACTCGATGGTCCCTCTAGAAGACAACAAACCTTAACTCGATTATGTGACCGTCTTGAACTGCCCTTTGAACCTTCGGGTTTGGGGCAGTACGGCGTGCCACATGTGAGGCGTTGGCTTGACCCTTCTACGGCTGGACCGTTGGTACTGAGGTACGAACTGAATGTTGTTAGACTTATTTCATGTGTTGATCTGTATTGGGAAAACTTGGGTGTTCGATCGGAAAGTTTAACATTTTCTGTTTATCTGGAATGTGATACAATAATTGGAATTCACAAGTAGTTATGAGATAACTGAATGAATGTTATAAATCTAGCAATTTAGTCCCATATGATATTGAAAAGAGTTTTCGATAATGAGACTAAAATGCGGGATTTATATCTGATTAGGCATGTGATGTCTAAAGCCGTTGCGGATTCCAATTGTTGTAGTTTTACACTTTCTTTTCTGTGACCGTAAGTATAGTATGTTCATATCGCCGGTTTCGTTGCTATATGTCAACGACAATTGGGGTATGCATACTTACTTACGTTGATGACATGTGATGTTATGTGTTGCTGGATATGTTATATTGGATCGTCGTATTGAATAGCCGGGGGTTTTTATGTGAGATGAGTGTTTTTCATTTTCATTCATGTAAAAACTTGTATGTAATATTCTTTCATTTGGGGCGCTTCCAGGTAGCGGAAGTTGTCACCCGTTGTATATTATTTACTTTTCCGCATTAGGATAGACCCAAGGAGGGGAGCACAAGTAACCGGGTTCTGGGGTCCAGTGGGAGACCAACTCGAGGAGTCGAGTCCGGGTCTCCTAACCCTAGAATTGGCAGGGTTGCTTGCCACTCTCATAGGGGTCTAGGGGTGTGGGATTGTCTATTCATCACGACCGTGGAATCCGTGTTTTATACTGGCTCGTATTGAAAACACGGACGTGCTAGTATATCCAATATTTCATATGTTTATTCTGCTGCGATATCTGTGATGAGATCATGTGATGTTTCTGTGATGGATATAGTATATAGTATATATGATATATTATATAGACGTTACTTATGTTTTACACCCGCGCTAGCCCTGCCCTGCTCTGTCGTTAGTTACCTAACCTAACGGTGCACGAGGGGACATCGAGGCGAATGCGGATGGCATAAGTGTACGTCATATCTATCTGTGATGTTTAGGTATTTAAATGATGGGACTTCATTAATGTGATTAATGAAAGATAAGAAACCTAAGATGTTGTAGAATCGAATTTTAAATAAAACAGGTAGCTACAGTTCTTGCTTTGCATAGCGGTATATATGATATACCCTGCACCTTATTCGATGAGGAAAGGACCGAGATCCCTTCACCGGGAGTGACTCCTTTAGCAATAACTGGCAGATGCTACACACTCGGTTTGCTTTTGACTGCTTTTGTGTTTTTGCTTTGCACAGCGATATATATGATATATCCCGCACCTCATTCGACGAGGAAAGGACCGAGATCCCTTCACCGGGAGTGACTCCTTTAGCAAAACTAGAAAAGCCTCAAAATCACTCCATTTTTAAAACTTAATTTGATTCTACAACGATATCAAGTTCATTACGCAATAGGTTTTCAGAAAAACCTGCGTAGCCCTCCGTCATTTCAGATAGGTTACATATAGTATTCGTGCTACATTTGTTGGCTTTCGTCAAGGTGTAGTGTGCGGTAGCTATGTGCTGTTTATCTGCTGCATATGATGCGACTGGATTAGGGTAGTCGTACGGCTTTGTTGGCTTTCGTCAAGGGTCGTGCGGGTGGGTTTAATTCAGTCAAGAAATGTACGGGTTGAACTTGACTACCGGGCTGTGGTTTGTTGGCTTTCGTCAAGGTCATAGCACGCTAGGGGCAAAAGCATTATCGGGAATTTCAAGTGTTGAAATTTGCAATGAGATTGCATACCTTCTATGAGATAGTTGGATCCCGATACCCACTGCGAGTAAGAGTTACTCCTGGGAGAGTTTTACACAGTGCAATTAGCCGATCAAGTAGGTGTCTAGAAAGGTGTTAACGAGGTTACGCCTCTGGGAAAACGAGGTTTACATTAATTAGGTTCGTGCGAAAGCACGGGGGACCTCCCTCAAAGTACCGACACTGGCCTGGCTGAAAGATTGGCGAACTTGTAGTGTGTAATTAATCCCGGCTAGTCTTTCCTTTTAGGTATTGGAGGAAGATTTGATAAAAAGCAGTGGGAGCCATCCTGATTAGATAAGATAATAACCAATCTGATCTTGCACGAGCATACGCTAAAGTGTTTTCTTCTCTCTCTCTCCAGGTAGCGACCATTTCATGCCTTAATAAAGATAATAATATGGATGTATTGACCGAACCCGCATGTTATACTGTGCTGGGGAACGTTGGTTCCGTTCTTTCTTATAAGAGTTATAGGAATGAACAGGATATAGGGGAATACCAGGATTCCCATGCCACCCGAATGAAGAAAGTACATGTTGATGCATTTTCTTCGGGTGTGTTCGTTACTGAGAACTGTTTCTCCATTTGCTCTACGTCCTGGGTATTGGATACCGGGTCGGGATCCCATATATGTAATCAGTTACATGGGCTAAGGAAAGGTAGAGAACTTGGAGAAGGTGATAAAGACATTAGAGTTGGAAATGGTGCAATTGTTGCAGCTAAGACTGTCGGGGAATATCACCTTGTATTACCAACTGGTAATACATTGGTTCTGAACGAATGCTATTACATGCCGAACCTGATATGCAACATTATATCGGTTTCTTTATTAAGTAAAGAGAGATATAATTTTGTATTACAGGACAATGTTATGAACATTTTCCGTGACCAAAAGTTGGTTGGATCAGGCACGTTGTGCAATGGCATTTATGTCTTAAATCAATCAACAGTTCTGAGCATAACAAACACACACAAGAGGAAGAGTTCTGAACTCAACGAATCCTTCTTGTGGCATTGTAGACTGGGTCACATCAATGTGACACGACTGGCTAAGTTGCATAAAGATGGATATTTGAAACCTTTCGAATTTTCATCTTATGACACTTGCCAGTCATGTCTCAAAGGCAAGATGACCAAGACTCCGTTTACGGGACACGGAGAAAGAGTTACCGAACTCTTAGGACTGATACATAGTGATGTATGTGGTCCCATGTCTACACATGCCAGGGATGGTTCTTCGTACTTCATTACATTCACTGACGATCTCTCAAGATACGGACATGTGTACTTAATAAGACACAAGTCTGAAGCTTTTGAGAAATTTAGAGAATATAAACAAGAAGTCGAAAACCAAACCGGAAAAAGTATTAAAATCCTTCGATCTGATCGAGGAGGTGAATACTTGAGCAATGAATTCCTGGAATTCCTAAAAGAGAATGGGATTCTCTCTCAGCTGACTCCTCCATATACACCACAGCACAACGGTGTATCAGAACGGAGGAACCGCACCCTATTAGATATGGTGCGCTCTATGATGAGCACAGCTGAGTTACCTATTTCCTTCTGGGGGTATGCGCTTGAGACAGCCATACATCTATTGAATATGGTCCCCACCAAATCTGTGCCTACCACTCCATATGAGATATGGAAAGGGAAGAGACCATATCTTAACTATGTTAAGATATGGGGTTGTCCAGCCTATGTCAAACGACAAAATCCGGACAAACTCGAGGCACGGTCTGTTCTATGCAAATTTGTAGGATATCCCAAGAATTCTCAAGGGTATATCTTCTACCACCCTGAGGAACAAAGAGTGTTTGTTTCTCGGCATGCCACCTTTTTAGAAAAGGAATTTCTTGAAAAAGAAATTAGTGGTCATGAGGTAGAACTGGAAGAGGTTCCAGCTGCAGAAGCTACAACAGAAGATCTGGTGGAACCAGAGGATTCCATAGTTCCCGATGAACCCCAGCCACTCCGCCGATCTAGTAGGGTTCCTCGTCCACCTGAGAGATACTATGGTTTTCTCATTGATGGTGGTAGTGAGGATTGCATCATGGAGGATGATGACCCAACTAGCTTCGAGCAGGCCATCACGAGTGGGGACTCAGTGAAATGGATGGATGCTATGCGGTCCGAAATGGATTCTATGTACACCAACAAAGTATGGACTTTGGAAGTTGCTCCTGAAGGGGTAAAACCCATTGGGAGCAAGTGGATCTTCAAGAAAAAACTTGGTGTAGATGGGAAAGTGGAGACTTTCAAAGCTAGACTTGTAGCAAAGGGTTTTCGTCAAAGACCAGGTGTGGACTATGACGAGACCTTTTCTCCCGTGGCTATGCTTAAATCCATCCGGATCATGCTTGCCATTGCTGCCTTTCATGACTACGAAATCTGGCAAATGGATGTTAAGACCGCCTTTCTAAATGGTGATTTAGAAGAGTGCGTGTACATGACTCAGCCAGAGGGCTTCGTAGACAGTGGGAGCAGCGGGAAGGTGTGCAAGTTGCTTAAATCCATTTATGGATTAAAGCAAGCATCGCGGAGTTGGAACATCTGCTTTGACGTCGTTATCAAAGAGTTTGATTTCGTCAAAAATCCAGATGAACCTTGTATCTACAAGAAGGTGGCAGAGAGTACGGTTGTCTTCCTCGTATTGTACGTAGACGACATACTCTTGATAGGAAATGATATTCCTATGCTGCAATCGGTCAAGCTCTTCTTATCACAAAGATTCTCAATGAAAGATCTTGGTGATGCCTCCTGCATATTGGGGATCAGGAACTATAGAGATAGATCCAAACGGATTTTGGGATTGTCCCAATCCAGGTACATTGATACCATACTAAAGAGGTTTAGTATGGAAGAGTCCAAGCGTGGGAACTTGCCCACGATCTCTGGAGTCACTCTCTCCAAAGAGATGTCTCCCAAGACTGATTTGGAGAGAGATCGCATGCAAGGGATACCCTATGCTTCGGCAGTAGGCTCTATCATGTATGCGATGCTATGTACCAGACCCGATGTAGCATACTCACTAAGTGTAGTGAGTAGGTATCAAGCTGATCCTGGAGAGAGTCACTGGACAGCTGTGAAGAGCATTCTCAAGTACTTGCGAAGGACTAGAGATATGTTCTTGGTGTATGGTAACGGAGAACTCCAAGTGGAGTCCTTTACCGATTCCAGCTTCCAGAGTGATAAGGACGACTCAAAGTCGTAGTCGGGCTTTGTCTTTACCCTTTACGGAGGGGCGGTTAGCTGGAAGAGTTCCAAGAAGGAAACCGTGGCAGACTCGACGATGGAGGCTGAATACATCGCTGCCAACGATGCTGCTAAAGAAGCTGTCTGGATCAAGAAGTTCATTTATGAACTTGGAGTGGTTCCATCCATTGAGCATCCAATACCTTTGTATTGCGATAACAATGGAGCGGTGGCTTTGGCCAAGGAACCCAGGTCCCATCAGTGGTCCAGGCATATTCTGAGGCGGTATCACCTGATCCGGGAGATAGTTGATCGCCGGGAGATCGAGGTCAGGAGAGTTGACACGAAGAACAACACGGCGGATCCACTCACGAAGGGCATTCCCCAGATACAGTTTGAGAGACTCTTCGGGATGCTCGGTATGAGATACTACAGCAGCTGGCCCTAGTGCAAGTGGGAGATTGTTAGTTGTATGTATGCCCTAGAGGCCAGTATTGTACAGATTATGTATATTATATTGGATGCTTGGACATATATAGTGATGACTTTCTTGCTCGACATGATAGTATGCTATCTGGTTGCTCTCTATCTTAACATGTACACTAGTCTCTTTATACTGTCTTATAGTTACATGTTGGTAAAGCCCTTAGGATTTGTACTTGACTACCTGGACTATGATGCAGATCATACTAGTGGGAACATGGTAGTCCATAAGTACATCCTTCAAGGTCCCTAGTCGTGGGTGTATCGAGACGGGGCATCGATATACCAGAGTAGACTAGCGTATACGCTTCTCGACCCATGTGATGGGCGATGGATGATCCCATATCCATTGGTGTTTGACATCAGAGATGGTATACGGGTGCTCAGTGGAGACTGGGTACACTGGACGGACTCGCCGAGAACTCCCAGATGGATTATACCTCACGTCAGATGGCAGTTCTCAGGTGACACTTGTACAGGTTAGTCTGTAGACCCGAGATCGTCATAGAGTCTTTTGTGATTCCCACTGTGCTTTGATCTCCACCTTACCACGTCCATGAGGGCGTGCAAAACGGTGGTCTTTGGGTACAGTCCCGAGTCACATGGAGGCAATGAGCGATAGGAGGGGTTTCGTCTCTCCCGGTATTGGGGGTTGATGTTGCGCTGTGCTCGTTTGGCCGTAACAGGGAAGTCCCTGGCCAGGGCTGATCAGAGATTTGCTGGTAAGTGTTACCAGTAGTTTCTCGACCCGTTACGAGCCTCACATCGGCACGACTTATCGGGTTATTGGGGTCTGACGTTTACCACCCCTAGACTTGATATGCGACGTATCAGACGAAGAGACCGGACTGTATGGTAAGTGTTACTGGTCGGATTCGCAGGAGTGTGAGCGGGCTAGCTCGTCGATCTTCTGATCGCTCAATACCCGGGTGGCCGTTACGTTTAGCAGACCGCTTGCGGCTTGTGGGTGCTTGATATGATCATCATCTGCTACCGGCGTATTGACGAGTCTTTAGAGTCCTACACAGAGGTTTCCTGGCTCAAGCGAAACGAAATAGGAGCGCATATGAGATATGTGCTGGACCGAGAATAATGCGTGTATGTGATACCGCATTTCATTCTCGCGATATATGTTTCGATTGGTTATATTCGATATGACCTAGTTATCGAATCATTGATTCGATAAATCGATGCATTGAATACTAGTCGGTTATGTGCGACATGACCGGATCATTGAATCAAGTGTTGATTTAATGATTTAATGTATAATTATATATTTGATATATTACTTTGCATTAACTAGTATTGGTTCACTTTAAACGGATTTTTCTCACTTGATGCACATTGTATATGTGATATGCTTTCGTGCACTTTTTTGTATCATGTTTGATGATACTTGATCATTTAGTTAAGTGTATAGAATTAATCCATGGTTAATTTGATAATTAGGGTTTTGCATATTCATTTATTTATTTATTTGTTTATTTACTTATTTGAAATGAGTTATGATAAGAATGGTGGCTAAGTTTGTTTTATATTGAAGCTTCATGAAGCTTTGACTTTGCTAACCATCCTTATCTTCATGCTTAACCCTAACCCATCCAAGTGACCATGGTTAATTCTCTACACTTAACCCTAGTTCAAGTTATGATAAGTATTTGATTTAAATTTATTTTTATCACTAGACTTATCATATTCTTTTCTTGAGCTCATCTTCTTCTTCTTCTTCAAGCTTGCTACAACAATGGCAACTTGAGATCTAGTGAGATAAATCCAATTCTAAAGTGAACCCACCTCCTATTTCTTCACCCTCTACCTCTTGCCAAGTTGTTTTGGGTGTTTACTTCACAAGTTTCACAAGTTTGTGAAGTCGGAGCTTGAGTTTGTGCAACCTCGACGTAGATCGTCTTTGACACGAAGCCGACGACCTATTCCGCACGTTTCTCCGATGAAGCCGTCACGAGAGTTCAAGCTTCAAGATGGACAGCGAGAGGACGCCCTTGCGGAGCCGTGGAGGTGGATATCCGGATCTACAAAGGTTGTAATTTCTGTATCCCAGTAGTTAAGTGTTAGCTAAGTTTAAGTTTCGCCTAGAATTCTAGCGACGATCCGTTAACTAGGGTTTCTCGGCACCATAATTTTTAAATTTGGCATGTTCGATGCCTTGTGAGACCACTATAGGGTGCCTAGGAACCTTTCAGTAGGGAGTATGGTGATGATCCTCGTAGAGTACGTGGATGACATACTCCTGATAGGGAAGGAGTTTCCTATGCTACGCTCGATCAATCTCCGCATATCACAATGATTCTCCACATAGGATCATGATGATACCTGCTAAATCCTGAGTTTTGGATCTATGAGATAGATCTAAATGGATGTTAGGATACTCACTAGCTGTAGTGAGATGGTATCAGTTGATCCTGGGGAGAATCACTGGAAGGGTTCCAGAGTGATAAAGACGACTGAATGTCAGTCGCAGGCATTGTCTTTACCCTCAGTAAAGGGACGGTATGTTGGAAGAGTTCCAAGCTAGATACCGTGACATACTAGACGATAAAGGCAGGATACATCGCTACTTAAGATGCTACCAAAGAGGATGTTTGGGTGTATATTAGTTCATGAGATGAACTACGTTCCTACCATTGTGAGACAATGGAGTTGTGGCTCATGCCGAGGAACGCCGGTCCCATCAGTGATCCAGACTTATTCTAAGGCAGCATCGCCTGATCATGGAGATAGTTGATCTCCAGGGTGATCGAGGTTAGGAGAGAAGATTCAGAGGACAACACAGCGGATCCACTCACAAAGGCCTGTTCCCAGAGAGAGATTTTTATGGGATGGTTGAGTATGAGATACTACAACCACTGCTACAGATGGCCCTAGTGCAAGTGGGAGATTGTTAGTTATATGTATGCCCTAGAGGCCATTACTGTACATAGGATGTATATTGTAGTGGATGCTGGGACATATATAGGGAGGAATTTCTTGCTCGACATGATAGTATGCTATCTGGTTGAACTTTACTTTAACGTGTATACTGATTGTCTCTCTGTTACATGTTGGTAAAGCCCTTAGGATGTGTGCTTGACTAACTGGACTATGATGCGGATCATACTAGTGGGGACATGGTAGTCCATAAGTACATCATTCAAAGTCCCTAGTCGAGGGTGTATCGAGACGGGGCATCGATATACCAGAGTAGACTAGCGTATACCTTCTCGACCCATACAGATGGGCGATGGATGATCCCATATCCATTGGTGTTTGACATCAGAGATGATATACGGGTGCTCAGTAGAGACTGGGTACACTGGACGGACTCACCGAGAACTCCCATATGGTATTATACCTCACGTCAGATGGCAGTTCTCTGGTGACACTGGTACAGAGTAGTCTGTTGACCCGAGATCGTCATAGAGTCTTGTGTGGTTCCCACTGTGCTTTGATTTCCATCTTACCACATCCAAGAGGGCGTGCAAAACGGTAGTTTTTGGGTACAGTCCCGAGTCATATGGAGGCAATGAGCGATAGGAGGGGATTCGTCTCTCCCGGTATAGGGAGTTGATGTTGCGCTGTGTTCGATTGGCTATAACAGGAAATCCCTGGCCAGGGTTGCTGAGATTTACTGGTAAGTGTTACCAGTAGTTTCTCGAACAGTTATAGACCTCATATCGACACGACTTATCGAGCTATTGGGGTCTGACGTTTACCACCCCTAGGCGAGATATGCGACATATCAGACGATCAGACCGGACTGTACGGTAGTGTTACTGGTTGGATTCACTGGAGTGTGAGCGGGCTTGCTCGTCGATCTTCAGATCGCTCAATACCCGGGTGGCCGTTACGTTTAGCAGACCGCTTGCGGCTTGTTGGTGTTTGATATGATCATCACCTGCTGCCGGCGTATTGACGAGTCTTTAGAGTCCTACACAGAGGTTTCCTGGCTCAAGCGAAACGAAATAGGAGCGCATATGAGATATGTGCGGGACCGAGAATTATGCGTGTATGTGATACCGTATTTCATTCTCGCGATGAATGTATCGATTAGGTTATATGCGATATACCCTAGTTATCGAATCAAGGATTGATTCGATAAACCGATACATTGGATACTAGTCGGTTATATACGATATGACCGGATCGTTAAATCAAGTGTTGATTTAATGATTTAATGCATAATTATATATTTGATATATTACTTTGCATTAACTGGTATCGGTTCACTTTAATTGGATTTTCTCGCTCGGATGTGCACATTGTATATTCGATATAGTTTTGTGCACATGATTGTATCATGTTTGATGATGCATGCTTACTTGGTTTGTGTTAAAGATTGATCCATGGTTATTTAAATGGTTAGGGTTTTGTTTTTCATATACATTTATTTATTCATTTATTTCTTTGGAAAATATAATGCATAAAGATAAAATGGTGGCTTTTATTTTTGTTTCTTTCATGAACATTCATGAAGGTTTGAATAAAGTGACCATTTTGTCTCATGCTTAACCCTAACCACTACACCTAACCATGGTCCTCTCTCTACACTTAACCATGGTGTGATTATGATAAGAATAGATTTTATTTTCCATTATTCTTATTCTTATCATAACATTATTCTTCTTCTTCTTCCTTTCTTCACTTGAAGAAAGCAAGCTCCATCAATGGTGATTGATGGAAATGAGTGAGAAATCCAATTCTAAAGTCTACCCACTTCCTATTTCTTCATCCTCTACCTCTTGCCAAGTAGTAGAGTGTGTTTCCTTCACAAGTTTTCTTGACTTGGTGAAGTTGGAGCTTGATCTAGCGATGCTTCGACGTAGATCATCTTCGGCATGGACATCGACGACCTAGCTCGCCTATTCTCCGATGAAGCCGACGCTAGAGCCCGGAATTTGTTTGGACAGCGAGAGGCCTTCATTGCGGAGCTATGGAGGTGGAGCACCGGATCTACAAAGGTTGTATTTCCGATTCTTATAGTTAAGTTTTAACTAGTAACTTTGTTCGCCTAGAAATCTAGCCAACGATCCGTTCTAGGGTTTCTCGGCACCGTTTAAATTTGAAATTGGTATGGTTGATGCCTTGTGAGACCTCATTAGGATGCCTAGGAGCCCTACATGATGGAGTAGGTAGCTGCAGCCGAGTGGCGTAGCGTGCTTATGTTCTGCGGCATACTCACGACACGGTACTCCGCCTAAGCGACCTTAGGACTTATTGATTGAAATTCCTTCATGATTGTATACATCCTTGTGATTCGATTTTCGTATCCTCATCGAATCCTACTTTCTTTTCAGCCATCATGCCGCCAAGGACTATGAGGGCGCAGAGAGCGGCCGCGAGAACCGAGATTCGAGTTGATTCGTCCGAGACGAGGACTGATCCGGGTAGTACCCCCGTTGTACCAGAGCAGATTGTTCCTCCTACGACAGATCAGATCGCTAGACTAGTGGTAGAGATGCAGGACTTGCGCCAGACGATGAGCTCACTGGTGGAGGCCGTTCGAGCGCAGCTACAGGAGGTTGTCACCCCTGTTACCCAGTTGTTCCTTGCGATCATCATGCAGTATTCCGTCACCTACATAGCACCAGTAGAGGCAGCCCCAGTTTACGAGACACGTCTTCCAGAGACCGTGAGAGTTCCGGAACAGTTGAGGAATCGTACTGGTGTACCAGCCCAGAGCAGAGGCTTAGGACGAGGACAGTCGTTTGGCTCTCATCCCTAGGAGGGTCAGTAGTCAGCGCGACGGTGTTTTCGATGCGGAAGCCTTCAACACTTCGTCATGCATTATTCCTTAGCACCACGTCAGGGTCGTATTCTGAGACGTCATGGACGCGGAGGGTTTGCTCAGAGGGGTCAGTCTAGAAGAGGAGGAGTTCGGCCTGTTGCGGGTAGAGGGCAGGCACAAGTTTTCGCTTCGACCCATCGGGACGCAAGAGCGTCCAATGCAGAGTTTTCAGGTATCCTTAATTCGTATGTTCTTTTGATGTAATTGTTAGATCCGGATCCATGCACTCGTATGTTTCCACACTTCGTGTCGAGTTTAGGACGAGAGTCATGCTAGGTAGATCAGCCGTTGTTGTGTTAACTTCTGTCAGCGATTCTTTTGTTGCGCGATACGTAATTCGGTCGTGTGCCAATCGGATAGGAGATAGAGATTCGTCTCTCCCGGTATAGGGAGTTGATGTTGTGCTGTGCTCGATTGGCTATAACTAGAAGTCCCTGGCCTGGGCGGATATAGAGATTTACTGATAAGTGTTACCAGTAGTTTCTCGACCTGTTATGAGCCTCATATCGACACGACTTATCGGTTACTGGGGTCTGACGTATACCACCGCAAGACTTGATATGCGACATATCAGACGAAGAGACCGGACTGTACGGGAGTGTTACTGATTGGATTCACAAGAGAATGTACAGGCTAGCTTGTTGATCTTCTGATGGATCAATACCTGGGTTGCTGTTACGTTTAGCTGACCGCTTGCAGCTTATGGGTGTTTGATATGATCATCACCTGCTACCGGCATATTGACGATTCTTTAGAGTCCTACACAGAGGTTTCTTGACTCAAGCAAAATGGAGTAGGGGCACATATGTGATATGTGCACGATCGAGAATAATGCGATATGAGATACCGTATTATATTCTCACGATATTTAGAAATGAGCCGGGTCATCGGATCAAGTGTTGATTCGATGAATCGGTACATGATATATTAGTCGGTTATATTCGATATAGCCGGATTGTCGGATCAAGTGTTGATTCGATGATTTAATGTATAATAATATATATGATATATTGCATTACATTATATAATATTGGCTCGCTTTATTATTTCATTTTCTCACCGGGTAATACATTAATATATATGCGATATATGTTAATTGTATTATTTTCTTTTGTTACAAATATATAATATATATGTGTTATATATTATTGTAACATCATATGATTAATGATGAAATATGTTTAGTGGAGATTAAACAAGGTTAGGGTTTGATTTGGGTTAGTTTCTTCTTGCACCTTCTAGAAGGAATTTCTTTTGTCATGGTTAAGATATTATTGTTGATATTTTCTCATGACTCATTCATTAACCCAACCAAACCCTAGCCCTAGTTAATTCTCTACAAAGGTTATCCTTGTCATCCTTGACCATGGTTCCATGATTAATCATATATTCATTTCATTATTCATCACAAAAGGTTTAACTCATTTTTCATCTTCATCTTCAACCTTGAGATTTGATAAAGCTTACTAGGTTTTCCTTTTGTGATGTTTTCATGTGATAATTTGATATAAAAAGATAGCATAAATACTACTCCATCATCCTCATCTAATCTAGCCAATTAGATTAGGGTGTTCACCTCATTAGAGTGAGAGAGCTTGAGTTATAGCAACTTCGACGTAGATTATCGGAGAAAAGGAACACTACAAGCTAGCATGGATCGTTCGAGTCGTGGAGCCTCTCTTGAGTCCGGGAGATCGTGGATCATGGCGAAGGGACTTCTACTCGGAGCTTATGAAGCGAAGGAGCGGACTACAAAGGTTGTAATCCCTTACACTTAGTTGTATAGATGTTTACATGCATGTTAAACCCTAATAATCTAGCAAAGATCCCGTCTTTGGGTTGTTCGGCACGTCTAAAATTTTATTCGGGCATGATTGATGCCTTATGAACCCTTACAAGAGTGCCTAGGAACCCTACAACAGCATCAGCCACAGCAGCTCCAGCATCAGCAGCAGCAGCACAGGCAGCAACATCAGCAGCTACAGGCAGCAGCAGCAGCTTCAGGCGGCAGCAGCAGCTTCAGGCAGCAGCAGCAACAGCATCCCAGCAGCAGCTCCTTCCCTTCTTCTTCTTATTCTCCTTCTCCTTGCTCCTAGGATTCCTAGGGGGTATAATCTCTAAACTCATTCTTTTGCTCGCTTAGTTTGTGTTTATAGCTTCCTTTAGTGATTAATTATGCGTTTTTAGTGCTATATGTGGTGATTAGTGTGAACTTTGATTAAGTGAGCTTAGTATTGGGTAGACTAACTTAATTAAGTCTTATTAGAGCCACTTAAACCTAGTTAAACCCCAGATTGCACTAAAATACCCTAATTTTTCAAATTGTGCAAAATTTAACCTTTTTAAGCAAAACTTAGCCTTTCTGTAATCTGCTTTAGATCTGGGTTGTTCAGGTAAAAATTGAGGAAACTGGAGCATGTATACTAGGTCTAGACCACACCACCAGAGCACGAGCCCCTGACCCCACACCCAGGCCGTCGGAATAATCCTTCTGGCCGTAAATTGCTGCCAGCCTTGGGAGATAAGTGCTAGGAATTGTTCTGTAGGTGTCGGCTACATTTCTAATGTCTATGGTATATGCAATTTTGTAAGTTTTTAACCTGGGTAGAATCTGGGACAATATATCGTCTTTCAAGTACGTTTAGTTCGCGCGATACGTGAGTAGGTTCTGTGATCCAGCGTGTCGCGACGTGTCGGGTTAGGTTTAGACGTGTATACACACTTTTTAGTGTATCGGACACACGCGCGTTAATTCGCGACGCGAGTTTCTCGTTTTGTTTCGATATCGCGTTTTGTAGAATTTTGCATATATATATGGATTCCTTGTGTTATTCTAGGTTCGCAAGCGGGTACGTCGGACGCCGCCAAGAAAGGGAAGCAGGTGGTCGGCTACGAGTAGCGCTTGACCAAGTGAGTAGATTTAACATCTACGGGGAAATCGCCCGTATGGCGTTAAGCGTCAGGGCGTGTTAGGATATTTAGTCGTAGATGTTCATATGGACTATAGTAGCATACCTTATTGTTGCATATAGAAATGATAGTATAGAATACTGCACGAGCACTATTTGTATGTTACACCCACACCGGTAGTGATTGCCATGACACTCGCACTATAGGATTGCTATGCATTATACATATCATTTGATTGCTGCATCATTGACGATTGTCATGACTTGACATATATTGATATCTTCATACTTGCGCACATGCACACTTTATATTCATACCAGTGCACACATATATTGATATTTTCATACCTGCGCACATCCACACTGTATATTCATACCAGTGCACACATATATTGATATCATCATATTTGCGTACATGCATACTGTATATTCATACCAGTGCACACATATATTGATATCTTCATACTTGCGCACATGCACACTATATATTCATACTTACGCACATGCACACTGTATATTCATACCAGTGCACACATATATTGATATTTCCATACCTGCACACATGCACACTGTATATACATACAGTGTACACATATATTGATATCTTCATACCTGCGCACATGCATACTGTATATTCATACCAGTGCACACATATATTGATATCTTGATACCTGCGCACATGCACACAGTATATTCATACCAGTGCACACATATATTGATATCTTCATACATGTGCACATGCACACTGTATATTCATACCAGTGCACACATATATTGATATCTTCATACATACGCACATGCACACTGTATATTCATACCAGTGCACACATATATTGATATCTTCATACCTGCGCACATGCACACTGTATATTCATACCAGTGCACACATATATTGATATCTTCATACTTGCGCACATGCACACTGTATATTCATACCAGTGCACACATATAGTGATATCTTCATACTTGCATGGATTTACACATTGAGATATGTTGTTTCCATGATATTTCTGGATTCAGGAACCGTGGATATTTCAAAAGCGAATATGTAATTGTTTTAAAAAACCGGTTACCCTTGATATGATATTTCAGTGCGTCCACCATGAGTTTTCTCGGTTCCAGAGAGCTTGTGTGAGTATACCCGATTCGAGGAGCGGTAGGCATCGATTGCGGGTACATGGTGGACCCGGTACGGTACCCCGGGGAAAGAAGACTCGTATTGTTAGACGGTGAGCCCGGCGGAGCGACTACTACCTACCGGTGATTGGTTAGGCCTGGCGGTTATCCGGAGGATACTGACCAAGATGAGAGATGGATACGGGACGATCCGTTCTGCCGGGGCCGAGGGCCGATTCCGCAGACGGAGCCCGATACTGGAGGATTTGCGTGCCGATGCTAGGCACCCATGATTCTATGAGATTTACATGATTTGGGTATATGGATGGACACCGATTATTTTCCACGTTGATATTCCGTGTAGATATTAATTATTCCCATGCTTAGTATTCAGTATTTATATCTCATCATGTATCTATTGTACCTGATGGAGTACACATGCTATGCACGATTATTGCATACCCTGCTCATCCTATATAGATGTCATTAGATTTCACATGCTATGCACGGTTATTGCATACCCTGCTCATCCTATATAGATGTCATTAGATTTCACATGCTATGCACGATTATTGCATACCCTGCTCATCCTATATAGATGTCATTAGATTTCACATGCTATGCACGATTATTGCATACCTTGCTCATCCTATATAGATGTCATTAGATTTCACATGCTATGCACAATTATTGCATACCCTGCTTATCATTTATAGATGTTGTTAGATCGTACTTGATGCATGATTACTGCTCATATAGTTCATCATATAGATGTTATCTGTTGGCATAGGTTAGAGTATCGCAGCACATGCATACTCGCGATTACCTTTATATGTTATCTACTACTCACGAGTTGGCAACGCACCCCCGTTGTGCCACAGTGTTTGCAGGTTGCCCTTCGGAGTAGTCGCGGCAGGCTGCTTTCTTGCATCTTTTGACACAGATACCCCTACAGTTGGCGTATTAGCTCTTTTGCTGATAGGTGGGTTTTGTGCGGTATCTGTTTATCGTTCAGTTATGTACATTGTTGTATCTAGTACTCTCCATCTACCACTTATGTATTGACTTAGAGACCAGTTATGAGGACGATTTATATTATTTTGTACTTTGGTGTCGAGCTCGTTGTGAGCCGACATTACTTATGCAGTTCTTATCATATGTGATGTTTTCCACTTATTGCTCATTTCTTCGCTACGGCGTCGTATATTGCTACCATGGTGATTGTCTACTTGAGGTTTTCTTAACTTTTTAGTAAATGTTCCTATTAAATGTTTAGACACTCTATACTTTTACGGGTTTGATTTCTCGGTTTCGGCTTACTTAGGCGCGTTACGCCTGTAGACGTTACGTGGTTAAGTGCCGGTCACGGGCCAAACTTTGGGTCGTGACAGCAGTCTTCGGAATGTCATCACTCCGAACCCGCAACAATGGTGACCTGATCCCGAACAAACTTAGAAAACGTCTCACACTCTGGAGCTGATCGAAGAAATCGTCAATGCGAGGTAAGGGATACCTATCCGCACCGTATGCCGGTTCAATTGACGATCCATCAATACACAACCTCATTCTGTCACCCTTCTCCTTGACGAATAGAAATAGGAGCTCCCTAATGCGAAACACTCAGACGCACAAGCCCCCCAACAAACAAACCTGCAGCTGATCCTTAAGCTCCTTAAGCTTCGCCGGCTCATCTGGAACAATGTCAGAAAACTCTCGCACGAAAGGAACCCGGTCCAACAAACCAACTGTGGCTCCGGTACCACGAATGAATGCCAAGAATCCACGACATCCTCTCCTCAAAAGCCGACTAGCGAAAAAGGCTTATTTCGAGCTGTGAGAGGCGGCACAACTATCCATCTGCACAACAAGAACTGACTCGCCGGGGAAAAAAACACCTGACTGTTTTCCTCACGGTAGTCCACAGACGCCTAGCACGTAGCTAACCAGTCCGTGCCCAGGTGAACGTCAAACCCAACATCTCTAGAAGGATCAAAACGACGGACGAATCTCCATCTCCTATCCGATTAGCACACAACTGAAATATGTGTTGCGCAACAAAAGAATCGCAGACAAAAGTTAACACAACAAACGGCTGATCTACCTAACACGACTCTCGTCCCAACCACGACACAAAGTATGAAAAACAAATAAATACATCAAAAGAACATATGAATTAAGGATACCTGAAAACTCTAAATTGGACGCCCGCGCGTCCCGATGAGTAGAAACAAACTCTCGTGTCTGTCCTCTACCCGCAACAGGCTGAACTCCTCCTCTGCTAGACTGACCCCTCTGAGCGAACCCTCCGCGTCCATGACGTCTCAGAATATGACCCTGACGTGGTGCTAAGGAACAATGTCTGATGAAGTGTTGAAGGCTTCCGCATTGAAAACATCCACGCGCTGACTGCTGACCCTCCAGAGGATGAGAGCTGAACGACTGTCCTCGTCCTAAGCCTCTACTACACCCACGACGGTCACGAAATCTGTCTCGACGACTAAGCCTCTGTCTCTAGGCTGGTACACCGGTACGAGTCCTCCTATGTTCCGGAACTCTCAGAGTCTCTGGAATACGTGTCACGTCAATTAGGGTTGCATCCACTGGTGCTATGTAGGTGATGGAATGCTTCATGCTGATCGCAAGGAACAACTGAGTAACAGGGGTGACAACCTCCTGTCACTGCACTTGAACGGTCTCAACCAATGAGCTCATCGTCTGGCGCAAGTCCTGCATCTCTGCCACAAGCCTAGCGAGCTGATCTGTCGAAGGCGGATCCGTCTGCACCTGTGCAACTAGCGTGCCATATTGGTCAGTGCTCGTCTCACCCGAACCAACTCTGACCTCGGCCCTCGCTGCATCGCTCTGAGTCCCCATAGTCATCGGCGACAAGGCTATAAATGGAAATAAGATTCGATAAGAACATGGAAATCGAATCACAAGGATATGAATCATCAAGGAAGGAATTTCAAGCAATTTGTACTTAGGTCACTTTAGTCGAAGTACCGCATTGTGAGTATGCTGCAGACATACACACACTACGTTACTCTGCTTAAGCTACCTACTCCATCATACCAAGGTCATCCTACACTCCGAAAGGTAAAACCTAGAGCTCTGATACCAACTTTGTTACGACCCGAAATTGGCACGTGACGGCCCTAAACTACGTAACGTCTACAGGCGTCACGTAGTAAAAGAAATCCAAAACCCAGAAATCTAAACCATAAAAAAGACAAGAAAAGATAATAGAAGTTTTGAAACATTTGAAATGACAACCCAAATTCTTTAAAAGTCCAACTTTTCTTTCTTTAAAATTTTGGCAGCACCTCCTTTGTAAAAACTAGCCCCAAAAATGGGTACAACATAAATAAAAGTAAAGCTGTCACGACCCAAAGTTTGGCCCGTGACCGGCACTTAACCACGTAACGTCTACAGGCGTAACGCGATTAAGTAAGCCGAAAACCCAGAAATCAAACCAGTAAAAGTATAGAGTGATTTAAGCATTTAATAGAACAAATTACTAAGATAACAATATATTGTAGGGTTCCTAGGCATCCTAATGAGGTCTCACAAGGAATCAACCATGCCAATTTCAAAAATCTAGGTGCCGAGAAAACCGACTACGGATCGTTGGCTAGAATTCTAGGCGAAAAACAATCTAGTTAACAACTTAACTAATGGGATATCGGAAATACAACCTTTGTAGATCCGGTGCTCCACCTCCATAGCTCCGCAACGAAGTCATCTCCGCTGTCCAAAAGGAATCCGGGCTCTAGAGTCGGCTTCGTCGGAGAAAAAGCGAGCTAGGTCGTCGATGTCCATGCCGAAGATGATCTACGTCGAGGCATCGCTAAATCAAGCTCCACCTTCACGAAGCCCTAAAAACTTGTGAAGGAAACACACTCTACTACTTGGCAAGAGGTAGAGGATGAAGAAATAGGAAGTGGGTAGACTTTAGAATTGGATTTCTCACTCTTTATCATCAATCACCATTGATGAATGAAAGCTTTTTCTTCCTTGCTCATGAAGAAGAAGAAGAAAGAAATATATGATAAGTTAATTAAAAAATAATAGAAAAACAAATACTTATCATATCATTAACTATAGTCAAGTGTAGAGAATGAATCATGGTTAGTGGGAATGGTTAGGGTTAAGGATGAGATAAGAATGGTTGACTTGATCAAAGCTTCATGAAGCTTCAACTAAACTCCAAAACTAGCAACCATTCTTTTCTCTTCTTTTCCAAAATGAATAAATAAATAAATAAATGAATAAATAAAGGAAATGAAACCCTAGCCATTCTTTTAACCATGGTTTAATTCTTTGCACTTAACCAAGTAAACATGTATCATCAAACATGATACAATCAAGTGCACAAAATCATATCGCATATGTAATGCGCACATCCGAGTGAGAAAATCCATTTAAAGTGAACCAATACTAGTTAATGCAAAGTAATATATCAAATATATAATTATACATTAAATCATTAAATCAACACTTGATTCAATGATCCGGTCATGTCGCACACAACCGACTAGTATACAATGTATCGGCTTATCGAATCAACGCTTGAATCGATAACTAGGTTATATCGCATACAACCATTCGATACATTCATCGCGAGAATGGAATACGGTATCACATACACGCATTATTCTCGGTCCCGCACATATCTCATATGCGCTCCTATTTCGTTTCGCTTGAGCCAGGAAACCTCTGTGTAGGACTCTAAAGACTCGTCAATACGCCGGCAGCAGGCGATGATCATATCAAACACCCACAAGCCGCAAGCGGTCTGCTAAATGTAACGGCCACCCGGGTATTGAGCGATCTGAAGATCGACGAGCAAGCCCGCTCACACTCCAGTGAATCCGACCAGTAACACTACCGTACAGTCCGGTCTGATCGTCTGATATGTCGCATATCTTGCCTAGGGGTGGTAAACGTCAGACCCCAATAGCTCGATAAGTCGTGTCGATATGAGGCTCATAACGGGTCGAGAAACTACTGGTAACACTTACCAGCAATTCTCTGAGCAGCCCTGGCCAGGGACTTCCTGTTATAGCCAATCGAACACAGTGCAACATCAACTCCCTATACCGGGAGAGACGAATCCCCTCCTATCGCTCATTGCCTCCATGTGACTCGGGACTGTACCCAAAAACCACCGTTTTGCACGCCCTCTTGGACGTGGTAAGATGGAAATCAAAGCACAGTGGGAACCACACAAGACTCTATGACGATCTCGGGTCAACAGACTACTCTGTACCAGTGTCACCAGAGAACTGCCATCTGACGTGAGGTATAATACCATCTGGGAGTTCTTGGCGAGTCCGTCCAGTGTACCCAGTCTCTACTGAGCACCCGTATATCATCTCTGATGTCAAACTGTAACGTTTTGAAAATCGTTTTGGTGAAATTTCGGAAAATCGGTAAAATAAGGGGGTTTTCTATAAAAAGTCAAAATACAAATATCTTTATTTTAAAATTAAATATACATATTCTAACTATGTAATTGCTAGTATTTGGTGTTTATTGAGCCACTGGTGAAATTTCAAAATTTCTGAATTTTTTTCCCGAAATTAATTAATTTAATATTATTTTAAGCCGTCACTAATACATTTAATTAGGGAAAATCACAAACTGGAATGAGTTGAAACAAATTTTGTGCATCATAACACATTAAGTAAAATTTTAACAGGTGGTTTTTGAATTGAAATGAAGTTGTTAAACGGTGTTAGAAAATATCGAAGAATAAGGCTTTTTGCGGTGAAATTAGTGTAAATTACAAATTTGAATGGGTTTAATTAGCAAAAGTGAACCATTGTATATTAGAATCTAGTGTGCATCATGCAAAATTTATTTACAAATTTTTCCATGTTTCTAGAATTTTCTTTAGTTATATTAGAAAAGAAAAGAAAATAAATAAAATTAAATAAAATTTTTGAAAATACAAAATTGATGTAATAATTTGTGAAACTTCCACACAAACCACACTCTCTCTCTCCCTCTCCAAATCATGGGCCGAACACCCCCTTGACAGCCCTTCTCTCTTTCTCTCTCCATTCAATTCACTTCCACTCAATAAATAAAAAGGAAATGAATAAATTAATGAATAAGTGAATGATGTATTAATTTAAGGTGATTCCACACACATCTAAAAATTTCTCTCTCTCACTCTATTCCCTCACAATGCTGGGCCGACTCTCCTCCTGCAGCTGCCCTCTCTTTCCCCATCTCACATTCACCTCAAAAAATCATGAAAAATTCCAAAAAAAAAAAAATCCAAATTAAAACCGTACAAACTCTTAATTAAACCCTACCCATTATTCTTTACTCAACTCTAGTTTGAATCAAGGAGCAAGATGGCATTTTGGAGGCTAACTTTTGTAATTGTGGATCTCATTCCAAACTATTTTGAGGTATAACCTTACCCTCATTGTTACTTGTTCTAATCTAGTTTGTAATTAAGTGTTAATTAGATATTTAATGGTTATCGCTAACTTGAAAATTCAAGATTTGGGGTTTTAAATCAAGTTAGGATTTTTATAAGTTGTTTATGATTACATGGTGTAGTTTAACATATTAAGATATGGAAAACTTAATCTAATTGCTAATTTGTAAATTGTTGTATTTAAAATATCCAAATTAAGATTTTTTTTAGTAAACTAGGTTTTTGAAACTTATTTAAAATGAGGGATTAAAAATAAAGTTAGGGTTTTAGAATATCCTTAAGGTTTCAAGGAGTGGTTTAACAATTTAATATATGCAAAATCAAGTTTGGAAGTGAAATTGTGAAATTTTGCTTAAAAATACCGAAATCGGGCAAGTTTACAAACTAGAATTTCAATTTAATACATTAGGGTGTTAAAAATGTAGTAATGGTTTATATAATCTAGTTATGCTATTTAAGGAGTATTATGACTATTAGTTCCATTTAAATGTCAAGTTTTGAAGTAAAACGGTAAATTGATATTTTCAAGGTTTTTCGGAATTGGACGATTTGATCGATCTTAGGGTTTCGATGATTTAAACCAAGTTTTATATTATAAGTAATGAGTTTTAAAACTACGAGTTGTTGGTGTTTTATCTCGATCAGTCGGCGTTTGTACGCCGATATCGAGCGATATTTGGTTCTTTTGCGTGAGCGGGACATAGGTTTTAACCTATGCGCGTTCCGTGCGTCGTTTTGATTTTGTCCGTGATTCAGTTTACGATATTATATGTGTTTGCGTTTAGGTATCCCTCACGTGGACTGAGGACGATGAAGAAGAGGATGGCGACACTGTTTTCGGCAGACAAGGACCAGGTGAGTAGATGTATATCTACGGGGGAAATCGGGTGGATGGCGTTTAGCACCCCCGCAAACATAGAATAGGAATAATAGTTATTGTCATTAGGAAGCCAGACGTGATCTTAGAATTTCGGTGAGTAGGACCCTAGTAATGACCTTAGGTTGGACTAGACGGATTTTAGAAAGACCTTACCAGAGGATGAATATCTTGGAGGAGATTCGTAGGCTTCAGGTAGATACATACACACGCACACACAGAAACTCGACGTGGTGTATACGTGTATGTGTATACATATAGGACTAGGTGTAGGTATATATATACACAACACGTATATGTGATATAAGGATGTGATATGATACATGGCGATGAAACAGTATAACTGGGCTTGAAGCCGTGATCCTTGGCTATACAGTCGTGTTATGATGTTAGCGGATCATTAGAAAATAAGATAATGAATAGGTACACATAAATAATAATGGGCGGTGATGATATTGAGGTACATGGGACTCTAAAATAGAACCCGGACTGTAACGTGTGCCTGAAATCACGATGTGATATATGTGTGACTTGATTACGATATCATACATGTGTGACTTGATTACGATATCATATAAGTGTGACTTAATCACGATATGATATATGTGACATGATATTTCTGAGGATAAATTGACGATGTATATTTATGCTGGCAATGATATAAGATTGATGTATGCGATTACAGTACAGTACCTTGATCAAGACATTATTGATGATGATATCATACGAATGATGATGTACGAAGGTGATACTTGACCCGTACCCCGATATTGGGATGCCGTACGATGGATTTTACCGTACGAGGCATAGATGTGATGATTGATCCGCACTCTTGATTCGAGGAAGCCGTACTATGTACGTGACGCTATTGAGGCTGGGTCGCCGACTATTAGAGATATGGATTCAGACCTTAGGTGGACTCTTATTTCTTATCGGCTAGTTTCTTAGGTTTAGTTCCTTAGGGGGTTAGATGGACACTAGTTTAGGCTCGAGTCATATAGTTGTAGTTAGACTTGTATATTACAAATGAGTGGTTAATACACATCCATCTTTCATTCAGACCGTAATCATCATGTTGCATGTTCATACATATGTTTCTATAATCAGTATGAAACTCTGCCTGTTAGGACACCAGCACCATTACCGATGATGCGCATATTCCACGCACACCTATTGCCGGCTCACACACATCATCATCGGTAATTGCTATGTCACGTACGCTTTAGAACATATTATCTTTTATTAATAGAATCAGCTAAAAGCTAGATCGATATAATATTGTGATTACTCTCAGGTGTTAGTCTAGACATTGCATTTATTACTTAGACATTTCATGCATTCACATTTTCATTTTATCATGTAGTATTGTGGGGCATATGCCGACACTTATCATATACTTACTCATGATTTTGGGATTTTGGATTTCTATGAGATTTCTGGATTTTGGGGAAAACCGCAAGAATATATATAAAAACCTCTC
Source organism: Agapanthus africanus (assembly GCA_030015575.1). Lineage (NCBI taxonomy): Eukaryota > Viridiplantae > Streptophyta > Magnoliopsida > Asparagales > Amaryllidaceae > Agapanthus > Agapanthus africanus. The sequence continues at coordinate 487,757,643 of CM057341.1, forward strand.
TCTCTTTTTCAAATATAAGTTGCGGTTTTCTCGTGATGTATGTGTCGTCCACCATGAGATTTCATGTTTGCTGTTGGATTTCGAGACCCGATTCGAGGAGTGGATGAACCGTCTCGGGTACATGGTGGGCCCGGTATGGTACCCCGGGGCAAGAAGATCGAGTTGTAGATGATGAGCCTGGCAGGGGAAGGCTACCTACCGGTGATGTCTGGCGCGGCGGATATCCGGAGGATACCGACCGTTGTCGTGAGATTTGATGATATGGGCCGATCCGGACTGACGGAGCCCGAGATATTGAGACTATGAGACTTGAGATTTACATGTTTGTGTCGATGCTTGACACGGATTTCCATGGATTTCATTGTTGAGATTTCAGATCCCTATACACATTTTACTATGATAACAGCTAAAGATTTCTTATACAGATATATCTGGATTTCAGGATTGGTTATTTTACATTCATGGTGTATGCATATCCATTCATATGACATAGTACTATAGGAGGCACTGACACAAGCACGGAGTATCTGCATTTACACGTAGTATTACCCTGCTATTACTAGATGATTGGGATCTAGTAGTGTATTATTATGACCTAGGATAGCGTCGTGCATTCGATTTCTTTTCGTAGATGTCTTCTACTCACGAGTTGGCAACTCACCCCCGTTGTGCCAAATATTATTACAGGTTTGATGTACAGGTTTCCCTGGCAGTTGCTGGCACATAATTTCTTTCCGGGTGATTTGCACGGTAGGTTGGTTCATTTGTATCTGGACCGCCGTTGTATTTTTATTATTTCATTTGTATCTAGAAAGCTCCATCAACCATACTTATATTACTTGATAAGTTTATTGGACCAGTTATTTATTTCGACCTTAGAGTCGCGCTTGTATTTTTCTGATCTGGTGGTTTTGTTTTCTTTTGAGTTTTGAGCCTCGCCCTTTGGCGTTGTATATTATTGTGCTTATTGTGGTTGTTTCCGCCTGTTGGCGTTGAGCTAGCACCCGTGTGGGGATGCTTTTTATTGTTTATGTATATTATACTTGTTGTACCCGTTTGGGACCAGTTTTTACAGAGGAGACTCTGCCGAAATTTTTGGGAAAATTTGCTGATGCTTTTAAACTTGTTTCCTTCATGTTTCTTTTACTTCTTCTTCTTCTTTTATGGTTTAGATTTCTGGGCTTCGGCTTACTTAAATTACGTTGAGCCTCTAGACGCTTCGTAATCTAAGTGCCGGTCACGTTCTGTACTTTCGGGTCGTGACAAAGTTGGTATCAGAGCGCTAGGTTTAACCTTGTATAAGTCTAGGTGACCCTTGGTTGATGGAGTAGGTGACTTAGGTAGAGTGACGTACCGTTGGTATGATCCGCGGCATACTTACGATACGCTACTCTGCTTAAGGAACCTTAGGATGTACATTTGTTTGCACCGTATTTCATTCGTTCCTTTGATCTATCTTCGTCGATGTCGGAGGGTGGTTTCTGTTACCACGGGCGCACGGGCAGAGGGAGCTGCGGCTCGAATGCGATAACCATTAGAGTATTGGTTATTCTTGAGGATTGAAGCATTGTTTAGCGTTCGGATGAAGGGTATTCACATGCCGTCCAGACGAAGTTAAAGGGTTCGAACGATTATCAGAAAACCATTTTCCCAAGTTTAAGGTATTCGGAAGAACATGCAGGTATTTCGATGGACCCTCTAGAAGAATGAAACCCTAACTCGACATAATGACCACGAGAACGCCCTTGAACCTTAGGGTTTACGGCAGTTCCGCGGTGCCATTAGTGAGACTTGGGTTTGCCCTTCTACGACTGGACCATCGATGCTGGGGTATGTACCGGATATTTTTAAACTGTACTTGAGTGTTGAGCTCTCGGGGAATTATGGGATTTTGATGGATCGATCGAAAAGTTTAATGTAGTCCGGATGTCAAGTGAAAGGATTGACTATGTGGGAGGCTCTAGATATGAGTATTGCCGTTAGTAGCGCAGTCAGCACAGCTACGAAGAGACGAGTTCGAAGCAATCGACATCAGAGGAAAGGGGCGCACATTGACGATAGTGTTTATGATTGTGATTTGGTGATTTGAATTTCATATTTCTGTTATTGGATTTTGGTATTTTGAGGATTTTGTTCTACGATTGGTATTTCTTATGTGTACCTTCATTACATTCTATTTGTGTTTCATATATCAGTTGTATTGATGTCGTTTAGTACACACCCAGTACACTTGATTTGGTTTTATATATTCTGAGATTTTTGATTTGATTTCGTGCATAGGGGTTACACATGATTTTGACATATATTTCGACCTAGTTTTCATGCATTTTTGTACTGTGATCTCGATTTTGATATTCGATGTATGTTTTCGTGAACCATGTGCACCTGATTAGGATTCTTGCGCATACTTGGCGCACTTGATGCGATTTTGTGCACACCAGATGCACTAAATCGGGGTTTTGTGCAGATTAGATGCACCTGATATTGAGTAGTGCACGCCCGTTGCACTTGACATATATTTTTGGTGCACACCCGTTGCACTAAATTTTGTTTTTGGGTGTAGTCGTGGTATCTGCATTTGGTTTCGATTTCAGTGCGCACCGGACGCACATGATATTTTTATAATGTGATTGGGATTGATTTCAGTTTGAGCAGTATGTTTTCATAATCATTATTATTTGATTTAGTAACCAGGCGGGACGTGTATGTTAAATAAAAGATATATATATATAGTTATTTTTTTTAAATAAACGTCCGCTACTTATGCCGTGACACCTGCATCACACGGCGATTTTCAAAAGGGGTTTTTGCATATTTCTTTATCCAGATATTTGGACGGTTTTACTATGATGCGCACTATATATAAGTTATAGATTGATGTATATTATGTTGGTTTTCATATTGGGTTTTGATATTTTATTCTCGTCATAACTCCGATGATTGCGTTATGCTTGACGGAGTTGATTTTAGTTATGTATTGATGATTTCGGAGCCCCGACGATTTGAGTGTTTTGGCTGAATGTTTTAGTAATTGGGGGGGAGTTTTAATTTAAAATTCGGGGACCGAATTTCTTTAAGGGGGGAAGATTGTAACGTTTTGAAAATCGTTTTGGTGAAATTTCGGAAAATCGGTAAAATAAGGGGGTTTTCTATAAAAAGTCAAAATACAAATATCTTTATTTTAAAATTAAATATACATATTCTAACTATGTAATTGCTAGTATTTGGTGTTTATTGAGCCACTGGTGAAATTTCAAAATTTCTGAATTTTTTTCCCGAAATTAATTAATTTAATATTATTTTAAGCCGTCACTAATACATTTAATTAGGGAAAATCACAAACTGGAATGAGTTGAAACAAATTTTGTGCATCATAACACATTAAGTAAAATTTTAACAGGTGGTTTTTGAATTGAAATGAAGTTGTTAAACGGTGTTAGAAAATATCGAAGAATAAGGCTTTTTGCGGTGAAATTAGTGTAAATTACAAATTTGAATGGGTTTAATTAGCAAAAGTGAACCATTGTATATTAGAATCTAGTGTGCATCATGCAAAATTTATTTACAAATTTTTCCATGTTTCTAGAATTTTCTTTAGTTATATTAGAAAAGAAAAGAAAATAAATAAAATTAAATAAAATTTTTGAAAATACAAAATTGATGTAATAATTTGTGAAACTTCCACACAAACCACACTCTCTCTCTCCCTCTCCAAATCATGGGCCGAACACCCCCTTGACAGCCCTTCTCTCTTTCTCTCTCCATTCAATTCACTTCCACTCAATAAATAAAAAGGAAATGAATAAATTAATGAATAAGTGAATGATGTATTAATTTAAGGTGATTCCACACACATCTAAAAATTTCTCTCTCTCACTCTATTCCCTCACAATGCTGGGCCGACTCTCCTCCTGCAGCTGCCCTCTCTTTCCCCATCTCACATTCACCTCAAAAAATCATGAAAAATTCCAAAAAAAAAAATCCAAATTAAAACCGTACAAACTCTTAATTAAACCCTACCCATTATTCTTTACTCAACTCTAGTTTGAATCAAGGAGCAAGATGGCATTTTGGAGGCTAACTTTTGTAATTGTGGATCTCATTCCAAACTATTTTGAGGTATAACCTTACCCTCATTGTTACTTGTTCTAATCTAGTTTGTAATTAAGTGTTAATTAGATATTTAATGGTTATCGCTAACTTGAAAATTCAAGATTTGGGGTTTTAAATCAAGTTAGGATTTTTATAAGTTGTTTATGATTACATGGTGTAGTTTAACATATTAAGATATGGAAAACTTAATCTAATTGCTAATTTGTAAATTGTTGTATTTAAAATATCCAAATTAAGATTTTTTTTAGTAAACTAGGTTTTTGAAACTTATTTAAAATGAGGGATTAAAAATAAAGTTAGGGTTTTAGAATATCCTTAAGGTTTCAAGGAGTGGTTTAACAATTTAATATATGCAAAATCAAGTTTGGAAGTGAAATTGTGAAATTTTGCTTAAAAATACCGAAATCGGGCAAGTTTACAAACTAGAATTTCAATTTAATACATTAGGGTGTTAAAAATGTAGTAATGGTTTATATAATCTAGTTATGCTATTTAATGAGTATTATGACTATTAGTTCCATTTAAATGTCAAGTTTTGAAGTAAAACGGTAAATTGATATTTTCAAGGTTTTTCGGAATTGGACGATTTGATCGATCTTAGGGTTTCGATGATTTAAACCAAGTTTTATATTATAAGTAATGAGTTTTAAAACTACGAGTTGTTGGTGTTTTATCTCGATCAGTCGGCGTTTGTACGCCGATATCGAGCGATATTTGGTTCTTTTGCGTGAGCGGGACATAGGTTTTAACCTATGCGCGTTCCGTGCGTCGTTTTGATTTTGTCCGTGATTCAGTTTACGATATTATATGTGTTTGCGTTTAGGTATCCCTCACGTGGACTGAGGACGATGAAGAAGAGGATGGCGACACTGTTTTCGGCAGACAAGGACCAGGTGAGTAGATGTATATCTACGGGGGAAATCGGGTGGATGGCGTTTAGCACCCCCGCAAACATAGAATAGGAATAATAGTTATTGTCATTAGGAAGCCAGACGTGATCTTAGAATTTCGGTGAGTAGGACCCTAGTAATGACCTTAGGTTGGACTAGACGGATTTTAGAAAGACCTTACCAGAGGATGAATATCTTGGAGGAGATTCGTAGGCTTCAGGTAGATACATACACACGCACACACAGAAACTCGACGTGGTGTATACGTGTATGTGTATACATATAGGACTAGGTGTAGGTATATATATACACAACACGTATATGTGATATAAGGATGTGATATGATACATGGCGATGAAACAGTATAACTGGGCTTGAAGCCGTGATCCTTGGCTATACAGTCGTGTTATGATGTTAGCAGATCATTAGAAAATAAGATAATGAATAGGTACACATAAATAATAATGGGCGGTGATGATATTGAGGTACATGGGACTCTAAAATAGAACCCGGACTGTAACGTGTGCCTGAAATCACGATGTGATATATGTGTGACTTGATTACGATATCATACATGTGTGACTTGATTACGATATCATATAAGTGTGACTTAATCACGATATGATATATGTGACATGATATTTCTGAGGATAAATTGACGATGTATATTTATGCTGGCAATGATATAAGATTGATGTATGCGATTACAGTACAGTACCTTGATCAAGACATTATTGATGATGATATCATACGAATGATGATGTACGAAGGTGATACTTGACCCGTACCCCGATATTGGGATGCCGTACGATGGATTTTACCGTACGAGGCATAGATGTGATGATTGATCCGCACTCTTGATTCGAGGAAGCCGTACTATGTACGTGACGCTATTGAGGCTGGGTCGCCGACTATTAGAGATATGGATTCAGACCTTAGGTGGACTCTTATTTCTTATCGGCTAGTTTCTTAGGTTTAGTTCCTTAGGGGGTTAGATGGACACTAGTTTAGGCTCGAGTCATATAGTTGTAGTTAGACTTGTATATTACAAATGAGTGGTTAATACACATCCATCTTTCATTCAGACCGTAATCATCATGTTGCATGTTCATACATATGTTTCTATAATCAGTATGAAACTCTACCTGTTAGGACACCAGCACCATTACCGATGATGCGCATATTCCACGCACACCTATTGCCGGCTCACACACATCATCATCGGTAATTGCTATGTCACGTACGCTTTAGAACATATTATCTTTTATTAATAGAATCAGCTAAAAGCTAGATCGATATAATATTGTGATTACTCTCAGGTGTTAGTCTAGACATTGCATTTATTACTTAGACATTTCATGCATTCACATTTTCATTTTATCATGTAGTATTGTGGGGCATATGCCGACACTTATCATATACTTACTCATGATTTTGGGATTTTGGATTTCTATGAGATTTCTGGATTTTGGGGAAAACCGCAAGAATATATATAAAAACCTCTCTCTCTTTTTCAAATATAAGTTGCGGTTTTCTCGTGATGTATGTGTCGTCCACCATGAGATTTCATGTTTGCTGTTGGATTTCGAGACCCGATTCGAGGAGTGGATGAACCGTCTCGGGTACATGGTGGGCCCGGTATGGTACCCCGGGGCAAGAAGATCGAGTTGTAGATGATGAGCCTGGCAGGGGAAGGCTACCTACCGGTGATGTCTGGCGCGGCGGATATCCGGAGGATACCGACCGTTGTCGTGAGATTTGATGATATGGGCCGATCCGGACTGACGGAGCCCGAGATATTGAGACTATGAGACTTGAGATTTACATGTTTGTGTCGATGCTTGACACGGATTTCCATGGATTTCATTGTTGAGATTTCAGATCCCTATACACATTTTACTATGATAACAGCTAAAGATTTCTTATACAGATATATCTGGATTTCAGGATTGGTTATTTTACATTCATGGTGTATGCATATCCATTCATATGACATAGTACTATAGGAGGCACTGACACAAGCACGGAGTATCTGCATTTACACGTAGTATTACCCTGCTATTACTAGATGATTGGGATCTAGTAGTGTATTATTATGACCTAGGATAGCGTCGTGCATTCGATTTCTTTTCGTAGATGTCTTCTACTCACGAGTTGGCAACTCACCCCCGTTGTGCCAAATATTATTACAGGTTTGATGTACAGGTTTCCCTGGCAGTTGCTGGCACATAATTTCTTTCCGGGTGATTTGCACGGTAGGTTGGTTCATTTGTATCTGGACCGCCGTTGTATTTTTATTATTTCATTTGTATCTAGAAAGCTCCATCAACCATACTTATATTACTTGATAAGTTTATTGGACCAGTTATTTATTTCGACCTTAGAGTCGCGCTTGTATTTTTCTGATCTGGTGGTTTTGTTTTCTTTTGAGTTTTGAGCCTCGCCCTTTGGCGTTGTATATTATTGTGCTTATTGTGGTTGTTTCCGCCTGTTGGCGTTGAGCTAGCACCCGTGTGGGGATGCTTTTTATTGTTTATGTATATTATACTTGTTGTACCCGTTTGGGACCAGTTTTTACAGAGGAGACTCTGCCGAAATTTTTGGGAAAATTTGCTGATGCTTTTAAACTTGTTTCCTTCATGTTTCTTTTACTTCTTCTTCTTCTTTTATGGTTTAGATTTCTGGGCTTCGGCTTACTTAAATTACGTTGAGCCTCTAGACGCTTCGTAATCTAAGTGCCGGTCACGTTCTGTACTTTCGGGTCGTGACACAAACACCAATGGATATGGGATCATCCATCGCCCATCTTTATGGGTCGAGAAGGTATACGCTAGTCTACTCTGGTATATCGATGCCCCGTCTCGATACACCCTCGACTAGGGACTTTGAAGGATGTACTTATGGACTACCATGTCCCCACTAGTATGATCCGCATCATAGTCCAGGTAGTTAAGTACACATCCTAAGGGCTTTACCAACATGTAATAGAGAGACAATCAGTGTACACGTTAAGGTAAAGATCAACCAGATAGCATACTATCATGTCGAGCAAGAAAGTCCTCACTATATATGTCCCAGCATCCACTACAATATACATCCTATGTATAGTAATGGCCTCTAGGGCATACATATAACTAACAATCTCCCACTTGCACTAGGGCCATCTGTAGCAGTGGTTTGAAGTATCTCATACTCAACCATCCCATAAAAGTCTCTCTCTGGGAAAAGGCCTTTCGTGAGTGGATCCGCTGTGTTGTCCTCTGAGTCTACTCTCCTAATCTCGATCTCCCTGGAGATCAACCATCTCCATGATCAAGTGATACTGCCTTAGAATATGTCTGGATCACTGATGGGACCGGCGTTCCTTGGCATAAGCCACAACTCCATTGTCACACAATGGTAGGAACATAGTTCATCTCATGAACCTATATACACCCAAACAGCCTCTTTGGTAGCATCTTAAGTAGCGATGTATCCTGCCTTTATCGTCTAGTATGTCACGGTATCCAGCTTGGAACTCTTCCAACATACCGTCCCTTTACTGAGGGTAAAGACAATGCCTGTGACTGATATTCAGTCGTCTTTATCACCCTGGAACCCTTCCAGTGATTCTCCTCAGGATCGTTTGACACCATCTCACTACATCTAGTGAGTATCCTAACATCCATTTAGATCTATCTCATAGATCCAAAATCCAGGATTTAGTAGGTATCACTTTAATCCTATATGGAGAATCTTTGTGATAAGCGGAGATTGATCGAGCGTAGCATAAGAAACTCCTTTCTTATCAAGAGTATGTCATCCACGTACTCTACGAGGATCGTCACCATACTCCCTACTACCTTTTTGTATATACAAGGTTCATCTACCATTTTGATGATGTCAAACTCTTTGACCGCTTCATCAAAACAGATGTTCCAACTCCGCGATGCCTGCTTTATCCTATAAAGCATCTTGCACACGTTTCCACTGCTCCCACTGTCTAAGAAGCCCTCTGGCTGTGTACTTATAGACGCTCTCTTTTAAATCATCATTTAGAAAAGCAGTCAAGACACCCAACCACCAGATATCGCAGTCATGGTATGTAGCCGTGGCAAGTAGGATCTGGATGGACTTAAGAATAGTCACTTGAAAAGGTTTCATCATGATCCACACCTGGTCAATGATGCAAACCCTTAAGAAGTCTAGCTTTGAAAGTCTCAACTTTTCCGTGTATACCAAGTAATCTTCTCAAGATATACTTGCTCCTGATGGGGATTTAACCCTTCAGATATAGCAACCAAAGTCCATACTTTGTTGGTGTATAAGGATTCCATCTCAGATCACTAAGCATCCAGCCATTCTTACAGAGTCTTACCCCTGATGGCCAGCTCGAAGCTAGTTGGGTCATCATCTCATGATGCAATCCTCGCTCCCACTGTCATAGAGAAACCGAAGTATCTCTCAGGTGGGTGAGGAACCCTACTAGATCGGCGGAGAGGCTGAGGTTCGTTGGTCTCTACTGAATCCTTTGGTTTTATCAAATCATCTGCTGTAGTTTGTATAGCTGGAACCTTTCCAGTTCTACATTACAGACCTTGCCACGAGCTTGTCCGAATTTTGTTTTTAGACATAGGCCGGATAACTCCAAATCTTAACTAGCTTAAGACATGGGCTCTTCCCTTTCCATATCACATATGAGGCGGTAGGCAACTGATTTGATTGGAACCCTATTCAATAGGTATGCAGCTTCTCAAGTGCATAACTCCCAAAAGGAAAAAGGTAACTCAGTAGTACTCATCATAGAGCACACCTTATCATATAGGGTGTTATTGCTCCGCCCCGATATACCATCGTGCTATGGTGTATACAAAGGAGTAATGCTGAGAGAGAATCTCATTCTCCTTTAGAATAATCCAGGATTTTCGTGCTCAAGTATTCTCCTCCTTGATCTCATCATAGGACATAATACTTATACCTGTATTGGTTCTCTACTTCTAACTTATATTCTGTGAACATCTCAAAAGGTTCTGACCTATGTTTCAACAGGAACATATGTCTGAATCAAAAGAGATCATCAGAGAATGTAATGAAGTACAAAGAACCGGTCTTGGCATGTGTAGACAGGGGACCTACATACATCAACATGTATCATCCCAAGAGTTCACTAACTCTTTCTCTGTTTCCAATAAACGGAGCTATGGTCATCTCATCTCTGTGACATGACTGGCAAGTTTCACAAGATGTAAATTCAAACTAATTTAAATATGCATCTTTATGAAACTCTAGCTAGTCGGGTCACATTGATCTGACCTAGTCTACAATACCTTAAGAAGGATCCGTTCATTTCTGAACTCTTCCTCTTATGTGTGTTCCATATACTAAGAACTGTAGTTTGATTTAGAACATCAATGCTTTTAGATAACGCGCCTGAACCGATCAACTTTTGATATAGGAAATGTTCAAAACATTATCCAACAATACAAAATTATATCCTTTCTTTTCTAACAAAGAGAGTGATATGATTTGGTATATCAGGTTCGGTATCTAATAACATTCGTTCAGAATCAATGTATTGGTAATACAGGGTGACAGTGACCGACAGACTTGGCTGCAACACTTGCCCCGTTTTCTGCCTCATGAAACTTATCACCCGATCTCAGTCCTCTACCTTTCTGTAGCCCTATGTAACAAATTACATATCTGGGATCCTGATCTGGTATCACATACCCAGGACGTAAAGGATACTGAGAAACAGTTCTCTGTAATGAACACACCCGAAGATGATGCATCAGCATGCACTCTCTTCGTTTGGGCAGCACGGGAAATCTGGTATTCCCCAATTTCCTGCTCTGTCTTATAACAATTATAAGTTGGAGCGGGACCAACGTTCCCCAGCTCAGTACAACAAGCGGGTTCGGTCAAATATCCGTATTATTATCTTGATTAAGGCGTGATATAGTCGCTACCTGGAGAGAGAGAGAAGAAAACACTCAGCGTGCGCTCTGTCAAGAATAGATTGGTTTTTATTTTATCTAATCAGGATGGCTCCCACTGCTTTTTATCAAATCTTCCTTCAAACCCTAAAAGGAAAGACTAGCCGGGATTAATTACACACTACAAGTTCGCCAATCTTTCAGCCAGGCCAGTATCGGTACTTTGAGGGAGGTCCGCCGTGCTTTCGCACGAACCTAATTAATGTAAACCTCGTTTTCCCAGAGGCGTAACCCCGTTGACACCTTTCTAGACACCTACTTGATCGGCTAATTGTAATCTATAAAACTCTCCCAGGAGTAACTCTTCCTCGCAGCGGGTATCGGGATCCAACTATCTCATAGAAGGTATGCAATCTCATTGCAAATTTCAACACTTGAAATTCCCGATAATATTTTGCCCCTAGCTCGCTATGACCTTGACGCATGCCAAACAACCCATAGTTTGCTAGTCAAGTTCAACCCGTACATTTCTTGATTGAATTAAACCCACCCGCACGACCCTTGACGCATGCCAAACAACGCCGTACGAATACCCTAATCCAATCGCATCATATGCTGGCAGATAAGCACTAGTTAGCTACCGTACACTACGCCTTGACGCATGCCAAACAACCGCAGCACGAATACTAACTAATACTTATCTGAAATGACGGAGGGCTACGACGGGTTTTTCTGAAAACCTATTTCGTAATGAACTTGATATCGTTGTAGAATCAAATGAATTTTGAAATGGAGTGTTTTTGAGGCTTTTCTAGTTTTGCTAAAGGAGTCACTCCCGGTGAAGGGATCGTCGGTCCTTTCCTCGTCGAATGAGGTGCGGGATTATCATATATATCACTGTGCAAAGCAAAATTTTTTAAAAGCAATCAAAAGACAAACCGAGTGTGTAGCATCTGCCAGTTATTGCTAAAGGAGTCACTCCCGGTGAAGGGATCTCGGTCCTTTCCTTATCGAATAAGGTGCAGGATATATCATATATACCTCTGTGCAAAGCAAGAATTGTAGCTACCCTTTTTATTTTGAAATTCGATTCTACAACATCTTAGGTTTCTTTTATTTCATTAATCAAATTAATGAAGTCCCATCATTTAAGTACCTAAACATCACAGATAAATACGACGTACACTTATGCCATCCGCATTCGCTTCGATGTCCCCTCGTGCACCGTTAGGTTAGGTAACTAACGGCAGAGCGGGGCAGGGCTAGCGCGGGTGTAAAACATAAGTAACGTCTATATAATATATCATATATACTATATACTGTATCTATCACAGAACATCACATGATCACATCACAGATATCGCAGCAGAAGAAACATATGAAACATTGGATATACTAGGACGTCCGTGTTTTCAATACGAGCCAGTATAAAACACGGATTCCACGGTCGTGATGAATAGCCAAACCCACACCCCTAGACCCCTACGAGAGCGGCAAGCAACCCTACCAATTCTAGAGTTAGGAGACCCGGACTCGACTCCTCGAGTTGGTCTCCCACTGGACTCCAGAACCCGGTTACTTGTGCCCTCCTCCTTAGGTCTATCCTAGTGCGGAAAAGTAAATAATATACAAACGGTGACAACTTCCGCAACCTGGAAGCGTCCCAATAAAAGAATATTACATACAAGTTTTTACATGAATGAAAATGAAAAACACTCATCTCACATAAAAACCCCCGGCTATTCAAACACGACGATCCAATATAACATATCCAGCAACACATAACATCACATGTCATCAACGTAAGTAAATATGCGCATCCCAATTGTCGTTGACATATAGCAACGAAACCGGCGATATCACATATTACACTTACGGTCACAGAAAAGAAAGTGTAAAACTACAACAGTTGGAATCCGCAACCTCCTCAGACATCGCATGCCTGACCAAATGAATTTCTTAGACATCGCATGCCTAACAATTATAAACCCCGCATTTTAGTCTCAAAATCGAAAACTCTTTTCAATATCAAGTCGGGCAATTCAACCAGATTCCCGACATCCTGATCGAATACTCGTCGCAAACTTCAGTAGACGGCTGCACCCCCGATACCGTCGACGAAGTGCACCAAGGCGGAACACCGCCACCGCGAGCACCCGAACGGATGCTTTCGGCGACGGGGTTCTCCTACAGTCACTTGGTCGGGGATATGGAGTGAGGCTGTCTATTAAGTTTACCCGGCGAGTATCCGCGTACGCTACGTGATTGCGACGGACTTTTGATCACATCAAAATTCCGTGGCAACCGATCATGTGAGACTAAATTGCTACGTTTATAACATTCATTTAGTTATCTCATAACTATTTGTGAATTCCAATTATTGTATCCCATTCCAGATAATTAGAAAATGTTAAACTTTCCGATTGAACATTCGAACACCCAAGTTTTCCCGATACAGATCAACACATGAAACAAGTCTAACAACATTCCGTTCGTGCCTCAGTACCAACGGTCCAGCCGTAGAAGGGTCAAGCCAACGCCTCACATGTGGCACGCCGTACTGCCCCAAACCCTAAGGTTCAAAGGGCAGTTCAAGACGGTCACATAATCGAGTTAAGGTTTGTTGTCTTCTAGAGGGACCATCGCGTTACTTGCACTACTTAGAACGTCGTTAAACTACGGAAAAATCCAACACTTGGAAATTTCCCGACAGGGGAAAAATTGGGTATTTATATCCGGTCGAACTTTTTAACATATTCTAATATTTATCCGGAAAGCCACATAGACAAAATTTGATACCCCGATCGAAACACCGAATCCCCAAATCAACTCCAGAAAATTCAACTCTTGAATAAATTTTAAAAATACCCAGAAACTCCAGCACTGTTAAATAGAAGTTACTGTGCAAACATCACCTCACAAAACAACAAACAGGCCGCGGTTCCGCCGCACGAGCCATGCTCGTGCCGCGGAAGCGCGGCGCTTTAATGGAATTAGGGTTACGAATTGCACAGTTACTCTTATATTTTCCTGCTGATATTTCTACATATTTTTAATACTGAAAAATCCCTGTTTTTAGAAAAAGTACAGAGAGCACATTTGAGTTGGGATTTCGGGTTCGTTCGGGTTTCAAACTTCGTCTGGACTTCGCCTAAGGCTCTAGCTAGGCTCTGATACCACTGTAGGGTTCCTAGGCATCCTAATGAGGTCTCACAAGGCATCAACCATGCCAATTTCAAAAATCTAGGTGCCGAGAAAACCGACTACGGATCGTTGGCTAGAATTCTAGGCGAAAAACAATCTAGTTAACAACTTAACTAATGGGATATCGGACATACAACCTTTGTAGATCCGGTGCTCCACCTCCATAGATCCGCAACGAAGTCATCTCCACTATCCAAAAGGAATCCGGGCTCTAGAGTCGGCTTCGTCGGAGAAAAAGCGAGCTAGGTCGTCGATGTCCATGCCGAAGATGATCTACGTCGAGGCATCGCTAAATCAAGCTCCACCTTCACCAAGCCCTAAAAACTTGTGAAGGAAACACACTCTACTACTTGGCAAGAGGTATAGGATGAAGAAATAGGAAGTGGGTAGACTTTAGAATTGGATTTCTCACTCTTTATCATCAATCACCATTGATGAATGAAAGCTTTTTCTTCCTTGCTCATGAAGAAGAAGAAGAAAGAAATATATGATAAGTTAATTAAAAAATAATAGAAAAACAAATACTTATCATATCATTAACTATAGTCAAGTGTAGAGAATGAATCATGGTTAGTGGGAATGGTTAGGGTTAAGGATGAGATAAGAATGGTTGACTTGATCAAAGCTTCAACTAAACTCCAAAACTAGCAACCATTCTTTTCTCTTCTTTTCCAAAATGAATAAATAAATAAATAAATGAATAAATAAAGGAAATGAAACCCTAGCCATTCTTTTAACCATGGTTTAATTCTTTGCACTTAACCAAGTAAACATGTATCATCAAACATGATACAATCAAGTGCACAAAATCATATCATATATGTAATGCGCACATCCGAGTGAGAAAATCCATTTAAAGTGAACCAATACTAGTTAATGCAAAGTAATATATCAAATATATAATTATACATTAAATCATTAAATCAACACTTGATTCAATGATCCGGTCATGTCGCACACAACCGACTAGTATACAATGTATCGGCTTATCGAATCAACGCTTGAATCGATAACTAGGTTATATCGCATACAAACATTCGATACATTCATCGCGAGAATGGAATACGGTATCACATACACGCATTATTCTCGGTCCCGCACATATCTCATATGCGCTCCTATTTCGTTTCGCTTGAGCGAGGAAACCTCTATGTAGGACTCTAAAGACTCGTCAATACGCCGGCAGCAGGCGATGATCATATCAAACACCCACAAGCCGCAAGCGGTCTGCTAAACGTAACGGCCACCCGGGTATTGAGCGATCTGAAGATCGACGAGCAAGCCCGCTCACACTCCAGTGAATCCGACCAGTAACACTACCGTACAGTCCGGTCTGATCGTCTGATATGTCGCATATCTTGCCTAGGGGTGGTAAACGTCAGACCCCAATAGCTCGATAAGTCGTGTCGATATGAGGCTCATAACGGGTCGAGAAACTACTGGTAACACTTACCAGCAATTCTCTGAGCAGCCCTGGCCAGGGACTTCCTGTTATAGCCAATCGAACACAGTGCAACATCAACTCCCTATACCGGGAGAGACGAATCCCCTCCTATCGCTCATTGCCTCCATGTGACTCGGGACTGTACCCAAAAACCACCGTTTTGCACGCCCTCTTGGACGTGGTAAGATGGAAATCAAAGCACAGTGGGAACCACACAAGACTCTATGACGATCTCGGGTCAACAGACTACTCTGTACCAGTGTCACCAGAGAACTGCCATCTGACGTGAGGTATAATACCATCTGGGAGTTCTCGGCGAGTCCGTCTAGTGTACCCAGTCTCTACTGAGCACCCGTATATCATCTCTGATGTCAAACACCAATGGATATGGGATCATCCATCGCCCATCTTTATGGGTCGAGAAGGTATACGCTAGTCTACTCTGGTATATCGATGCCCCGTCTCGATACACCCTCGACTAAGGACTTTGAAGGATGTACTTATGGACTACCATGTCCCCACTAGTATGATCCGCATCATAGTCCAGGTAGTTAAGTACACATCCTAAGGGCTTTACCAACATGTAATAGAGAGACAATCAGTGTACACGTTAAGGTAAAGATCAACCAGATAGCATACTATCATGTCGAGCAAGAAAGTCCTCACTATATATGTCCCAGCATCCACTACAATATACATCCTATGTATAGTAATGGCCTCTAGGGCATACATATAACTAACATATATGACGCCGTAGCGAAGAAAATGAGCAACAGGTGGGAAACATCACAGATAGAATAAACTGCATAAGTAGTGTCGGCTCACAACGAGCTCGACACCCGAATACAAAATAATATACATCGTCCCCACAACTGGTCTCTACGTCAATACATAAGTGGTAGATGGAGAGTACTAGATACAACAATGTACATAACTGAAAGATAACCAGATACCGCACAAAACCCACCTATCAGCAAAAGAGCTAGCACACCAACTGTAGGGGTATCTGTGTCAAAAGATGCAAGAATGCAGCCTGCCGCGACTACTCCGAAGGGCAACCTGCAAACACTGTGGCACAACGGGGGTGAGTTGCCAACTCGTGAATAGAAGATAACATATAAAGGTAATCGCGAGTATGCACGTGCTACGATAATCTAACCTATATCAACAGATAACATCTATATGATGAACTGGATGCTCAAATATGCAACAAGTGCGGTCTAATAACATCTCCATGTGATGAGCAAGAAATGTGATGATCAGGTATAACAATGCCATCTAACAACCCTATATAGAATGAACAGAGTATGCAATGATCATGTATAGCAATGAAATCTAACAACCCTATATAGAATGAACAGGGTATGCAATGATCATGTATAGCAATGAAATCTCACAACCCTATATAGAATGAACAGGGTATTCAATGATCATGTATAGCAATGAAATCTAACAACCCTATATAGAATGAACAGGGTATGCAATGATCATGTATAGCAATGAAATCTAACAACCCTATATAGAATGAATAGGGTATGCAATGATCATGTATAGCAATGAAATCTAACAACCCTATATAGAATGAACAGGGTATGCAATGATCATGTAAAGCAATGAAATCTAACAACCTTATATAGAATGAACATGGTATGCAATGATCATGTCTAGCAATGAAATCTAGCAACCCTATATAGAATGAACATGGTATGCAATGATCATGTCTAGCAATGAAATCTAGCAACCCTATATAGAATGAACAGAGTATGCAATGATCATGTATAGCAATGAAATCTAGCAACCCTATATAGAATGAACAGGGTATGCAGTGATCAGGTATAGCAATGTGTACTATATCAGGTACAGGATGAGATATCAATTACTACATACTGAGCATGGGAAATATAACATCTACACGGAATGTCATCGTGGAAAGTATAATCGGTACCCATCAATGTACCCAAAACCCAATACTACTCAGATGTCATCATCCTCCTCTGTCCTCCAATCCTGTAAATCTCATATAACCGTGAGTGCCCAACATCGGCACCCAAAATATCAAGAAATACTCGTGCCAAGCATCGACACGCAAATCCTCCTGTATAGGGCATCCGTCAGTCCGGATCAGCCCACGGGCTCTGTCTGCGGTATCGGCCCTCGGCCCCGGCAGTACGAGTCGTCCGGTATCCATCCATAGACTCTGGTCGGTATCCCCCGGATGGGTCTCGGGCTCTGGTGGTGTGGTCTATACCTTGTATACATGCTCCAGTTAACTCAATTTCAACCTGAACTACTCGGGCCTAAAGCAGATCACAAAAATCCAATTTGTTCACTTAAAACACTAAATTTGTACAATTTGAAATCCTATGGTATTTTGTTGTAATCTGGGGTCTAACTAGGTTTACATGGTCTTAATAACACCTAGTTAGGCTAGGTTAACCAATACTAACATCACTAAACCATAAGTCCACACAAATCACCATTTCAAGCACAAATCTCACCTTTTTACACAAACCGAACTAAACTACGCATACGTTAAACAAACAATAAGTTGGGCTCAGATTCTATACCTTACAAGACCCTAGGTGCAAGGAGAAAGGAGGTGGAGGGGATGGGAGTGCTGCTGCAACTGCTGGGGGGGCTGCTGTTAGTGTTGCTGCTGCTGCCACTGCCTGCTGCTGCTGTTACTGCTTTCTGCTGCTGCTGCTGATGCCACCTCTGCAGCTGCTGCCTCTCTCTCTCTCTCTCTTTCTCAGCTGAGTGTGTGTGTGTGAGTTGTGAGGGAAATGATCAAAGAAATGTGGCCCCAAGTCAAAAAAAACCCCTCTCTCTTTCCCTCTCTCTTCATTTAATGAGCATGGCTCAAGCCATGCCCATACTCCCTCTCTCATGCACCAAGTCAACAAAAGACAAATACAAAAGAATTTCAAATAAATAAAACAACACACAAATAAATAAAACCAAAATAAATCCCAAAACACTTAATACAAATAGGTTAACCCACCATGGTTGCTAATCATGGTTTTAACCCCAAACTAAACCCTAGTTTACATGCACAAGTGTGTGTGTGCCTAGAAAAATCCTAATAAAATATTCAGTAATTAGAATAATTTATCTGTAGCTTAATTTGGTAAACTTTTTACCAAAACTATCTATTAACAATATAATTATCCCCTAAACACGACCTAAGGTGTTACAATCTTCCCCCCTTAAAGAAAATTCGTCCCCGAATTTTAAAATACAAGCTACGCATACCTTCAGAAAGATGAGGGAACTTCTTCCGCATCTTGCTCTCACCCTCCTAAGTGATCTCTTCACCGTTTGGGATGCACCAAAATACCTTCACTGATGGCAAGACCTTCGATCGATGTTTCTTCACCTGCCGGTCCAAAATTACAACTGGCTGATGGGTGAACGAAGGATAACGCTCGAACTAAATTGTCTGGCGCTGAATCCAATGAGAAAGGTCATGAAGGTAATTGCAAAGTATCGACATAGGGAATACGGGGTGAATACTCAATAATCTGGGTGGAAGTGCCCAACTTAAGGCAATGAACCAACTTGCCTTAGGGATCCCTAAAAGACTTACTATCCTGGAAAGCTTCTCAAAACTCAACATGTCATCTATCGGAAATTTTCGTGGGAATACATGATCAGCCATTGTGAACTCGAATCTGCGACCCTCTTGGTCAGCATCTGATCTCTATCCGCAATAGACCATTCTCATCCTGACCCAAAACAACCGGGTCATTTCCGAAAATTCTAAACTAGCTGAGGTCCAATAATCCTATAACACGGAGTTAGGAAAAACAGATTGGTGATCGACATAACCTAACCTCTAATCCTAAAGGTTACCAATTGGAGTGTCTCCTGATACTGCTATCAAAAGAGAACCCTATCGATGGCAAGCGACGATCCCAACTGCCGACAACAATTCTATATACGCACAACATAACAAGAACAACTGAGTATCACCGGATGACAAGCATCCGAATGGAGTCACATCCTGACAACTTCTGGGTGGACACCATAATGAAAATTCGGGGAGATCTGCTCCCGTTCTCTCTTCAGAACGGTTAAAGGTTGCAACTCTCCCGTCAGTCTAAGTTGCTCAACTCGAGCACACAATAAGACAGACACTTGAAACGAATCCAAAGACTTCTCTTTCTATCCCTGCCCACCCGTAACTACCTTACAAGTCACGTTAACAGTTGGTGGGGCTTGAATGAGTATAGAGAGTTGACCGATGTGCCTGCCCTAGGATTCCTCGTCTCTTCCCTATAATACTAGGTACACAAGTGTCTCTCTAGCATAGCACACCCTTGCCACAAGTCAAGGATTCCAAAACATTACCCAGCCGAGTAGGCTCCAATATCCCTGACGAACGAGCGTCGGCGGGCAGTGCCTCGCGAAAGCGATTTAAGAAGAGTGGTCGGGCGCGGACATGAGCAAGCTGTCTCCTCAGAAGAGACAAAATTATGCCGTACTCAACGATCACACAAGAACTGTGAATCTGCGGAGGATTATCACAATAATCAAATTCCGCAGCAGGAAGAGGTACCTTTAACTCTGGTGGTCCGTGAAAATCTGACAGGACTCTCAACAAGTGGTGTCTCTAATCTCCAACGCAAAACCATCGCGGCCATCTCCAGATCATGAGTGGAATATCCTTCTCGTACTTCTTCTAAATGTAAGGAAGCAAAAGCGATAACTCCATTGTGTCACCTCAGTACACATTCGAGTCCTACTCACGAAACATAACAGTTAAACCATAAAGTCGCCCAAACCAAAAGCAAAGAAGGAACTGATGCAGTTGTTAACCGAGTCTTCAACTGCGGAAACTCCGTACACAAGCCTCAGTCAACAGAAAAGAAACCTCCATTCCAGTTAATCAAGTCAACGGGGCAACATTACACTAGCAATCCTGCATGAGACGGCGGTAAAACTTGCTAAGCCAAAAATCCGCAGACCTCCGTCCTGCTCACAAATTGGGCCTAAGCTGTACGGCCACGATCTTCCTCGAAACCATACCAATTCATCTCCGTAACTACAAAACCTAGGAGTCAACACAACAAGCTTAAAGGGAACACTCCGAGAATCTAGTAAACCGCTGGGGCTCTCCCAGTATCCGTATAACAGATCCTCAAGTGCTACCCTAACCCTCAAGGCACACTAAAAGACTAGGATGTCGTAAATAGCACAACAATAACTGGTCGAGGAATGGCCCGAAGAAAACCAGTTCATCATACCTACGAATGCTGCTAAAGCATTGATGGGTCCAGTGACACACCCAAAACACACAAAACCTGTAGCACGCACAAGGCAATCTTCGGAATGTCATCACTTCGGACCCGCAACAATGATGACCTGATTCCAACGAACTTAGACAAGGTCTCGCACTCTGGTGCTGATCGAAGAATTCGTCAGTGTGAGGTACAGGATACTTATCCGCACCGTAAGCCGATTCAAGTGACGATCCATCAAAACAACCTCAATCTGTCGTTTTCCTCCTGGACGACCAGAAATAGGAGCTTCCTAAATGCGGAACACTCAGACGCACAACTCCCTCAACAACCACTCTGCAGAAGATCCTTAGCTCCTTAAGCTTCGCCCGCTCATCTTGGAATGACGTCGGAAAAATTCTCGCACGAAAGAAAACCGGTCCAGCAAACCAACTGTGGATACCGCATCACGAAAAATGCCAAGAATCCACGACATCTCCTCAGAGCCGACTAGCGAATAAGGCTGAATTCAAGCTGTAAGAGGTGGCACCACTATCCATCTGCACAACAAGATCTGACTTGCCCGGGAAAACAAAACCTAACAGTTCCCTCACGGTAGCCCACAATGCCTAGCACGTAGCTAACCAGTCCGTGCTCAGGAGATTGCCAAATCCAACATCTTTAGGAGGTTCAAAATGACAGACGAATCTCTATCTCCTATCCGCTGGGCACACGACCGAAGTATGTGTCGCGCAACAAAAGGATTGCTGACGGAAGTTAACACAACAAACGGCTAATCTACCCAGCACGACTCCCATCCTAAACTCGGCACGAAGTGTGTAAACATACGAGTGCAACAAAAGAACATACTGAAAGAGTACCTGAAACCACAGCATTGGACGCCCGCGTGTCCCGATGTGTCGAAGCGAAAACTTGTGCCTGTCCTTCATCTGCGACTGATCGAACTCCTCCTCTACTAGCCTGACCCCTTTGTACAAACCCTCCGCGTCCACGACGTCTCAGAATACGACCCTGACGTGCTGTGAAGGAACACTGCCTGATGAGGTGCTGAAGGCTTCCGCATCGTAAACACCTACGCGCTGCCTGCTGTCCTGCCTGGGGATGGAAGCCAAACGACTGTCCTCGTCCTAAGCCTCTGCTCTGGGCTGGTACACCAGTACGATTCCACAACTGTTCCGAAACTCTCACGGTCTCTGGAAGACGTGTCTCGTAAACAGGGGCTACCTCCACCGGTGCTATGTAGGGGACGGAATACTGCATGATGATCGTAAGGAACAACTGGGTAACAGGGGTGGCAACCATCTGTCGCTGCGCTCGAACGACCTCTACCAATGAGCTCATCGTCTGGCGTAAGCTCTGCATCTCTGCCACTAGTCTAGCGATCTGATCTGTCGTAGGAGAAATAATCTGTCCTGGTACAACATGGGTACTACTCGGATCAGTCCTCGTCTCAGATAAATCAACTCGAACCTCGGCTCTCCCGGCCTCTCTCTGCACCCTCGTAGTCCTTGGCGGCATAATGGCTGGAAAGAAGGTAGGATTCGATGAGGATATGAAAATCGAATCACAAGGATATATACGATCATAAGGGAAATTCAATCAATAAGTCCTAAGGTCGCTTAGGCGGAGTACCGTGTCGTGAGTATGCCGCGGAACATACGCACGCTACGCCACTCTGCTGCAGCTACCTACTCCATCATACCAGGGTCATCCTACACTCCGAAGGTAAAACCTACGCTCTGATACCAACTTTGTCATGACCCAAAGTTTGGCCCGTGACCGGCACTTAACCACGTAACGTCTACAGGCGTAACGCGACTAAGTAAGCCGAAAACCCAGAAATCAAACCAGTAAAAGTATAGAGTGATTTAAGCATTTAATAGAACAAATTACTAAGATAACAATATACGACGCCGTAGCGAAGAAAATGAGCAACAGGTGGGAAACATCACAGATAGAATAAACTGCATAAGTAGAGTCGGCTCACAACGAGCTCGACACCAGAATACAAAATAATATACATCGTCTTCACAACTGGTCTCTACGTCAATACATAAGTGGTAGATGGAGAGTACTAGATACAACAATGTACATAACTGAAAGATAACCAGATACCGCACAAAACCCACCTATCAGCAAAAGAGCTAGCACACCAACTGTAGGGGTATCTGTGTCAAAAGATGCAAGAATGCAGCCTGCCGCGACTACTCCGAAGGGCAACCTGCAAACACTGTGGCACAACGGGGGTGAGTTTCCAACTCGTGAATAGAAGATAACATATAAAGGTGATCGCGAGTATGCACGTGCTACGATACTCTAACATATATCAACAGATAACATCTATATGATGAACTGGATGCTCAAATATGCAACAAGTGCGGTCTAATAACATCTCCATGTGATGAGCAAGAAATGTGATGATCAGGTATAACAATGCCATCTAACAACCCTATATAGAATGAACAGAGTATGCAATGATCATGTATAGCAATGAAATCTAACAACCCTATATAGAATGAACAGGGTATGCAATGATCATGTATAGCAATGAAATCTAACAACCCTATATAGAATGAACAGGGTATGCAATGATCATGTATAGCAATGAAATCTAACAACCCTATATAGAATGAACAGGGTATGCAATGATCATGTATAGCAATGAAATCTAACAACCCTATATAGAATGAACAGGGTATGCAATGATCATGTCTAGCAATGAAATCTAGCAACCCTATATAGAATGAACAAGGTATGCAATGATCATGTCTAGCAATGAAATCTAGCAACCCTATATAGAATGAACAGAGTATGCAATGATCATGTCTAGCAATGAAATCTACCAACCCTATATAGAATGAAAAGAGTATGCAATGATCATGTATAGCAATGAAATCTAACAACCCTATATAGAATGAACATGGTATGCAGTGATCAGGTATAGCAATGTGTACTATATCAGGTGCAATAGGGACAGGATGAGATATCAATTACTACATATTGAGCATGGGAAATATAACATCTACACGGAATGTCATCGTGGAAAGTATAATCGGTACCCATCAATGTACCCAAAACCCAATACTACTCAGATGTCGTCATCCTCCTCGGTCCTCCAATCCTGTAAATCTCATATAACCGTGAGTGCCCAACATCAGCACCCAAAATATCAAGAAATACTCATGCCAAGTATTGACACGCAAATCCTCCTGTATAGGGCATCCGTCAGTCCGGATCAGCCCACGGGCTCTGTCTGCGGTATCGGCCCTCGGCCCCGGCAGTACGAGTCGTCCCGTATCCATCCATAGACTCTGGTCGGTATCCTCCGGATAACCGCCAGGTCCAACCAATCACCGGTAGGTAGTAGTCCCTCTGCCAGGCTCACCGTCTACTACACAGCGAAACCGTTCTTGCCCCGGGGTACCATACCGGGTCCACCATATACCCATAATCGGCCTCATCCAACTCCTCGATTCGGGTTCACATATTTGTCACTCTAGTACCGAGAAAACACATGGTGGACGCACCGAAATATCATATCAAGGGAAACCGGGTTTTTAAATAATTAACTATTCTCTTTGAAATATCCACGGTTCCCCAAATCCAGAATTAACATGGAAACAACATATCTCAATGCGTAATCTAAGCAAGTATGAAGATATCAATATATGTGTGCACTGGTATGAATATACAGTGTGCATGTGCGCAGGTATGAAGATATCAATATATGTGTGCACTGGTATGAATATACTGTGTGCATGTGCGCAGGTATGAACATATCAATATATGTGTGCACTGGTATGAATATACAGTGTGCATGTGTGCAGGTATGAACATATCAATATATGTGTGCACTGGTATGAATATACAGTGTGCATGTATGCAGGTATGAACATATCAATATATGTGTGCACTGGTATGAATATACAGTGTGCATGTGTGCAGGTATGAACATATCAATATATGTGTGCACTGGTATGAATATACAGTGTGCATGTGTGCAGGTATGAACATATCAATATATGTGTGCACTGGTATGAATATACAGTGTGCATGTGTCCAGGTATGAACATATCAATATATGTGTGTACTGGTATGAATATACAGTGTGCATGTGTACAGGTATGAACATATCAATATATGGGTGCACTGGTATGAATATACAGTGTGCATGTGTGCAGGTATGAACATATCAATATATGTGTGCACTGGTATGAATATACAGTGTGCATGTAGTACCAGTAGGGGTATGTGATGCATATGTGCCTGAATATGGATATAACATATGCTGTTATGCGGCAATTCATGACAACATCAATATGGTGGAATCAGTATGATATATGATTTATAGCAATCCTATAATGTGAGTGTCATGGCAATCACTAACGGTGTGAGTGTAGCATATCAAGCGTGCTCGTGCGACTTGAACCGTTAGTGACAGTGCAGTGTTCTGTGCTATCATTTCTATATGCAACAATAATGTATGCTACTACAGTCCATATGAACATCTACAATCTAATATCCTAACTCGCCCTGACGCTTAACGCCATACGGGCGATTTCCCCGTAGATGTTAAATCTACTCACCTGGTCGTGCGCTACTCGTAGTCGACCACTTGCTTCCCTTTCTTAGCTTCGCCTGATGTACCCGCCTGCGAACCTGGAATTTCACAAGAATCCATATATAAGCAACTATCTCGCAAAACGCGATATCGAAGTCAAACGATACGCTCGCGTCGCGAACTAAACGCGCATGTGTACAATACGCTAAACGTGTACACGCGTCTAAAACTAACCCCGATACGCCGCGATATGCTGAATCATGGAACCCTCTCGCGTATCGCGCGAACCAAAAGTACTAGAAATACGATATAACATCCCAGATTCTACCCAGGCTAACAACTTACAAAACTATACATACCACTGGCCTAGAAATCACAACAGACTCCTACCCATCCAAAATTCACCCAAAAATTCCCCTATCTGGCCGCAAATTGCGGCCAGAAAGAATAAATTTGCGGCCTCTCTATGGGGTGGGGGTCTCGGGCTCTGGTGGTGTGGTCTATACCTTGTATACATGCTCCAGTTAACTCAATTTCAACCTGAACTACTCGGGCCTAAAGCAGATCACAGAAATCCAATTTGTTCACTTAAAACACTAAATTTGCACAATTTGAAATCCTATGGTATTTTGTTGTAATCTGGGGTCTAACTAGGTTTACATGGTCTTAATAACACCTAATTAGGCTAGGTTAACCAATACTAACATCACTAAACCATAAGTCCACACAAATCACCATTTCAAGCACAAATCTCACCTTTTTACACAAACCGAACTAAACTACGCATACGTTAAACAAACAATAAGTTGGGCTCAGATTCTATACCTTACAAGACCCTAGGTGCAAGGAGAAAGGAGGTGGAGGGGATGGGAGTGCTGCTGCAACTGCTGGGGGGGCTGCTGTGAGTGTTGCTGCTGCTGCCACTGCCTGTTGCTGCTGTTACTGCTTTCTGCTGCTGCTGCTGATGCTGCCTCTGCAGCTGCTACCTCTCTCTCTCTCTCTTTCTCAGCTGAGTGTGTGTGTGTGAGTTGTGAGGGAAATGATCAAAGAAATGTGGCCCCAAGTCAAAAAACCCCCCTCTCTCTTTCCCTCTCTCTTCATTTAATGAGCATGGCTCAAGCCATGCCCATACTCCCTCTCTCATGCACCAAGTCAACAAAAGACAAATACAAAAGAATTTCAAATAAATAAAACAACACACAAATAAATAAAACCCAAATAAATCCCAAAACACTTAATACAAATAGGTTAACCCACCATGGTTTCTAATCATGGTTTTAACCCCAAACTAAACCCTAGTTTACATGCACAAGTGTGTGTGTGCCTAGAAAAATCCTAATAAAATATTCATTACTTAGAATAATTTATCTGTAACTTAATTTGGTAAACTTTTTACCAAAACTATCTATTAACAATATAATTATCCCCTAAACACGACCTAAGGTGTTACAAAAGCATCCCCAAACGGGAGCAAAAACATGCCCAAAGGCGGAAAACAACCACAACAATAATATACGACGCCATAGCGAAGAAATAAAAGACGATAAAAAGAAAGCTGTATAAAAGACAAACAAGCCACAAATAATATACAATATTGTCCTCACCAAGTCTCTAAGTGAACATGAAAATATAGTAGATGGAGAGTACAAGGATACAACGAATATAAAATACAATAATACGGATAACCACAAAACCCACCTAAGCAAAACTGCACACTATGAGCTGAAGCGGTATCCGCAACAAAAGATAATCAGATAGATGAATAGCCTGCCTCGACTACTCTGGGGAACACCTTGCAAAACAACTATGGCACAACGGGGGTGAGTTGCCAACTCGTGAATAGTAAATAACATATGCAGGTAATCGCAAGTATGCACGTACAGCGTGAATCTAACATGTGTAATTAATGGCAATAAAAGGTCATATGAATACAATAATCATGAAAAGTACACTAACAGGTACAACTAATACATTAAGCAATAATAATATGACAATCGGTATGCAATAATCATGCACTAATGATATGAAAATGTATATATGCAATAATCATGAAAGGTACACTAACAGGTACAACTACACATGAAGCAATGCATATAATAAAGGTATGTAAATGCAACCGTCATGAAAAGTACTCTAACAGGTACTACTAATACATGAAACAGTGCATAAACAAGAAATGTGGAGTATGAAATGAAATATGTCATGTAACATTTCAAAATAATAAAATATTATTTTTGGGAATTTTTATAATTTAATATTATTTTATTGAATATTTTAATATTTCGGTATAATTAAATACCGATAAATGGGAAAAATTTAGGAAAAATTTAGGAAAATTCTAAAATAGGGTATTTTATGGGATTATGCCATTTTTAAGTTTTTACGATTAGTTTGACACTAATTTAGTGCTAATCGCAATTCGGATTTTTGGCATTTTTGTGCAAAACATGCACATATCTCTTCTCTACACTTGTGCATTTCTACCATGGTTTTTCTTTTGGATTTACTATTCAAGTGAGAAAGGATTTAGTGAAGAAAAGAATAGGTAAAGTATAATGATTAGGAGAGAGGTAGGTATGGGGTTTACTTTTTGACTTGTAGAACCATTCCCCATTATTTTCCCCTTCTCATTCTCTCTCCTCTCCCTCCCCTTGCAGCTGTTGCTGCCCCTCTCCCTCTCTCTCCCTCTTCACAAAACCCCTAGATCCACCATGAAATCCACCCCAAAACCCTAGTCCCATTTCACAAAAAATGTTCCCGAGCTCACTAGCTACACATTGGACCTAGAACGAATGGATTTGGAGGACTTTGAGCAACTCAAGAATTTTCTTGAGTTGCCAAAGGAGGTAATTTATGCACCCCCTAGTTTAGTATTTCAATTCTTATTGCATCCATTCTAGTTTCATGTCGATATGGTGTCGTTTGATGGACTTTTGAAGCTTCAAGTTAGGGTTTAGGTTAGATCTGAAATAAAAGGTGAAATTGAGGGTTGTGGTGACCTTAGAACCCCTGGTGTGATGTTATTTTGGATCAAACAAGAGACTAGAAACCAGAATACGGATTTATGAAATCGATATCGGGAAAAACTGTAAATCTGTCACTGTTTTTGAAAATCTGCTTTAACCCGAGACGTCTGAAAATAAATTTGAGTTGACAGAGGGATGTGCAGGAAAATAGAAACCACCACACAAAACCCTAGCCCCCACCTCCTTGTTCAGGCCGCAGATAAATCCCATCTGGCCGCAAATTGTGGCCATATCGGGGGGGGTTTGGCCTCGTTTTTAGTGCAGGGCCCTATTTCTAGTAGTCTTGAACCATGGCATGTGCAATTTTGTCTGATTCCATCTAGGGTAAAATCGGGGTTAGTTTTCATGGGTTGGCGCATGATTTACGACTTGTTTTAGCATAGATTTTGGTGTTTGTTGATTCTTTTTTTTCGGGTGGCGTTTTGACGTCAACGACAAGTGGCTATTGATCGTTTTTGCATGCGAGGCGATAGGTTTTTACCTATGTGAGTAGCGTGTGCTGTTTGGGTTTTCCGATGTGATTTTCATGTGCTTTTGCGTTTGTGATATACTTGTAGCTACCCTACGTGATGTTGAGGCGAAGAAGATGAAGATGGCGACATCGGCACACGAGAAGCGAGGTGAGTAGATTTATATCTACGGGGAGAAGTCGGGTGGATGGCGTATAGCACCCCGCAGTCCGTGGTGATGTATACGAATATGTATACACACATATATTTACTATATGTTCTTTGAGATTATTGAAGATAAGATGGATTGGTTTAGTGTAGTGCGAAACCCTAGAGTAGGGGTTGCACCCATACATACACGCACGCACACACTTGCATACATACTTTCTTTGCATGTATATATGGGAATATATATATTTGTATGTGGTCACATGGGTATGGGACTATGTGTACATATACTGGATTATGAGGATAGTACTTGGGATATGAGTTAAGTCGATGAGATAATGTGATATTGACCCGTACCCAGCTATTGGGATGTCGTACGACGATTTACCGTACGAGCCTATATTGATGGTAGATCCGCGCTCATGACTCGAGGATGTTATATCGTTGTGATACTATTGAGGCGGGATTACTGACTATTATATTTATATATATATCGACTCAGATGTAGGTGGTTTCATACCCCTCCTGTTTAGATTACTTAGTAGACATTAGACCAGACCCGAGTCATACCTATTTCAAAACTAATGAATCGGGGATATTTTAAAGATAGGCAAAAAGGGACTCTACGGATATTTTCAAACGTCACGTCATTTCTTAAAGCATCATAGCCCTTATTTTACCAAAAACCCCGATTCGTCTTATTTCAAATGGCAAGGCTACACGATATATTTATTGAGGTAGATTCTTTACTGTTGCGTTGATTATTTGACTCCGCATATTCATGTTATTTCCATTGCATCACTTGTGTTGTTGATATACTACAGTCATGCTGCTAGGACACCAGCACCATTATCGATGATGCGTATGTTTCACGTACACTTGCTTGCCGGCTCACACACTTCATCATCGATAATTGCCATGTCACTACACGGTAGTACTGTTGCATTCAGTATATGATTCTTGCATGACATAATGATATGCTTACATTTCTTTTACATGTCGCATACATCATGCTTTCTGATTATACGCATTGAGATATGTTGTTTCCATGATATTTCTGGATTTGGGAACCGTGGGTATTTCAAAAGAGAATATGTAATTGTTTAAAAACCCGGTTACCCTTGATATGATATTTCAGTGCGTCCACCTTGTGTTTTCTCGGTGCTGAGAGCGACATGTGAGACCCGATTCGTGGAGTGGACGAGGCCGATTGCGGGTACATGGTGGGCCCGGTATGGTTCCCCTCGGCAAGATGATGGATGGACTTAGCCGATTGAGTCTGGAGGTGGGCGAGTAGCTACCGGTGATTGGTTGGACCTGGTGGTTATCCGGAGGATACCGACCAGAGTCGATAGATGAATATGGGCGTACTGCTGGGGCTGAGGGCCGATTCCGCAGATGGAGCCCGTGGGCTGATCCGGACTGACGGAGCCCGATATATAAGGATTTACGTGCCGATGCTGGGCACAGCTTTCATGATTTTTTCGAGTGTCGATGCTGGGCACTCCGGTTCCATGACTTTGACGTGTCGCGAGGGACACAGATGGTTTATATCCTCATATTTTTCCATGCATATGCTTTATGATATTTGCATGCATGATGCTATTATCATTGGGTGACGAGTGGACGGGATCCACGTACATGCAGATTTGATTACATTGATCTTACCTCATATTCATGATATGCTATTACCTGAGGCACTGGCATGAGCACTTGGCACTACACTTATGTATTGAGGTTACATTGCCAGTTTAGCATGCTTCAAATTTATTCATATTGAGGTTTTTATATCTGATCGTATTGACCTAGGATGGGTCATACATTCGATCTCTGCTTGTAGATATTTTCTATTCTCGAGTTGGCAACTCACCCCCGTTGTGCCACAGTTCTTGCAGGTTTTGCCGTACAGATTCCATAGCGGCATTTCTGGCACACTACTTCGATATGGGTGACTTGCTTTGGTAGGTGGGTTCTTTTGTATCAGAACCGCCATTGTACATTTATTATTCGTTGTATCTAGAATTCCATCAACCAAAACTTGTATATTGCTTCAGACTTAGTAAAACAGTGATGTACTATTTCGACCTTAGAGTCGCACTTGTAATATTACGGTTTTCTGGCTGTTTTGAGTTTCTTTTTGAGTTTTGATCCTCGCCCTTTGGCGTTGAATATTATATTGCTTGCGTGGTTATGACCGTCGATTGACGAAGAGCTAGCTCCCTCTTGGGGATGCCTTTTTCCTTGCATAGATATATGTTATTCTTGTTGCACCCCGTTCGGGGCCAGTATTTACAAAAGAAACTCTGCCGAAATTTTTAGGAAAGATTACACATTTAAAAAGAAATGCATATTCAGCTTAGTTATTTAAAAACTTTGATTTTTAAAACATGTTTTCTTTACTTCTTAAAACCAGTTTTCTTTATTTACTCCTTAAAATGGTTATAGATTTCTGGGCTTTTGGCTTACTTGGATCAGATGGGGTCCTATAGGCTTCATATGGTTCAAGTGCCAGTCACGTGCTCTTTCGGGTCGTGGCAAAATTGGTATCAGAGCGCTAGGTTAACCTTGGTTCAAGTCTAAGTTTGACTATGTGGAGCCTAAGGCGTTTATATATATACGGAACTTAGGCTTGACCTTACGGAACTTAGACTTAGTCGAGGGGGTATTATACCCGAACTTTCGTCGCTTAGGATGACCCTTGGTTGATGGAGTAGGTAGCTTGAGTAGAGGGACGTACCGTATGTTTGTTCCGCGGCATACTTACGACACGCCACTCCGCTTAAAAAACCTTAGGATGCACATTTCTTTGAACAGTATTATATTCATTCCTATGATCTATCCTCATCGATACTGGTTATGATTTTGCTTCCACGATTGCACGGGCAGAGTGAGCTACGGCTCGAGTTGCGTCAGCATGAGCTCGTCGTGGACGAGGACTGACCTGGGCGTGTTTCCAGTGGCATACGGTTGCATAGAGGCTTCGTATTTTTGTGTGTCCGCACTATGAGCGTTTGACAGATCGCTGTTGCGAGATTTCTCGGATGTACCGGTCGGTACCAGAGGATTGAGCCACTGATTGAGGTGTTGTTCAGCGTACGGATGAATGAGCTAGTTGCTGCTGCAAATGACGAGATATTTCCCAGATGACTGGAGCTACTGCAGCATGAGCATATACTTAGAGATATGATGGTGAGTCACTAGTCACCGATGATGAATGATTAGGACACGTGGTTCGTTCGCTTACCCCGATGCGAGGTCATTAGATAGGTTGATTCCAGCTAGAGGCGACTTCACGCAGATTCGTTGTGAGTCGATAGAGACAATCGAGTGTCAGGAACCTATTTTCCAAGTTTAAAGTATTCGGAAAGACATGCAAGCGATTCCATGGACCCTCTAGAAGAACGAAACCCTAACTCGACATAATGATCGTGTGAAAGCCTTTGAACCTTAGGGTTTGCGGCAGTTCCGCGGCGCCATTAGTGAGGCTTGGGTTTTCCCTTCTACGGCTGGACCACCGATGCTCTGGTATGTACTCGATACTGTTGAACAGTACCCAAGATGTTGAGCTCTTGGGGGGGATTATGAAGTTCTGACGAGTCGATCGGATGGTTCGACATCATTCGGATATCATGTGATGGGACACACTGCTTGGGAGACTCCAGATACGAGCATAGCCGTTGGAGCACAGTCCATACAGCCGCGATGAGACGAGTCTGAATCAGTCTACATTGGAACAAGGTGGAGTAAGGAGTTCACACGGGATTTCGATGTGATGACGTTCCACTCTGCTAACATCAGAGACGCGATATGCACGGTGAGGATGTGTTCGGCTAGATATCTTCTACGGAGTGACGAAGATACCGAGTTCGTGATTTCGAGTCCGTGTGAAAGGCTTCGGATGGACCGTAGCCGAGGACATTACAGTGCGCAATTAGAGACGCGACGTTGAAATGGACGATGATACCGACAAGCGGGACAAGAAGTTCGTGCGTGATGCGGACGAGTTGCTACAACTCCCCGTTAAGATTAAAGGTCGATATGTCTACAGAAGCGTTGGGACGCGACCAGATTTCGAGGAGATGCTGTGCTGAGGACGCGAATGTACAGAGAGCGAGAAAGATTGTGTAAGAGTGCTAGCCTCCGTACAGTTCGGCGTAGGCGAGATTGGAAGAGACCTTGAGCAGGATTCCTTCCAGGACACTGCTGCAATAAGAATTGCACCCAGGATCGGATGTGTGATGTGTATTCAGAGGACCAGAGGTCGGCGCTAGTGACGTGCGGCTTTACGAGCGGTCGTGAGGATTGACCGAGAGATGACCAAAGCAGTGCCAGAACGGAATCGTTTCTGTTAGCACACTTAACAGGGCCGTTGAGCCGATGGATTGCGAGATTGGTAATCCACTGAGAAGATAAGGACGCTACACCGTGAGCAAGTTGCAAGTTGATATTTTGCGCTGCTAGCATTGGATGTACCGGCACCTTCTCGACTTTGAAGGAGGATATACCGACGACAGTATTTATGATTTATGATTTTGTGATTCGACTATCACCTATCCGTCACTTTGGATTTCGGTATTTTGGCGATCTATTTGCATGATTTGGTTTTGATGGCTGAGTTCCATGATTTCTGTTTTCGTGCACCATGGTTGCACCTACTGGGTATTCATATTTTGTGCATAGTTATTGCGCTTGAGGTATTGATGGTGATTTCATGCCTATTTCAGGCCGGTGATTTGATTTACGCTTCCAGCATAGTTTTCATGCACTTTAGTGTTTTGATTTGATGTTGTACATATGTTAAGCACACGATTTGATTTTCGCACTCGGTATAGCTTATTGGTACTCATAGTGCATTGATATGTGTTTTGTGCATGCAGTTGCATACGTTTGTGATTTTCTTTACACCTGGGTACACTTGGTGTTGCTGATTACGCATTTGAGTTATTGCTTGGTATTTGTGCACGGGATGCACCAGTTCTATACTTCGTGTGTTTGTCACACCAGTTTTATGTTTCTTGCGTTTATCGCACCAGATTTGTATTTCGTGCCTTTGTTGCACCGGATTTTTATTTTGTGCACTACGGTTGCACCTGACCTCGACTTGATGTCATTGGACATGTCGATTTTGATTCTGATGTTGATATTGATTTCTTGCACTCCGTGCATTTGATATTGGACTTGAGCATGTTCGACGCTTGCTATTGGATTTCGTGATTTTGTGCATGTTGAGTGCGCAGGGTTTAGATTTTATTCGTGCATGTCAGATGCACCTGATTTTGCTGTCAGGCACACACGTTGCCTATGACAGATGTTTCGTGCACACCCGTTGCACCTAGATATTTTTTCTGTGCACATGTATGGCACATATATGGATTTTTATTCCGTGCGAACCAGACGCATAGAGTATTCTTATATACATTTTAGGATTTATTTTTATGGAGCAGTACGTTTTATGATATTTTCTATGTGTTTTCGTTCTGAGCAGGACTAGTCAGAGGACAGTACTTGGATATATTTTGCATGCATTGATAGTTATCAAAGGGATTTCCAAAAAGCGAGTTATAGTCTCAATATATACCTACGTGTCCGATATGACACGAAAACATTTAAAACAAGGAAACCCTTCTAAATTGTTTTCAAAACGGCAGAACGTACATAGTAAACAAATGATATATACATGTATGGTTATTTTCTTAAGAAAGACGTCCGCCACTGTGCAGTGTTATGCGCATCGCACAGCGACTTAAAAGATTTGGCATGCATTTACTTCAGCTAATTACATGTATAGATTCGATATTTACATGTATAGTTCTGATTTATATCGTATTGGTTTTGTATTGGATTTGACATTTGTGACTTTACCGTAACTCCGATGATTGCAGATGCTTGACAGAGTTTTGCTTTTGAGTTATCTTCTCATTACTCATGCGCATGCATTGCACTATGATGCGTTTCATGTATTGATGATTCGGAACCCCGACGACTGGGACCTTGTATCGAAATGTTTTAGTATTTTGGGGTTTAAATTTAAATTCGGGGATCGAATTTCTTTAATGAGGGTAGATTGTAACATTTCAAAATAATAAAATATTATTTTTGGGAATTTTTATAATTTAATATTATTTTATTGAATATTTTAATATTTCGGTATAATTAAATACCGATAAATGGGAAAAATTTTGGAAAAATTATGGAAAATTCTAAAATAGGGTATTTTATGGGATTATGACATTTTTAAGTTTTTACGATTAGTTTGACAGTAATTTAGTGCTAATCGCAATTAAAAATCGCAATTCGGATTTTTGGCATTTTTGTGCAAAACATGCACATATCTCTTCTCTAAACTTGTGCATTTCTACCATGGTTCTTCTTTTGGGTTTACTATTCAAGTGAGAAGGGATTTAGTGAAGAAAAGAAAAGGTAATGTATGATGATTAGGAGAGAGGTAGGTATGGGGTTTACTTTTTGACTTGTAGAACCATTCCTCATCATTTTCCCCTTCTCATTCTCTCTCCTCTCCCTCCCCTTGCAGCTGCTGCTGCCCCTCTCCCTCTCTCTCCCTCTTCACAAAACCCCTAGATCCACCATGAAATCCACCCCAAAACCCTATTCCCATTTCACAAAAAATGTTCCCGAGCTCACTATCTACACCTTGGACCTAGGAGGAATGGATTTGGAGGACTTTGAGCAACTCAAGAATTTTCTTGAGTTGCCAAAGGAGGTAATTTCTGCACCCTTAGTTTAGTATTTCAATTCTTATTGCATCCATTCTAGTTTCATGTCGATATGGTGTCGTTTGATGGACTTTTGTAGCTTCAAGTTAGGGTTTAGGTTAGATCTGAAATAAAAGGTGAAATTGAGGGTTGTGGTGACCTTAGAACCCCTGGTGTGATGTTATTTTGGATCAAACAAGAGACTAGAAACCAGAATACGGATTTATGAAATCGATATCGGGAAAAACTGTAAATCTGTCACTGTTTTTGAAAATCTTCTTTAACCCGAGACGTCTGAAAATAAATTTGAGTTGACAGAGGGATGTGCAGGAAAATAGAAACCACCACACCTAACCCTAGCCCCCACCTCCTTGTTCAGGCCGCAGATAAATCCCATCTGGCCGCAAATTGCGGCCAGATCAGGGGGGTTTGGCCTCATTTTTAGTGCAGGGCACTATTTCCAGTAGTCTTGACCCATGGCATATGCAATTTTGTCTGATTCCATCTAGGGTAATATCTTGGTTAGTATTCATGGGTTGGCGCATGATTTACGACTTGTTTTAGCATGGATTTTGGTGTTTGTTGATTCGTTTCTGTCGGTGGCGTTTTGACGTCAACGACAAGTGGCTATTGATCGTTTTTGCATGCGAGGCGATAGGTTTTTATCTATGCGAGTAGCGTGTGCTGTTTGGGTTTTCCGATGTGATTTTCATGTGCTTTATCGTTTGTGATATACTTGTAGCTACCCTACGTGATGTTGAGGCGAAGAAGATGAAGATGGCGACATCGGCATCGGCACATGAGAAGCGAGGTGAGTTGATTTATATCTACGGGGAGAAGTCGGGTGGATGGCGTATAGCACCCCCACAGTCCGTGGTGATGTATACGAATACGTATACACACATATATTTACTATATGTTCTTTGAGATTATTGATGATAAGATGGATTGGTTTAGTGTAGTGTGAAACCCTAGAGTAGGGGTTGCACCCATACACACACGCACGCACGCACTTGCATACATACTTTCTTTCGCATGTGTATATGGGAATATATATATTTGTATGTGTTCACATGGGTATGGGACTATGTGTACATATACTGGATTATGAGGATAGTACTTGGGATGTGAGTTGAGTCGATGAGATAATGTGATATTGACCCGTACCTAGCTATTGGGATGCCGTACGACGATTTACCGTATGAGCCTATATTGATGATAGATCCGCGCTCATGACTCAAGGATATTATATCATTGTGATACTATTGAGGCGGGATTACTGACTATTATATTTATATATATATCGACTCAGATGTAGGTGGTTTCATACCCCACCTGTTTAGATTACTTAGTAGACATTAGACCAGACCCGAGTCATACCTATTG
Organism: Agapanthus africanus; assembly: GCA_030015575.1. Classification (NCBI taxonomy): domain Eukaryota; kingdom Viridiplantae; phylum Streptophyta; class Magnoliopsida; order Asparagales; family Amaryllidaceae; genus Agapanthus; species Agapanthus africanus. The sequence goes on from CM057341.1 coordinate 487,794,752, forward strand.
CAAAACTAATGAATCAGGGATATTTTAAAGATAGGCAAAAAGGGACTCTACGGATATTTTCAAACGTCGCGTCAGTTCTTAAAACACCGTAGCCCTTATTTTACCAAAAACCCCGATTCGTCTTATTTCAAATGGCAAGGCTACACGATATATTTATTGAGGTAGATTCTTTACTGTTACGTTGATTATTTGACTCCGCATATTCATGCTATTTGCATTGCTTCGCTTGTGTTGTTGATATACTACAGTCATGCTGCTAGGACACCAGCACCATTATCGATGATGCGTATGTTCCACGTACACTTGCTTGCCGGCTCACACGCTTCATCATCGATAATTGCCATGTCACTACACTGTAGTACTGTTGCATTCAGTATATGATTCTTGCATGACATAATGATATGCTTACATTTCTTATACATGTCGCATACATCATGCTTTCTGATTATACGCATTGAGATATGTTGTTTCCATGATATTTCTGGATTTGGGAACCGTGGGTATTTCAAAAGAGAATATGTAATTGTTTAAAAACCCGGCTACCCTTTGATATGATATTTCAGTGCGTCCACCATGTGTTTTCTCGGTGCTGAGAGCGACATGTGAGACCCGATTCGAGGAGTGGATGAGGCCGATTGCGGGTACATGGTGGGCCCGGTATGGTTCCCCTCGGCAAGATGATCGATGGACTTTGCCGATTGAGTCTGGAGGTGGGCGAGTACCTACCGGTGATTGGTTGCACCTGGCGGTTATCCAGAGGATACCGACCAGTGTCGATAGATGGATATTGGCGTACTGCTGGGGCCGAGGGCCGATTCCGCAGACGGAGCCCGTGGGATGATCCGGACTGACGGAGCCCGATATATGAGGATTTACATGTCGATGCTGCGCACGGCTTTCATGATGTTTTCAATTGTCGATGCTGGGCACTCCGGTTCCATGACTTTGACGTGTCGCGAGGGACACGGATGGTTTATATCCTCATATTTTTCCATGCATATGCTTTATGATATTTGCATGCATGATGCTATTGTCATTGGGTGACGAGTGGATGGCATCCACGTACATGCAGATTTGATTACATTGATCTTACCTCATATTCATGATATGATATTACCTGAGGCACTGGCACGAGTACATGGAACTACACTTATATATTGAGGTTACATTGCCAGTTTAGCATGCTTCAGATTTATTCATATTGAGGTTTTTATATCTGATCGTATTGACCTAGGATGGGTCATACATTCGATCTCTGCTTGTAGATATTTTTTCTATTCACGGGTTGGCAACTCACCCCCGTTGTGCCATAGTTCTTGCAGGTTTTTCCGTACAGATTCCATAGCGGCATTTCTGGCACACTACTTCTATATGGGTGACTTGCTTTGGTAGGTGGATTCTTTTATATCAGAACAGCCATTGTACATTTATTATTCATTGTATCTAAAATTCCATCAACCAAAACTTGTATATTGTTTCAGACTTAGTAAAACAGTGATGTACTATTTCGACCTTAGAGTCACGCTTGTAGTATTACGGTTTTCTGGCTGTTTTGAGTTTCTTTTTGAGTTTTGATTCTCGCCCTTTGGCGTTATATATTATATTGCTTGCGTGGTTATGACCGTCGATTGACAAAGAGCTAGCTCCCGCTTGGGGAAGCCTTTTTCCTTGCATATATATATATATATATATATATATGTTATTCTTGTTGTACCCCGTTCGGGGCCAATATTTACAAAAGAAACACTGCCGAAATTTTCAGGAAAGATTACACAATTAAAAAGAGATGCATATTCGGCTTAGTTATTTAGAAACTTTGATTTTCAAAACATGTTTTCTTTACTTCTTAAAACCAGTTTTCTTTATTTACTCCTTAAAATGGTTTTAGATTTCTGGGCTTTTGGCTTACTTGGATCAGATGGGGTCCTATAGGCTTCATATGGTTCAAGGGCTAGTCACGTGCTCTTTCGGGTCGTGACATGTCATTTCCACGGAATCCGAACATCGTGGTAGGATCACAATCTATCAAGACAATCCAAATCCCAATTTGCTCAAATCAGCCCCCAAATCGGCTCTCATATCATATAAGTCTCGCAAATAAAAAAGTACAATATCGAATAAATCTCCTATATCCTGAATGTACAAAATCAAGTGAATCTCATATATCCTTTATGTACAATATCAAGTAAATGTCAAATGTCCTAAATCCAATATCAAGTGAATCTCTTATAACCTAGGTATATTTGCATGAATAAATATGATGTATATAAAATTAATGTCAATACACATATATTAGTGTCCCATTCCACTAATATTGGTGTAAGGGCATATATAACAGCGTCCTAATCCACTATTATATATACTAAGAAGTAAAAAGAAATATCATGAAACCAATGTGCCAAGCATCGACACAGAAATGCTGATCGATCAGGTGTTGTCACCAAGACTGGCACCCTGATAGGTACTTATCATACGCTATACCGAAAAGCATGAGTGCCTAGCTCTGACCCTCGCTTTTCGACGTATCTGTTGGAGATAGTGCCCTCAGAGTCAATTATTGGGTCACAGGCACGTGATTGCAATGATTGAGGGGAGGACCTATCCCGGTAGGACAGTCTTACTCGAGATGATAGTATACTATCTGGTTTATCTTTATCATCGTGTACTGCTTTAGGTGACCTTTCGAGTCGCTATTACACGTTGATAAAGCCCCTTGGATTCTTGCTTGACCACCAGCAGTATGAGGGCGATCATATAAGTGGGAGCTGGGGGTCTACAAGCACATCCTTAAAAGGTCCCTAGTCGTGGGAGATTCGAGACAGGGCATCGTTTCTCCAGAGTAGACTAGTGTATACAGTCGAGACCCCGACGAGGGGCGGTGGCCGGTCTCACAAGCCACTGGTGTCAGTTGGTTCACCTAAGATGTATACAGGTGCTCATTGGGTTATGAGTACACCGGACAGGACTCGCCGGGAACCTGCTAGTTGGGCATATACCAGACGTCAGATAGCAGTTCCCAGGTGACATGTGTACAGGTTAGTTCATCGACCTGGGATCGTCATTTGTCTCGTGTGAGTTCCCACTGTACTTTGATTACTACCCTACCACGGCTCAAAGGAGTCGTGCAAACAGGTTTTAGTTGGGTACAGTCCCGAGCCACATGGAGGCAGTGAGCGGATCTGCAGGGGTTCGTCTCTCCCGGTATTGGGGGTGAGGTCGTGCTGTGTCTAGGAGAGCCAGAACATGAAAAGTCCTTGGCCAAGGCAGGAGGTTTGCTGGTAGGTATTCCAGTAGTATCTCAGGGTGTTCTGGGCTACACTCCGACACGACTTGTACCGCTTTTGGGGGTCTGACTTTTACCAACCCCCTAGGCCCGCCATGCGATGCTCATAGACGAACGGACCGGACTGTACGGATATTGTCACTGACAGGCTCAGTAGGGTGTCAGGATTAGTTCGCTCATCGACGTCCCTTTTGGTCAATACCTGGTGGCCCGTCACGTATTGGCTTATACCTCTGACGTGCTAGTGGTTAAATCCACAGCCACAGTATTGACGAGTCTTTAGAGTCCACCACACAGACAGTTACTCAAGTTTCGGGCGAAACGCTGTAGAGGCCGTATGGAGATATGGCAGGGTTCGATCAGATACGTGCGGTATTGCACGGATCGTGATCGGACGGTTTTTACTAGCCGGCTTTGGCTTAAGCCGGATTCTAGTTTTAGATAGTGTAGTTTTGTCTCTTTGCATTTGTGTTCAGTGGGAATACAAATGCGGGCATGTATTTGCTGTAGCGGGGTTTTCCTGTAATTTATTACGGGATCGGTTTTCTGAAGTTGCCAGTTTGCATTCCGTTCCGGCCGGTTTTCCTTCATTCCTTCTCGGTCGGACTTTCTTGTTGGAAAGTGTTGATTGCAAGTTTGCAATTAACATTTAGTGGAGGGTTTTCTTACACTTGTGCATTATGATGGGACTTGCTTCATGATGTTATTCCTTTCTTGTCCATTTGATGGCTTTTCATTTGATGGTTTAGAAAAAGGATTGATTTGTGAGATGAGTGAGAAAGGATGTGAGGTTTATATTATCTTTTTGATATATTGTTTTTTCTCTCTCCAATCCATTCTCATCCTTAGAGAGGCCGGCCACTTTTGTGAGGAGAGAGAGGGAGGTCGATTTGTGATATGTTTATTTCTTCATCTCATTTCATGCTTTTGTGCTTGCAATAATCCCAAGCTTCTCTCATTCATTCATTCTCCTCCTCAAATCCCTCCATCAAGGCAACTTCCATAAACCCTATAGAGACAACTCACTACACTATTCTATAGCATCCCTTGGACGCGTCGGCTAGCCAACTTCGCGCCCGAGTTGCCTCGGTCAAGAGGCGGGAGCCCGTAAAAGATTCCGGCTACGTGGTGCCCTTTCCGACGAGCGAGGAGGAGACGGAGATTCCGCGGTAGATCGGAGTGGAGACGAAGACCGAAGGACACGGATCGTTTGGTATAGCATCTCTACTCTTTTCTTATTTGCTAGTTAGCTAGGTTAATGGCCCGATCCGGGTTAAAAGTCCGCGGTGGTGCCGTTTTGCAAAGTTCGCAGAGTTTTTGTTTTCCGCGTTTCCGGCGTCGGATCGACGGCCGGGGCGCCCCCGCGGGCTTACAATGGTATCAGAGCCACGCCGTTAACCTACCTAGCTTGCTCTAGTATGTTTAGTGCTCGATCGAACGAAAATCCCCAAAAACCGTATTTTGTGCACATGTGTTCTCTGTTAAAATTTTTTGAGCTCCTAAAATTTTTATGGTTGTTTCAGAGGCATGTACAAGCAATTATAAGAATTATGGGAAAATACGATCCAATGATTCTTCACTTCGACCGCGGAAGGGCGGCCAAACCCTCGGTTTAGCCGCGCTTCCGCGGCGGATAGGAGGAATCTTGGCACCATATTTTCCCAGTAAGCTTATGAGTAGGAAATAGGGCTTTTGGGACATTTTCTTTGGGCCCAGATTTTCTGTAAGTGCTACAGTAGTGTGTGGCGCCCACTTTGATAAATTTGTTCGATCGGATATTTTAAACATGCTAGTTCACAGTTTTTACATTATATCTGCGACCGTGAATGTCACTTGATCGGTAAATCCCGTCTAACTGCTATAGCCCGGTTAGACGGATTTGCGAACGTGATTTTCACGTTGATGTTCTGTGATTGTACTGTGTTGTTGCGGATCGGTCGTGGGGGATAGCCTGGTTGCAGTGGTAGTACAGTTCTGTTTTATATGTACATTTGATATTGCGGGGCGAGCGTCCGACATGTGGACTGCCGTCACTGCCTGTTTGTATTATTATTTTGGGGCACGACCTGGTTGCGGTCGATGTACCCGTTGTATGTATATTTTACTTTCTGTACTAGGATTACCCCGCGGAGGGGTGCACGGATAGCCGGATTCTAGAGGGCAACAAGCCCGCATCTCATGGCATTGAGACGGAGGGGGCTTCACTCTAGAATTGGCGGGCTATTCGCCGCACTCGTAGGGGGTATAGGGTTGACCCAGGAGGGGTGCCCAAGTTACCGGATTCCGTGAAGTGCTGGGTGGTCCATTCACGTTGCTGAAGGGGGCTGTCTCGCTTCACGTTTTGGCGGGTAACTTGCCGCGCCCGTAGGGGTCTAGGTTTTCATTGCACAGGCTATCCACACGACCAGGGGAACGTCGGGTTTCAGCGGCTCTGTGAAACCCGGGGATCCCAGATATCTGTATTGATCTGTGTTGCTATACATTTCTGTGTTGCTTTTTATCACGCCATGAGCGAAAATTATATATTATATATATATTAGTAGATGTTGTATATGTTTTTCATCCGCGCTAGTCCAGTCCCCGCTCTGTCGTTAGTTAGCTAACCTAACGAGTGATGACGGGACCCAGTGGCGAATGCGGATGGCATATACGTACGTCAGTATATTTTCGTTCTTTGTGGTGTGATCAATTGATGGGACTGCATTGATTTGGATCAATGCAAGTAAAACAAACCTAATCTGATGTTGTTGGAACACTTTTTCAAAAAGCTGTTATTGCAAGGGCGTTCTCTTTTGTTTTGCACAGTGGTATTCATTTGGAATATCCTGCTCCTCAGTCGACGAGGCAAGGGCCGAGATCCCTTCATCGGGAGTGACCCCTTGGACAAAAGTTTGCGTCAGGGCAGTGACTTCACTATAGCCGATTACTTTTGCTTTGCATCGTGGTATTCATTTGGAATATCCTGCACCTCATTCTACGGGGAAAGAGCCGAGATCCCTTCACCGGGAGTGACCTCTTTAGCAAAGGTTGTCGTCACTATATTTCTAAAAAGCTATCCGTTCCTTCAACGATATCAAGTTCATTACGTTAAAGGTTTTCGCCAGAAACCATTCGTAGCCCTCCGTCATTTCAGTTAAATATTCGGTAGTATTCAAGCTATGTATTTTGACCTCACGCCAAGGCATAGTGTTTGGTAGCTTCCGGGTATTTATCTGTTGCATAGATAGATGCGTTGGTTTGGGACAGTCGTACTACTATTTTGGCCTACGTCAAGGGTATGTACGGGTGGGTTCAAATTAACCAGGATAATGACGGGTAGAACTTGACATGTGACTTATGATATTTTGACCTCACGCCAAGGTCATAAGAGCATGGGGTAAAAATCCACATCGGGAGTTTCAAAAGTACTGAAACTTGCCAGATATGCGCATACCTTCTGGAGTGTGATAACGTGAGCGGATTCCGTCACGTTATCATGCGATGAGAGTTGGATCCCGATTCCCACTGATGAGTTGGTTTACTCCTCGGGTTATCCCGGCTAATTCTTCTTTCTGGTTTGGGGAGGAATTTGACGTTACAGTGGGAGGTTTCCAGATTAGATAAATTGGTAACCATTCTGATCTAGGTTAGAGTGCACGCTGAGTGTTTCTTTTCTCTCTCTCTCTGGCAGCGACCATTGACCCGACCCTAGACTATGACTCAGTGACCAAGTTGACCGAACCTTCTTAATACTGGCTTTTGGATTGTCAGAGTTGCAAACCTCATTGCCACTCCTACTTTTACCCTTTTCTCCAGGACACCCCGTATTACTACGAACGTCCACTTCCATTGGATAAAACCATCGTATGGTTATATACGAACTCGAAGGAATTCGAGGATGGTTTCCGGTTCTGGAGAAAACGAATAGGACTATTCAGTTGTTTTTACCTTTTACCTTCTCTCAGGTTGCAAGTACTCCTTTGTTTAGGAGATAGTACACCTATTACGCAAATTGGATAGTCTTCTTCCAAACCTTAGGCTGGTGCCGAACAGTGGGGAATGAAGAAAACCAATTAGCCTAAACGGTGTACAGAAGGTATTAAGTTCAGACAAAGCAAGGGATTAGTAAGAGGGCAAAGTAAATTGCGACTGCTATTCACGACCAAACCATGTACTTCTTTGTCAATCCTAAATCACCTATGAATTAAGTACATTCGGTTGTCTTTTATCCTCACCTTCTCTCGCATTGCGAGTGCTCCTAGGATTAGGACAGTACACCCATTATGCTTATTGGATAGTCTTCTTCCAAACCATAGGCTGGTGCCGAACGGTAGGGAAGGAAGAAAACCATTTGGCCTAAAGGGGTGTACAGACGGTAATGACTAAAGACATGTAAAGGGATTTAGAAAGATGGCAAAGAATTATACGGTTATAGTTGTGAATCTGGATAATGGAGGAGGCATTACTAAGAATACCAGGATACCCCATCGAAACATTTCAATGTTTCAGTTCCACTGTGTACTGTTAAATGAAAACTGATTTCCCAATTAGGCACTTGCTCCAGGGTATGTATTTACCAGGTATGAGTCTCACATCTGTATGGTTTTACAGATGATGAGTGGGAGTGAGTTATTGGGAATTAGGTGACCCTCCTCATTATATCGGGATTCGTTGGAATTGGTGATATTTGAGGAAGCCACCTGGGTTGTTTGCCGGTCGGCAAATACTTGGTTTTGAATATCCGTTGTTATGCACCAATTTCAAATTGATATATCTGTACGTCTATTTTTATAGAGTGAGACATATCTTTTTGAAATTATGTTTATGACATTTACCTATACCAGTGGATGGTTAGGTAAGGAGCATTGAACAGCGGTGTAATTCTTCTTAACCAAAAGTACAGTTTTCATCCTACGACACACAGTAAATGAGTCACCAGACTCAGGGGACTTATACAGAGTATTGTATATTGTCCAGTGTCCATTAGGACAGAGGGGTTGGTCCTCGTACTATATTCTGTTTACTTTTAACTTCTCTAGTTCTTAGACATGTGTTTCGTAGAAACACAGGATCTAAGTTTTGAGGAGTTATAGGTATAAGAGTAAAGTAGAGAACCAAGTGTTGCAAGTATCGGGATTCTTCAAGGAGATCGAAGATGTAGATACTTGTGAATGGTATTCAGTTGATAGTAATAATTAAGAGAACTAGCTTCTCTTTCAGGTTACTCATAATTGGAAGTACTCCTAAGTTGAGTAACGCTGATCGACCTCTCTTCCATTTACTTGACATGCACTGGAGACAGCTGCATGATTTGAATCTGGTTCAATTAAATCAGTGCCTCTGTTTCTTGGATATAGAACAGTTCATATCTTGACTTTGTTAAGATACGGGGAGTTGTCCGGCTTATGCTTGAAACCAGACTCTGGACAACTCAAGGCACGTTTCAGTAATGGCTGTTTGTGGGTTGACCCGGGCTATGACGAGGGTTGACTTTCTACCATCTGGAAGATCAATAGAGATATTGTTCTTGACTCGCCACAGTTTTAATCAAAAATGGATTTTTTCAGAAAACAGTAGTGGGAGTATGGTAGAACTGGAAGTGATTCCAGAACCGCAAACGATTACTGAAGATTTGATAAGGAACCTAAAGATTCAATATGGATTGACATTCCATTGGCCACTCCGCAGATAAGGTGGGTAACCTCAGGCACCCGAGAGGTACTTCGGTATACTCAAGGACAGTGGCAGAGAGGTTCTTGTTTACCCAGACTTGCCATTGCTGTCGTTCCAGGCTGCGAGACCCGGCGGAAGGATGAGTATAGCGTCGTTCTAAACTTGTTTTAGAAGCGTACGTATATATGACTTTGCCAGAGGGTTGTCGTAGTCAGTGGGAGCAGCGGAAGCATTGGTGGACATCAAGCTCATGTCTATTTATAGACTAAAGCAGATATAGCGGAGATAGATCATCTATTTCTGATGTCACAGTCATAGGTTTGACTTCATCAGAATAAGGGATGGATCTGTTAAGAAGGTAGTAGGGTGTGATGTCCTGGTGTTTGATGACATACACAGAGTAGGAAGTGATATTCCTATACTACGATCGGTTATACTTTGGTCGTCACACGGTGGTTTCTCCACATAGGACTTGGATATTATATCAGACATTCTGGTTACTAGATTTATGGTTTTAGTTCTAGATTTGGGTGGTTTCCCAATCTGGGTACTTTGACCGCATTCTATGAGTATTTAGAATGGACGACTCCTGGCACGGTAGTGTACCTGCAGGTAATGGAGTCACCCTCTCTAAAGGTGTCTTACAGACTAAAGGGGAGAGGGACACGCATGATTGACAGATCACTTGCTTAGGCAACTGAGTCAATCATGAGATGTCAAGTACCACACCAGATATTGTTCTTGCAGTAGGTGCAATAAGTTGATATTAATCCATTCTTGGAGAAACAGTCGGAAGCAGTTTTAGAACATAAGTTAATGTTCTAAGGAATTGATAACGGCAGCCTCCTTTAGGAGACGGTTATCATTCCAGGCTTCCAAGGTGACCTGGATGGCAGAGTGGCTGTCAGAGTTATAGTTTTCCCTCTAACGAGGGGCAGTATTTTGGACAGGTGGTCCAGGTGGAAACTGAGGGAAGGCATGGCGCAGGACACTGATTAAGTTCAGTTGTCGATACAGTCTAAGAAGTTTGGATTTAGAGTTCACTTATGAGCTAGGTCCCATCAGACATCCAGACATTCTAAGACAGGTATTGCTCATTTCGGGAGATGGCTTTCTCCGCGAACATGGGATATAGAGAGACATAGAAAGAAACATCATAGCGGATCCACTCACTGAGGCTATTTCTCGAACGCAATAGTTTCGCAAACGAGCTTTGTGAGACTGACTAGTAGAGGAGTTGGGTGTTCGGTATCACACGGGGTGTGAGTATGCGACATCGCAATAATTAGCCTCGAGTGCAAGTGGGAGATTGTTGGAGATAGTGCCCTCAGAGTCAATTATTGGGTCACAGGCACGTGATTGCAATGATTGAGGGGAGGACCTATCCCGGTAGGACAGTCTTACTCGAGATGATAGTATACTATCTGGTTTATCTTTATCATCGTGTACTGCTTTAGGTGACCTTTCGAGTCGCTATTACACGTTGATAAAGCCCCTTGGATTCTTGCTTGACCACCAGCAGTATGAGGGCGATCATATAAGTGGGAGCTGGGGGTCTACAAGCACATCCTTAAAAGGTCCCTAGTCGTGGGAGATTCGAGACAGGGCATCGTTTCTCCAGAGTAGACTAGTGTATACAGTCGAGACCCCGACGAGGGGCGGTGGCCGGTCTCACAAGCCACTGGTGTCAGTTGGTTCACCTAAGATGTATACAGGTGCTCATTGGGTTATGAGTACACCGGACAGGACTCGCCGGGAACCTGCTAGTTGGGCATATACCAGACGTCAGATAGCAGTTCCCAGGTGACATGTGTACAGGTTAGTTCATCGACCTGGGATCGTCATTTGTCTCGTGTGAGTTCCCACTGTACTTTGATTACTACCCTACCACGGCTCAAAGGAGTCGTGCAAACAGGTTTTAGTTGGGTACAGTCCCGAGCCACATGGAGGCAGTGAGCGGATCTGCAGGGGTTCGTCTCTCCCGGTATTGGGGGTGAGGTCGTGCTGTGTCTAGGAGAGCCAGAACATGAAAAGTCCTTGGCCAAGGCAGGAGATTTGCTGGTAGGTATTCCAGTAGTATCTCAGGGTGTTCTGGGCTACACTCCGACACGACTTGTACCGCTTTTGGGGGTCTGACTTTTACCAACCCCCTAGGCCCGCCATGCGATGCTCATAGACGAACGGACCGGACTGTACGGATATTGTCACTGACAGGCTCAGTAGGGTGTCAGGATTAGTTCGCTCATCGACGTCCCTTTTGGTCAATACCTGGTGGCCCGTCACGTATTGGCTTATACCTCTGACGTGCTAGTGGTTAAATCCACAGCCACAGTATTGACGAGTCTTTAGAGTCCACCACACAGACAGTTACTCAAGTTTCGGGCGAAACGCTGTAGAGGCCGTATGGAGATATGGCAGGGTTCGATCAGATACGTGCGGTATTGCACGGATCGTGATCGGACGGTTTTTACTAGCCGGCTTTGGCTTAAGCCGGATTCTAGTTTTAGATAGTGTAGTTTTGTCTCTTTGCATTTGTGTTCAGTGGGAATACAAATGCGGGCATGTATTTGCTGTAGCGGGGTTTTCCTGTAATTTATTACGGGATCGGTTTTCTGAAGTTGCCAGTTTGCATTCCGTTCCGGCCGGTTTTCCTTCATTCCTTCTCGGTCGGACTTTCTTGTTGGAAAGTGTTGATTGCAAGTTTGCAATTAACATTTAGTGGAGGGTTTTCTTACACTTGTGCATTATGATGGGACTTGCTTCATGATGTTATTCCTTTCTTGTCCATTTGATGGCTTTTCATTTGATGGTTTAGAAAAAGGATTGATTTGTGAGATGAGTGAGAAAGGATGTGAGGTTTATATTATCTTTTTGATATATTGTTTTTTCTCTCTCCAATCCATTCTCATCCTTAGAGAGGCCGGCCACTTTTGTGAGGAGAGAGAGGGAGGTTGATTTGTGATATGTTTATTTCTTCATCTCATTTCATGCTTTTGTGCTTGCAATAATCCCAAGCTTCTCTCATTCATTCATTCTCCTCCTCAAATCCCTCCATCAAGGCAACTTCCATAAACCCTATAGAGACAACTCACTACACTATTCTATAGCATCCCTTGGACGCGTCGGCTAGCCAACTTCGCGCCCGAGTTGCCTCGGTCAAGAGGCGGGAGCCCGTAAAAGATTCCGGCTACGTGGTGCCCTTTCCGACGAGCGAGGAGGAGACGGAGATTCCGCGGTAGATCGGAGTGGAGACGAAGACCGAAGGACACGGATCGTTTGGTATAGCATCTCTACTCTTTTCTTATTTGCTAGCTAGTTAGGTTAATGGCCCGATCCGGGTAAAAAGTCCGCGGTGGTGCCGTTTTGCAAAGTTAGCAGAGTTTTTGTTTTCCGCGTTTCCGGCGTCGGATCGACGGCCGGGGCGCCCCCGCGGGCTTACAGTATCCATACGCACATGACTCCCGTCGGTATCCCCATGATAACCGCCGAGTCATAGGTAATGTCACCGGAGTGTATGGTTCCCCTGCCGGGCTCATCGGCGTGGTACATCAACATCCCTTTCTTGCCCCGGGGTACCTCCGGGCCCCACCATGTACCCTCATACGGCCTCGACGCCTCCTCGTAGGGGTATATATATATATCAGAACCGATAAAACTCATGGTGGATGCTGAAATATCATATCAAGGGAAACCGAGTTTTTCAAATAATGCATAATTTCATGAACTCCCACGGTCCCCAAATCCAGAAAACATCATGAAAAATCCATATAACAATGCAAAAATCCATGAATATGATATATACAACATAAACTGAAATGTAATCATATAAAGGAAAAGCCGCTAATTAACTGCAACAAGTTAATATAAAATATCATGCGGTTCCTATTTTATCCAATTCTAAATAACATCAAGTAAAGATAAATATGTAGCTATAACTATTGTATGTGTAAACACAAAGGTATAACAAGGTATATGTATCTACCTATAAGTAAAAGATGTAATATTCCCCCTGAGTATAAGAGCAGTATGAGCAAGGTATACCTGTAGCTATGTCATGAAGTGTGTATGTACCTATCACTAATGGTACAATACTCTATCGGTATACAGGTATCTAGCATATAAGTATATGAAGGCATATGTGTAAGCATGTGGTATACAGGTATGATAAAAGTCATATGCGATAAGAAATATGAAGCAATGTCACAATGTCCCTAACCAAGCAATATCATATCTATAAGTGGGTTGTGTGTGTGACATGGCAATTATCGACGGTGTGTGTAGCATACAATCAGTGCTCGTGCAACATGAATCGTCAATAATATGTGCAGTGTCCTAAGGCTACTAGTCCAAGCACAACAATATCTAAGTAATAGGGTAAATGCGCAATTCTAAATATGACATAGAATATGCGAAAAGTATTAACATTTCTAGCCCGGTCGCATAATGCCATGCGGGCGATTCTCCTGTAGATGTTAAATCTACTCACCAACGCTCCAAGCTAGGTGAAGCCTACCACCTGTTTTCCCTTTGTAGCAGCGTCCGAAGTCCCTACCTGTGAACCTACAACATTAAAACAATAGAACACGTATGTATTAATTGTAGGGTTCCTAGGTACCCTAGTGAGGTCTCACAAGGCATCGAACATGCCAATATAAAAATTTATGGGTGCCGAGAGACCCGACTACGGATCGTTTGCTAGAAAACTAGGCGAAAAAGCTAACTAGTTAACACTTAACTATAAGAATCGGAAATACAACCTTTGTAGATCCGGTGCTCCACCTCCATAGCTCCGCAATGAAGTCTCCTCGCTGTCCATTACAAGTCCCGGGCTCTAGCGTCGGCTTCATCGGAGAATGTACGGGCTAGGTCATCGACGACGTGCCGAAGATGATCTACGTCGAGGCATCGCTAAATCAAGCTCCGACTTCACCAAGTCAAGAAACTTGTGAAGTAAACACACTCTACTACTTGGCAAGAGGTAGAGGATGAAGAAATAGGAAGTGGGTTCAATTTAGAATTGGATTTCTCACTCATTTCCATCAATCACCATTGATGGACCTTGCTTTCTTCTTGAAGAAGAAGATGAAGAAGAAGATAAATATTATGATAAGAATAATTTAAAATGAAAAGAATAATCCATTCTTATCATAAGTGAACCATGGTTAGTTGTAGAGAGTGAACTAGGGTTAGTGGAGTAGTTAGGGTTAAGCATGAGACAAAATGGTGACAAAGTCAAAGTTTTCATGAAGCTTCAACAAGCTTCCAAATAAAGCCACCATTTTGCATTTGCTTATTCTTTTTCCAAAAAGAAAAAGATTAATATATAAATAAGGAAATCAAAAACCCTAATCATCCACTTAACTATAGTTTGATACTTTACACTTAACCAAAAGGCATGTATCATCAAACATGATACAATCATGTGCACAAAACTATATCGAATATACAATGTGCACATCCGAGCGAGAAAATCCAATTAAAGTGAACCGACACTAGTTAATGCAAAGTAATATATCAAATATATAATTATGCATTAAATCATTAAATCAACACTTGATTTAACGATCCGGTCATATCGTATATAACCGACTAGTATCCAATGTATCGGTTTATCGAATCAATCCTTGATTCGATAACTAGGGTATATCGCATATAACCTAATCGATACATTCATCGCGAGAATGAAATACGGTATCACATACACGCATTATTCTCGGTCCCGCACATATCTCATATGCGCTCCTATTTCGTTTCGCTTGAACCAGGAAACCTCTGTGTAGGACTCTAAAGACTCGTCAATACGCCGGCAGCAGGTGATGATCATATCAAGCACCCACAAGCCGCAAGCGGTCTGCTAAACGTAACGGCCACCCGGGTATTGAGCGATCTGAAGATCGACGAGCAAGCCCGCTCACACTCCAGTGAATCCGACCAGTAACACTACCGTACAGTCCGGTCTGATCGTCTGATATGTCGCATATCTTGCCTAGGGGTGGTAAACGTCAGACCCCAATAGCTCGATAAGTCGTGTCGATATGAGGTCTATAACTGTTCGAGAAACTACTGGTAACACTTACCAGTAAATCTCAGCAACCCTGGCCAGGGATTTTCTGTTATAGCCAATCGAACACAGCGCAACATCAACCCCCTATACCGGGAGAGACGAATCCCCTCCTATCGCTCATTGCCTCCATGTGACTCGGGACTGTACCCAAAAACCACCGTTTTGCACGCCCTCTTGGACGTGGTAAGATGGAAATCAAAGCACAGTGGGAACCACACAAGACTCTATGACGATCTCGGGTCAACAGACTACTCTGTACCAGTGTCACCAGAGAACTGCCATCTGACGTGAGGTATAATACCATCTGGGAGTTCTCGGCGAGTCCGTCCAGTATACCCAGTCTCTACTGAGCACCCGTATATCATCTCTGATGTCAAACACCGATGGATATGGGATCATCCATCGCCCATCTGTATGGGTCGAGAAGGTATACGCTAGTCTACTCTGGTATATCGATGCCCCGTCTCGATACACCCACGACTAGGGACTTTAAAGGTTGTACTTACGGACTACCATGTCCCCACTAGTATGATCCGCATCATAGTCCAGGTAGTCAAGTACAGATCCTAAGGGCTTTACCAACATGTAACAGAGAGACAATAAATATACACGTTAAGGTAAAGATCAACCAGATAGCATACTATCATGTCGAGCAAGAAAGTCCTCACTATATATGTCCCAGCATCCACTACAATATACATCCTATGTATAGTAATGGCCTCTAGGGCATACATATAACTAACATTAATAATAGACCTAAAATACTTACAATCTACACGGACCAACATGACACACATACGTACTCTAAAGGGTTCGTGTCGTACCTAACGCGTATAGCGACACTATGAAACCAACTCAGAGCAACAGCAACATGGAACTCGCATCGTATCGGATAACGTATCGCGCGAAACGAAACACTAGAAATATGCAAAGTGGTCCCATATTTTTCTGTGCTAACAATTTATAAAAATTGCAAGTACCATGAGACTACAAATAACCCCAGAGACCCCTAACCAAAAACCCAACACCCAAGTCCCCAGTCTGGCCGCAATTTGCGGCCAGAACCAATAAAACTGCGGCCTGACCTTGGAGGAATTGACTCGTATTTTGAGGGTAGGTTCTAGGTCTCCACACTAGGTTACTGTCATACCAATTTTTGCAACAAATACCTGGTTTAACAGCAGATCATCCGAGACCCCAAAACAACACTAAAAATACGATATTTACCCGAAACGATACGACACACAATAAAAACAGAAACTAACAATCTATGCTACACAAAATTAACTTAAAGAGCAGAAAGGAATCATTACCTACACAAAAGAACACAAAGATCCTAGCTTTGCATGCTCCCAGGCATCCATGAGGCAAAACCAAGATAAAGATGTGATTTTTGTGAAGTTTTTTGTGAATTTGTGATGGATTTGTGTAGGAAAAGGTGAAGAGAAGCTAAGTGTTCAATTGATGAGAGAGGAGAAGAAAGAACAAATGAGATAGAGAAAAAGAAAGAGAGGAAATGATGAAGAGAGAGGGAGGTGAGTGTAGGGTGAGGTGAGAGGTGAGTGTATCCAAAGCAATTAATGCACCATTCCTTCTCATTAATGCTTTCATACCACTCATCACCTAAAAGAAAATATATCTCTCTCTCACTCACAAAAGATCAAGGATTAAGCAAAGGGATTAGATTAACAAGGATTAGGTTAAGTGTCATGGTTGCAAAAACTAGATTAGAACAAACAAATCCTCGCATTTACGTGCACACGTGCGTGTATGCTTATAACAAATAATATTAAATTATTAATTAAATGTTATAAAATCTGAGGAACCCGAATTGGAAAACTTTTTACAGTAAACCCGCATTAACGTCTAAACGAACACTAACCGAAATCTAAGGCGTTACAGTTTCGTCATAATCCACACCTGGTCGTTGACGAAAATCCTTTGCAACAAGTCTAGCTTTGAAAGTCTCAACTTTTCCATCTACACCAAGTTTCTTCTTAAAGATCCATTTGCTCCCAATGGGTTTTACCCCTTCAGGAGAAACTTCCAAAGTCCATACTTTGTTGGTGTACATGGATTCCATCTCAGATCGCATTGCATCCAGCCAGTTCACAGAGTCCCCACTCGTGATGACCTGCTCGAAGCTAGTCGGGTCATCATCTTCCATGATGCAATCCTCGCTCCCACCATCAAAGAGAAAACCGTAGTATCTCTCAGGTGGATGAGAAACCCTACTAGATCGGCCGAGAGGCTGAGGTTCGTTGGGAACTACTGAATCCTCTAGTTCTACTAAATCTTCTGTCGTAGTTTGTGTTGCTGGAACTTCTTCCAGTTCTACCTCTTCGCCACAAATTTCTTTTGCAAGAAATCTTCTGTCGTAGTTTGTGAATCCAATCAGTAACACTCCCGTACAGTACGGTCTCTTCGTCTAGAATGTCGCATATCCAGTCTATGGGTGGTAAACATCAGACCCGAGTAACCGATAAGTCGGGTTGATATGAGGTCCATACCGGTTCGAGAAACTACTAATAACACTTACCAGTAAATCTCAGCAACCCTGGCCAGGGATTTTCAGTTATAGCCAATCGAACACAGCGCAACATCAACTCCCAATACCGGGAGAGACGAAACCCCTCCTATCGCTCATTGCCTCCATGTGATTCGGGACTGTACCCAAAAGCTACCGTTTTGCACGTTCTCTTGAATGTGGTAAGGTGGAAATCAAAGCATAGTGGGAATCACACAAGACTCTATGACAATCTCGGGTCTACAGACTAACCTGTACCAGTGTCACCAGAGAACTGCCATCTGACGTGAGGCATAACCATCTGGGAGTTCTCGGCGAGTCCGTCTAGTGTACCCAGTCTTCACTGAGCACCCATATACTTTCTCTGATGTCAAACACCAATGGATATGGGATCATCCATCGCCCATCTTCATGGGTCGAGAAGCTATACGCTAGTCTACTCTGGTATATCGATGCCCTATCTCGATACACCTATGACTAGGAACATTTGAAGGATGTACTTAGTGACTACACGGTCCCCACTAATATGATCTGCATCATAATCCTGGTATTCAAGTACCCATCCTAAGGGCTTTATCAACATGTAACATAGAGACAATCAGAGTACATGTTAAGATAAAGGGCAACCAGATAGCATACTATCATGTCGAGCGAGAATGTCTTCCATATATATGTCCAAGCATCTACTACAATATACATCATATGTACAGTAATGGCCTCTAGGGCATACATATCACTAACAATTTCCCACTTGCACTAGGGCCATATGTTTTAGTATCTGATACACAACAATCAACTGTGGTTGAAGTATTTCATACTCAACCATCCCATAAAAGTCTCTACTGGGAAATAGGCCTTTGTTAGTGGATCCACGCTGTTGTCCTCTGTATCTACTCTCCTATCCTCGATCTCCCTGGAGATTAACCATTTCCATGATCAGGGGATACTGCCTAAGAATATATCTGGATCTCTGATGGGACGGGGGTTCCTAAGCATAAGCCACAACTCCATTGTCACACAATGGTAGGAACGAAGTTCATCTCATGAACTTATATATATCCAGACTGCCTCTCTGGTAGAATCCTTGGTAACGATGTATCTTGCCTTTAATCGTCTAGTTTGCCACGGTATCTAACTTGGAACTATTCTAACATACCATCCCTCTACTGAGGGTAAAGACAATGCATATGACTGACATTCAGTCGACCTTACCACCCTGGAATCTTTCCAGTGATTCTCCCCAGGATCGATTGATACCAACTCACTGCACCTAGTGAGAATCCTAACATCCATTTAGATCTATCTCATAGATCCAAAACCAAGGATTTATGAGGTATCATCCTGATCCTATATGGAGAATCCTTGTGGTAAGAGGAGATTGACCGAGCGTAGCATAGGAAACGCCTTCCCTATCAAGAGTATGTCATCCATGTACTATACGAGGATTACCACCATACTCCCTACTACCTTTTTGTATATACTAAAGTTCATCTACCATTTTGATGAAGTCAAACTCTTTGACTACCATATCAAAACAGACATTCCAACCCTGCGATGCCTGATTTATCCCATAAAACAACTTCCACACATTTCCGCTACTCCCACTGTCTACGAAGCCCTTTGGCTGTGTACTTATAGATGCTCTCTTCTAAATCACTATTTAGAAAAGCAGTCCTGACACCCAACCTCCAGAAATCGTAGTCATGGTATGTAGCAG
This sequence comes from Agapanthus africanus, assembly GCA_030015575.1. Classification (NCBI taxonomy): domain Eukaryota; kingdom Viridiplantae; phylum Streptophyta; class Magnoliopsida; order Asparagales; family Amaryllidaceae; genus Agapanthus; species Agapanthus africanus. The sequence goes on from CM057341.1 coordinate 487,813,995, forward strand.
TGGCAAGTAGGATGTGGATGGACTTAAGCATTGCTTTGAAAGTCTTAACTTTTCCATGTAAACCAAGTAATCTTCTCAAGATATACTTGCTCCTGATGAGGATTTAACCCTTCAGATAAAGCAACCAAAGTCCATTCTTTGTTGGTGTATATGGATTTTATCTCAGATCGCTTAGCATCCAGCCATTCTCACAGAGTCCCCACTCTTGATGGGCTGCTCGAAACTAGTTGGGTCATCATCTCATGATGCAATCCTCGCTCCCACTGTTATAGAGAAACCGAAGTATCTCTCCGGTGGATGAGGAACTGATCGCACGCTTTTGGCGTGTCGGATGTTCAAAGAATTAAAGTATAACCGCGATCAGGACGGTGTCGCTATGCAGCTAGCCGGTGAGCACGGGTCGGTCCACAGGGAGATGGTGGTATCTTACCTTCTTGTCTTAGACGAGTCAATAAAGAATCTGTATGTTTGTTTGATCTAACCTATGTGTTTATCTGCAAGTATGAAGTTTGTTAAGAAAGATACGAAATTCTAAGCTAAGAAATCTGTACTCAAAACCTTTGAGCCGAGTCTTGACCAATTGAAGCTAAGCAATTGGCAACAACGTGGATTAGGGGATTTAAGCGCGGTATTCGTGGAATCCGGCTTATTTACCCTTGTCCTTCCGTTCTTGTCTCTTGCTTTCGCCTCCGGCCAAACCGAACGCAACCGGTCGCGGTTAGGAAATCACCGTTACCTTGTCAGGGTACGGTGCCTAACGGAGCGCTTGCGTATGGTTTGGGCGAAGTTCAAATGGAAAATAACGGGAAAAGGAATTGGCAAAGAAACGTTAACTTATAATACCGTATTTTATCTTAACAACAATAATTACATACATTCACAAAAGAGAACCAAAAAGAGAGCAAAAAGAAAAGAACAAAGAAAAGAAAAGATTACAAGTATTAAAGGCATGAATAAAATTGCAAGTAATTAAAGTGCATGGAAATAAATTGCAAGTAATAAAAGACAAGAATGAAAAATGCAAGAAAGTAATTACAAGAACCATAGAACTCAAAACAAGCATGGGATCAATAGCCAACCCTTAAACTTGCAAGCTCAATCAAGAGGTTGCAAGATCAAGGGAAGGGTAGAGAACGCATGTGAATTGAAGCGCTAAGGCGAGAACGAAATGATACAACCCCTTGAGACCAATGACCAAAACTTAAACTTGCAAGCTCACTTAAGAGGTTACAAGATCAAGTTAAGGTAGAGAGCTCAAGGGGGAAGCTTAAACAAAAAGAATAATACAAAAAACCTTCATCTTTATTCACATCCACAAAAAAGCTTCTCACTTACAATTTCATGGAAGAGGAATGAAGAAGAAGAAGAAAAAGAACTAAATCCTACAAAAGAATGGAGAACAAAGAATGACCCTTGGTTGTGCTCAAAACTGCTGTATTTATAGGCAGGAGAATGGAGTTCTAGGGCAACCACCAGACCACATGGGAAATACCCAAAATACCCCCAAAAGTTGACGCAGAGAGGGCCCCACCTAGCCGCGGATCCACCGCCAATACCCCCTATTGGCCGCGGATCCGCGCCCCTACAGTAGGTTTAGGGTGTGGGGATTCCTGTACGGCCCTGATCTGCTGTCCCCTGTTGTCTGGTACACATATTTTCTGATAATTCTTTCACAATTCTTCCAGAATTTCTGTTGAGGAAAGGTGGACTTTTTGTGGATGTTTTGTCATGATTGCCTCGAGCTCCGCGTAGATTTCTTGGAACTTGTTGTTGCCATTGAGCCTTGTGCATGAAGGTGACATTGATTTGACATTTTGTCTTCCTAAACTGGTATCTGGCAACATACGGATGACGAGCGGAGACCGTGTTTTCTCAGTGGTTGGCAAGAACCCGGATTTTGTCGTGTTTTCCATGAATTTACCGTTTTAGAACCGAGAACCTGTATCCTGTAAATATATAACAAACACGGATTAAAAGCACCTACCTATAAACAACCGAGCGTAAGAATGGGCGGTATAAAATGCAGTATTCTGTGATGAACAAATACCCCCAAACTTAACTTTTGCTCGTCCCGAGCAAATCCAATTATTCACAAAAATAAAATGATAACCGCACTTTCGCAGGGAACGCGATTGCACTGAGCACGTGCAACAAGCCGTTAAACCTCTAGGTGTCCCTAGTAGGAGGAGTGTTGTCTCCTGAGGGTTTTCAGCGGATACTACCCACAAAATCCGGTCAAGTTGGTTTTGTAAAATAACTAAGATTCAAACCCTAAAGTTTTGTTTCAGAAAATAACAATTCTATTCTCCTAAGTCTAGACTATCGAACCTTTATTTTTCACACCTCGCATCTTATTTAACTACAGATTTTATATGTCTTTACGTGCAGTGCAAATAGTGTCGTTAAGTTCCCGAAAGTTTTGTTTCAGAAAATAACAATTCTATTCTCCTAAGTCTAGACTATCGAACCTTTATTTTTCACACCTCGCATCTTATTTAACTACAGATTTTATATGTCTTTACGTGCAGTGCAAATAGTGTCGTTAAGTTCCCGAAAGGTCGAATAAAGTCATCATGTCGCACAATAAAGCCCAGATAACAATTTTAAAAGGATCACATAAGTTCTATAACGAGTTAAGCATTTTTCAAGTTTCGTTTTTCAGTAAAGTTTCAACTTCAGAATTTCTATCTTCCCTAACAGGAAACTAGGTCTTATTCTTCACTCCACCTTTTTCTTGTTTTCATTTCATACACACCTCTGTGAACGTGCAATAGTCTTTATCATGGAGTAAAACCTTCATATCTCCGTTTAAAATTTTTTATAAAAGCCTGTCTTTTATCAAGATTATTCTCACACAAAGAACCGTTAGGAATTTTAACTCGGAGAGAACACTTGCTTGACTTTGTTTTAAACTGGACTTTCTAGGCTTCTTAGCGAGCTTTGGGCCAATGCACCCAAACCAGTTGGTTTTAGGGCATTAGGTGTAGAAACACCCCAGCGGACTTAATAACTCAAGTTACCTAGGTCCAAAAACAAAAGACAGTTTGGCGTGAAAAACATGATGATTCAATACGAACGGAGATATAACCGGTAGTTCAATTATTTTTTGGATAAAAGACGTGTTTAGTGGGTTCGGTGTGTAATCATTCCAATCAAGTTTCAGATGGGTTATTTTTCAGACTTAGTTCCAATTAAGGCATCAATAACATTCCTTCATATTCACTTACTTCATAAACTATTCTTGATATATTACTTATTTCAGAACAAACCTATTTGATCCTCAGAAAATCATTTATCTATTTAAAAGTTTTTTAAACATAAAAGACTTGTCATCTAATTTCCAAGACTCACAACACGTGTAGTGTAATGTAAAGACGTATATCAGCTATAGTTAACTTCAAAGGAGAGTTATCTTTCAGGTTTTCAAAATCTAAACATAAGATTTAGTTATTCCTATTTTTTCAAACAAAAACCGTCGAATGTTGAATCAGAGTTCTTCCACAAGCTAACTCGACAAAAAAGTTTTTATATTTTTAGAAAATTTTCAGATTTTTATGGATTTTATGGATTTAATATGCAGATGCAAAATATACATGTGAATGCGAAGGAAGAAAGCTTACCGAGCACACACCCTCAAACTTAAACTTGACAGTGCCCTCACTGTCACGCTATACCAAGAGGGTAAAAATTGTCGGCGCTCCCCCTAAAAACAAATTATATACAAAAAGGAAAACAAAAAATTTATACAAAAAAGGTGTCCCCCCCAAACTTAAGTAAAACAGTGTTTCCACTGTTAAGCGTTGAAATTCAGGATTAGGGGGGAAAGAACAGTATCCATCTATACAAGGCCTTACACAGGCCAAAAGTTAACACCAACCACTCAAAGATTTTATCATGGTAAAGCAATGGTTGGTGAAAGAAGGTGAAGAGGAAAGATATGGAAAATACGCGAGACCGCTTGTGGATAGAAGTGGAATGCGGTCTCGGTAGATGAGAAGAAGAAGAATGGCGGAAGGGAAAAAGAAGTGGAGTACGAACTTGAGGGTGCAAATGGAGTAAATAGATTAGCACAATTTGTGATGAGCGATGTGTAAAAAGTGATTGTGCTAATATATTTACCCGTCGAGAGATTGGGTCAAATCCCTCAAGGTTCGTGAGAAACCATGGGTACGCCGAACTTGGTAAACCAGACATATGAAGTGAAAATGATACGGGTTCTTGCAAGGTCGGAACGATGGAAAGGGTGGAGGGAAGGGGTTGAGGAAGGGTATCGGTTAAGGGTTCTGGAGGGTGTACACAGTCAGTGAAAGGAACAGGATGAATTGGAAAATCTAACTCATCATCTAGAACTGTTTCATCCTCAAAAATCTCCTCAAAATTCTCCTCAAAATTTAGCACATCCATGCTCTTCTCTTCAAAGTCCAGACGCATATGGGGTTCGGGAAAAACAGTTAAAAACTCGGGATGATGATTTGAAGAGACAAACTCAGCCAAATCTACGGGTTCATCATCCAAAATATTCCCAGCGTCAATATCCTCAATCCAGTGAAAATCAAAATTCTCTGACACCTCATCAAAAGCATGGATATCAATCAATTCAGGTTCTAAAGTGGAGGTGTAGAGGTCAAAAGGTTTAGGATCGGTTTCACTTGGATGAGTCCCTTCACAATCGGGCAAATCAAACACTACGAAGTCGCACAACTCATTCATCATTCTATCTTCAATTGATAAATCATGTGGGATACTCGATAGACTTTCAAAACAGGAGTTGTGGAATTCAATTTGAGACGGGTAGGTTTGATTTGGAAGGGGGTATATCTCACTCTCTCCACTCAAATTCACAGCCTGTCCTGCCGCCGCATCATACATTGAAAAAGTTGGAGCTAGTTGAAAACTAGCTACCGGATCACTAGGTTGTATGAGGGCGGCCATGGACGCATTTAAATCCATCGTCTGTTGTGAAGCTACCCTAAATTCTTCCAAGGACTGTTCTAAGCTAGACATAGGTTGTGATGGGGTTTCAGTAAAAGATGCGAAGTTAGTTGGATACTGGAAACCCCCAAATGGCTGTGTAGAAGCAATGTCTAGGGAAGGTGCAAAAGTAGGGTAGGATTGGTAGGAATTGAATGGCTGGACAGGAGTAGGATCAACATTTGGATAAGAAGGTGAATGGAATTGTTGATCCCAAGAATTTGTAGTGGTGAAAGGAGTGAAAGATCGGCTACGGGATTGTTCGATATGTTCAGCAAGAGACATTGGTCTTGGGGTTACAACTGGATTTTCAAAAGGTGTATCAACGCAAGAAGGGGTGAATGTTTGAAACGGTTGATACGAAGTGGATTGCGGGGTCCAGTTGTTTGTCCTAGACGCGTCTATCCGATCTCTTAATGAAATTTTTGGCATGGATGGATCGTTTGAAGTTCGACCAAAACAAGAACCGTATGAAGTAATGTCTGGTTGTGGGTACCAAAGTTCGGCAAGAGTTTTGCGAGGTGGGGTACCCATGATATGAAGAGAGAAGAAGAAAGGTAGAGAAAAAGGAGGGGGAAAGAATTTAATTTTTTTTTTTTTAGTTAGTTGTTAGCAAAAGAATGAAATATACACAAAAAAGAATATGGACAAAAAATAATCACGACACAAAAAAGACCACACACCTAATCGTTCTAGGGTTAACCTAGGTCAACTAGACCTGCTCCAGAACTTGATTGTCGAAGTAAAACTGTGTCGAGAAACAGGCTCAAAAATACACTGATCACGAGGCCAGGTAAGTGCAGAGATAAGGGGAGGTTTTCCAACGCTTTCGCGAAGTTCCTTAATTAAATAACCCTTTCTCTTTTGGCGGTTTCGCCGTTAACACTTTCCTAGACACCCCGTAAACAATATACCGTTAAGCAAGCTTCTAAATACAGTTAACTTCTCCTAGTGAGCGCGAAGTCCTTAAGGCTTAAAGTCTAGTTTCTTTTAAATTTGTGCGGGTAAACGTTATGCTCAAGTTCGTGATTTGTGGGCCACGGAAAAGGTGATGAAATCCTTTACCGTATATTGTGGGGTTCGCTTGCCCTTAAGTCCGTATTAATGTATGCAATGCGCAATTCAAAAAATTCTATAAAGAATCAAACAATCGTTTTTTTTTATTTTAAGCGCGGCGCTGCAAAAAATACGGGTTAGTCAATTTTGGCGTTTGCTAGCGAACTTGCAAAGAATCCTGCAAGGAATAGTATATTGGAAGCGTCGGATTTGAGAAGAAGGTGTTAGTAAAGTACGTACCGTTAAGTTTTTGGGTTAGGAAACCCCCGTTGAATCAAATCCGGTAAGCTTGAAAGGTTCGCTTGCGCGGGTCAAACTACCCAGATCTTTGGCACTGTACTTCGTAAATCACCCTTGCCTTGAATGCACACTTTGCTTCCCCACTATCGCAGTTTGCAAACTTGCAAAAATCTGCACTCTTGCCCACAAGAATTATCCAAAAAGAACAAAAAGAATTTTTTTTTTTATATTATTTTTTTTTTATATATATACAAAAAGAATATCAACCCGAATAACAAGAAAGAAAATACGCTACCGTCTCCCCGGCAACGGCGCCATTTGATCGCACGCTTTTGGCGTGTCGGATGTTCAAAGAATTAAAGTATAACCGCGATCAGGACGGTGTCGCTATGCAGCTAGCCGGTGAGCACGGGTCGGTCCACAGGGAGATGGTGGTATCTTACCTTCTTGTCTTAGACGAGTCAATAAAGAATATGTATGTTTGTTTGATCTAACCTATGTGTTTATCTGCAAGTATGAAGTTTGTTAAGAAAGATACGAAATTCTAAGCTAAGAAATCTGTACTCAAAACCTTTGAGCCGAGTCTTGACCAATTGAAGCTAAGCAATTGGCAACAACGTGGATTAGGGGATTTAAGCGCGGTATTCGTGGAATCCGGCTTATTTACCCTTGTCCTTCCATTCTTGTCTCTTGCTTTCGCCTCCGGCCAAACCGAACGCAACCGGTCGCGGTTAGGAAATCACCGTTACCTTGTCAGGGTACGGTGCCTAACGGAGCGCTTGCGTATGGTTTGGGCGAAGTTCAAATGGAAAATAACGGGAAAAGGAATTGGCAAAGAAACGTTAACTTATAATACCGTATTTTATCTTAACAACAATAATTACATACATTCACAAAAGAGAACCAAAAAGAGAGCAAAAAGAAAAGAACAAAGAAAAGAAAAGATTACAAGTACTAAAGGCATGAATAAAATTGCAAGTAATTAAAGTGCATGGAAATAAATTGCAAGTAATAAAAGACAAGAATGAAAAATGCAAGAAAGTAATTACAAGAACCATAGAACTCAAAACAAGCATGGGATCAATAGCCAACCCTTAAACTTGCAAGCTCAATCAAGAGGTTGCAAGATCAAGGGAAGGGTAGAGAACGCATGTGAATTGAAGCGCTAAGGCGAGAACGAAATGATACAACCCCTTGAGACCAATGACCAAAACTTAAACTTGCAAGCTCACTTAAGAGGTTGCAAGATCAAGTTAAGGTAGAGAGCTCAAGGGGAAAGCTTAAACAAAAAGAATAATACAAAAAACCTTCATCTTTATTCACATCCACAAAAAAGCTTCTCATTTACAATTTCATGGAAGAGGAATGAAGAAGAAGAAGAAAAAGAACTAAATCCTACAAAAGAATGGAGAACAAAGAATGACCCTTGGTTGTGCTCAAAACTGCTGTATTTATAGGCAGGAGAATGGAGTTCTAGGGCAACCACCAGACCACATGGGAAATACCCAAAATACCCCCAAAAGTTGACGCAGAGAGGGCCCCACCTAGCCGCGGATCCGCCGCCAATACCACCTATTGGCCGCGGATCCGCGCCCCTACAGTAGGTTTAGGGTGTGGGGATTCCTGTACGGCCCTGATCTGCTGTCCCCTGTTGTCTGGTACACATATTTTCTGATAATTCTTTCATAATTCTTCCAGAATTTCTGTTGAGGAAATGTGGACTTTTTGTGGATGTTTTGTCATGATTGCCTCGAGCTCCGCGTAGATTTCTTGGAACTTGTTGTTGCCATTGAGCCTTGTGCATGAAGGTGACATTGATTTGACATTTTGTCTTCCTAAACTGGTATCTGGCAACATACGGATGACGAGCGGAGACCGTGTTTTCTCAGTGGTTGGCAGGAACCCGGATTTTGTCGTGTTTTCCATGAATTTACCGTTTTAGAACCGAGAACATGTATCCTGCAAATATATAACAAACACGGATTAAAAGCACCTACCTATAAACAACCGAGCGTAAGAATGGGCGGTATAAAATACAGTATTCTGTGATGAACAGGAACCCTACCAGATCGGCGGAGAGGCTGAGGTTCGTTGGAAACTATTGAATCCTCCGGTTCTACCAAATCATTAGCTGTAGTTTGTATAGCTGAAACTCTTTCCAGTTCTACTTCATGACCACTAATTTCTTCACAAGAAATTCCAGTTCCAAAAGGTGGCATGCTGAGAAAAAAACACCTTTTGCTTCTCAGTGTGGTAGAAGATATTCCCCGGCGAATGCTTGGGATATCCAACAAACTTCCACAGAACTGACCTTGCCTCGTGCTTGTCCGGATCTTGCTTTTGACATAGGCCGGACAACCCCAAATCTTAACATACTTAAGACATAGGCTCTTCCCATCTCATATCACATATGGAGTGGTAGGCATCTGATTTGATTGGAACCATATTCAATAGGTATGCAGCTTCTTAAGTGCATATCCCTAAAAGGAAATAGGCAACTCAGTAGTACTCATCATAGAGCACACCATATCACATAGGGTGCGATTGCTCCGCCCCGATGCACCGACGTGTTGTGGTGTATACGGAGGAGTAATGCTGAGAGAGAATCTCATTATCCTTTAAAATCGTCCAGGAATTCCGTGCTCAAGTATTCTCCTCCTTGATCACATCATAGGACATAATACTTATACCCATTTTGGTTCTCTACTTCTAACTTATATTCTTTGAATTTCTCAAAAGCTTCAGACTTGTGTTTCAACAAGAATATATGTCCGAATCTTGAGAGATCATCAGTGAATGTAATGAAGTACAAAGAACCAGTCCTGGCATGTGTAGACAGGGGACTTCATACATCATCATGTATCAATCCCAAGAGTTCACCAACTCTTTCTCTGTTTACAATAAACGGAGTTATGGTCATCTTATCTTTGTGACATGACTAGCAAGTTTCACAAGATGTAAGTTCAAACTGATTTAAATATGCATCTTTATGTAACTTAGCTAGTCGGGTCGCATTGATATGACCTAGTCTACAATGACTTAAGAAGGATTCGTTCATTTCTGAACTCTTCCTCTTGTTTGTATTCTGTATGTAAAGAACTGTGGTTTGATTTAGAACGTATATGCCTTTAGATAACGTTCCTAAACCGATCAACTTATGATATAGGAAATGTTCAAAACATTATCCAACAATACAAAATTATATCCTTCTTTACTAAATAAAGAGACTAATATGATGTTGTATATCAGGTTCGGTAACTAATAACATTCGTTCAGAATCAATGTATTTGGTAATACACGGTGATAACTGCCAACTGCTTTGGCTGCAACACTTGCACCGTTTCCAACTCTTGAAACTTATCACCCATTCTCAGTTCTCTCCCTGTCTGTAGCCCATGTAACAGATTACATATGCGGGATCTTGATCCGGTATCTCATACCCAGGACGTAAAGGGTACTGAGAAACAGTTCTCTGTAATGAACACACCCGAAGAAGATGCATCATCACACACTTTCTTCGTTTGGGCAGTACGGGAATTCTGATAATCCCGTGTTTCCTGCTCGGTCTTATAACAATTATAAGTAGGAGCGGGACCAACGTTCCCTAGCGCAGTATAACAAGCGGGTTCGGTCAAAACATCCATATTTGTTATCTTGATTAAGGCGTGACATGGTCGCTACGTGGAGAGAGAGAGAGAAGAAAACACTCAGCGTATGCTCTTGCAAGATTAGATTGGTTATTAATAAATCTAATCAGGATGGCTCCCACTATTTTAGTCAAATCTTCCTTCAAACCCTAAAAGGAAAGACTAGCCGGGATTAATTACACCCAACAAGTTCACCAATCGTTCAGCCATGCCAGTGTCGGTACTTTGAGGGAGGTTTCCCGTGCTTTCGCACGGACCTAATTAAAATAAACCTCATTTTCCCAGGGGCGTAACCCCGTTGACACCTTTCTAGACACCTACTCGATCGACTATTTGTAATGTGTAAAACTCTCCCACGAGTAACTCTTACTCACAGAGGGTATCGGGATCCAACTATCTGTAAGTCGATGTTCAACACCCCAATACTTATGGGAGACGGAAATATGAATAACAATCTTGTTCTATGGTTAAACATCGAATAACCGTATGAATCGTTTGCTAAACAAGTTTTAATAAAAGCTATAGAGTTCTAAACTACTATGTTAAGAGATTATACCAAACGTTTCTAGTCCTTCGTCTTTATGTTATCTATGGCCTCTTTGGATCTCCACGTCCTCCTCGGCTTCCTTCCGTGATAGACGATCCACCCGAGAACCCTAATCCAAGCTATAACCTCTAAACTTGAGGTTACTTAGTTTCTCTAGTTGCTAAATAGAGTAGCTAAGGTGATGTAGAGATGGGTTATGGAGTAATTAGTCTTTCCTAATCCTTGTTCTCAACTCATGAGGGGTAGGATTAGGCTTTGGTGAAGGAGAGAGAGCTTGAAGAGAGAGAGTGAGAAGATGATAATGATAATAATAATAATAATGAAATAGCTTCTCACTTGATATATGAAACATAATGAATAAAAAGAAATGAATAATATGAGATTATTCATCATGTTTCATAAATGCAATTGGGTGATTCATTATGTGAGTCATTAAGCATTTAATAATGCATTAATGACATGATGGATCACTCACAATGAGTCACTAAATCATTAAATGAAAATGCCACCTCTCCCTCCATGTCACATCCTTCTAGAAACTTCTCGGAAAATTACGAGAACGCCCCTCTCATCCGTGAAAACACGGAAAAACTTTAGATTGTATAAATCCAATAACCTGATACTAGAATCTGGCTTAAACCAAAGCCAGCTAGTAAAAACTGTCCGAATGTCGTACGTGCGTTTAAACACGTACGTGTTCGAACCTTTGTCGTAAAACCATACGACCTCTATATCTTTTTGCTTGGGTTTAGGAAATCTCTGTGTGGGACTCTAAAGACTCAACTACTACGCTGGCAGTGGGTTTAACCACAGACCGCAAGCGGCACTAGCTGTACGTAACAGTCCCCAGGTAGTTGTCGATAAGAAAGCCGATGAGGTAACCCATCTGAAATCCTACTGAGCCTGTCCATGACAATATCCACGCAGTCCGGTCTGTTCGTTTATGAGTATCGCATGTATGGTCTAGGGAGGTGGTGGACGTCAGATCCCTAATAACCATACAAGTCGTGTCGGTATGGCTCAAGACCACTCGAGAATCTACTGATCAGTCCATCAGTAATTCTCAATCAGCCCTGGCCAGGGACTTATGGTAATGACCAACCGACCACAGTGCGATATCAACTCCCTATACCGGGAGAGACGAATCCCTAACAGTCACTCACTGCCTCCACGTGGCTCGGGACTGTGCCCAACTAAAACCTGTTTGCACGACTCCTTTGAGCCGTGGTAGGGTAATAATCAAAGCACAGTGGGAACTCACACGAGACAAATGATGACCTTAAGTCAACGGACTATCTGCGCACATGTCACCTGAGAACTGCTATCTGACGTTAGGTATAATACCATCCAGTTAGTTCTCGGCGAGTCCTGTCCGGTGTACTCACACCCAGTGAGCATCTGTATACAATCTTAGGTGAACACCAGCAATAGTTGCGGGACCAATCTATCGCCCCTCGTCAGGGTCTAGATATGTATACACTAGTCTACTCCGGAGTATCGATGCCCAATCTCGATACTCCTGCGACCAGGGACATCTAAGGGTGTGCCTATTGACTATCCAGCTCCTACTAGTATTACTGCCATCACAACGCCGGTAGTCAGACAAACACCCTATGGGATTTATCAACATATATATATAAATACCAAGTAAAATATATCATACGTTAAGACAAAGTCAAACCAAATAGCGTACTATCATATCAAGCAAGACTGTCATGTACATACATATCCCAAGCATCCTATACAATGTAGGCCTCTAGGGCATATATATCCAACAATCTCCCACTTGCACTAAGGCCTATAATTGGTGCAATGAGTACCCACTGTCTCTACCAGATCCAGTTGCTGGCGTACCGCATGCCCAACATCTCAAATAGCCTCTCGAACTAAACTTGAGGAATGGCCTTGGTGAAAGGATCTGCCGTGTTGTCTTTTGTGTCCACTCTCCGTATCTCGATCTCCCGACGATCCACGATCTCCCTGATCAGGTGAAACCGCCTTAAGATATGCCTTGATTTCTGATGGGACCTTAGTTCCTTCGCTAAAGCTACAACGCCATTGTTATCGCAATACAAAAGGTATTGGATTGGCAATGAACGGAACCACCTGAAGTTCAGAAATGAACTTCCTCATCGAGACAGCCTCTTTTGCGGCTTCACTAGCATTATATACTCAGCCTCCATAGTTGAGTCTGCGACGGTATCTTGTTTGGAACTCTTCCAACATACTGCCCCTCCATTGAGGGTAAACACAAAACCCGAAATGGATTTAGAATCATCTTTGTCACTTTGGAAGCCGGAGTCGGTAAAAGCCTCTACCTGGAGGTCCCCATTACCGTAAATCAAGAACATCTCCTTAGTCCTTCTCAGGTACTTGAGAATGTTCTTCACCGCTATCCAATGTTTCTCACCTGGGTCAGACTGATACCTTCTTACTACACTAAGTGCGTAAGCTACATCCGGTCTGGTACATAACATCGCATACATTATTGATCCTACCGCCGAAGCGTAGGGTATAATGCCCATGCGAGCCCTCTCTTCATCAGTCTTTGGAGACATCTCTTTGGAGAAGGTGATTCCATGACAAGCGGGCATATTGCCGCGCTTGGAATCTTCCATACTAAATCTCTTTAGTATAGTGTCTATATACCTGGACTGTGAAAGTCCCAATGTTCTATTAGATCTATCACGATAGATCTTAATGCCCAGAATGCATGATGCATCTCCCAAGTCTTTCATGGAGAATTTTTTTGACAAGAAGAGCTTTACTGATTGTAGTATAGGGATATCATTCCCTATCAGTAGTATGTCGTCGACGTATTAAATGAGGAAGACTACTGCTCCTTCTACAATCTTCCTATAAATACATGGTTCATCTACATTTTTGATAAAGTCAAATTCCTTGACTGCTTCATCAAAGCAGATGTTCCAACTCCGTGATGCTTGCTTTAACCCATAAATGGATTTAAGCAATTTGCACACTCTTCCGCTGCTCCCACTGTCTAAGAAACCTTCTGGTTGATCCATGTAAACACTCTCTTCTAGATGTCCATTTAGAAAAGCTGTTTTTACATCCATTTGCCAGAATTCATAGTCATGGAAGGCAGCAATGGCAAGCAGGATCCGAATGGATTTAAGTATAGCTACTGGTGAAAAAGTTTCATCATAGTCCAATCCCGGTCTTTGACGAAAACCTTTTGCTACTAGTCTAGCTTTGTAGGTTTCCACTTGTCCAAATGTACCTCTCACGTCCCGAAAGTACGGAATATGACCGGCACTTAAACTACGAACGTCTCGAGGCGTACGTAATCTAAGTAAACCGAAAAACCCAGAAATCCAAACCAAGAAAAGTAGTAGAGTGAAGGAAAACCAATTTAAATCAAGTAGTTTTAATAGCATAAGCCGAATTATGCCCTTTTTTAAAACATCAAATATTTCCTGAAAATTTCGGCAGAGTCTCCTTTGTAAATACTGGCCCCCAAACGGGATACAACATGAATAGTATACGAAATCAATAAAAAGGCATCCCCAAGAGGGAGCTAGCACTTCGTCAATCGACGGTCACAACCACACAAGTAATATAATATACAACGCCAAGGGCGAGGATCAAAACTCAAAAGGAAACTCAAAACCACCAGAAATCCACAGAAATATAACGCGCGACTCTAAGGTCGAAAGAATAAATATCGCTGGTCTCTATCTCTGAAATAAATACATGTTTGGTTGATGGAACTTCTAGATACAACAGAATAATGATATACAAAAATATAATGGGGGTACGATACAAGTTAACCCACCTACTAGCAAGTCACCCGGAAAAGGGAAGCAGTGCCAGCAAAGCCGTAATGAAACCTGTACGGCAAAACCTGCAAGAACTGTGGCACAACGGGGGTGAGTTGCCAACTCGTGAATAGAAAAACATCTACGAATAGAAGCGCATGTATGACGCAATCCTAGATCATACGATCATAATATATCCTCAACTATATATATAACATGCAGCCTATAACAATGGCTAGGGTATACCTCTAAGCAACGGTAATACCAAGTGCTCGTGTCAGCGCCTCAGGTAGCAATATATCATATGAATGATGTATGAATGCATGAAAACAGAATACATGTAAATGAAGAAACTGTTTTCATAATTTAGTGAGATTTCCTTTGTATTTTTAAAATGAGGTATCATAATGAAATCAGCATAAAACAGTGCCTAGCATCGGCACAAAACGTAATCCCAATATCTTGATATCTCTGTATCACAGTCTCTGTACCTCAATATCTCGAAATCTCAATGTCTCAATCACAATATCTAGGGCGCCGTCAGTCCAGACCGGCCCCTACTATCCATCTCAAGACTACGACGGTATCCTCCGGATATCCGACGCGTCGGGTAATATCACCGGTAGGTAGTGCTCCCCTGCCAGGCTCAACGTCAGCAACACGACCTTCTTGCCCCGGGGTACCTTACCGGGCCCACCATGTACCCGAAACGGTTCATCCATCTCCTCGAATCGGGTCTCGAAATCCATCAGCAAACCCATGGTGGACGACTCATACATCATGGGAAAACCGCATTTTTATTTAAAAAGAGAGAAAGCAGTTTATATATGTTTTGCGGTTTTCCTCCAAATCCATAAAATATCATGGAAATCGGAATCATCAATAGCATGTAAAACCATGAATATAAGCATGAGCATCCATGAATACGGCATATAATGAATAACAGTAGGCATGAAGTGACAAGTAACAACTACAATGTCTAAACTAGCATATAAGGCAAGCAACTAATCATCATGTCAAAACTACTAGTTAACAAGCAACATTAGGCGATAATATTTTCTAAGGTGTGCGTGACATGGCAATTACCGATGAAGATGTGTGTGAGCCGGCAAGCAAGTGTACGTGGTACATACGCATCATCGGTAATGGTGCTGGTGTCCTAACAATATGATATCAACAATGCAATAAGAAATTATAATATAAGTATGCGATGGGAGCGAACAGTAATAATGAGTGGAATACTATACACAACGATAACTAAACTGCATTATCCTAATATAAGTCCTACAATAGTGCCTTTTGAAATAACACGAATCGCGGTGTTTTGAAAATAAGGGCTACGGTGTTTTTAGGAAAAGATACGTCTTTTGAAATATCCGTAGAATCCCTTGACCTGTCTTTTAAAATACCCACGATTCATAAGCTTTTGAAATAGGTAGGAGTCGAATCTAATCTAACAACTAAACTAAACTAAAGGGCTAAGCTAACAAGCTGGACTACAGGTAAGGAAACAGCCTAACATCTGAGTCGATATATATACATACCTGTATATATATTAGTCGGTGATCCCGCCTCAATAATATCATATCCGATACCATATCTATAATCAGACATCCCAAGTCAAGAGTGCGGATCAATCATCAAAATATAGCTCGTACGTAAATCCGTCGTATGGCATCCCCAAATCTGGGTACGGGTCAATATCATATTCATCACACTATTCATCCGGTATTCTCTTTATCAAAGATCATACTCTAGGGTACTGACCTATGTCTAGTACAATACTAATATCATCAATATAGTCATGATCTGGCTACTGATCGACAGTCTCGTACAAACCGATATCATCAGCACATATCATCATCAAGGGGTATACATCGCCCAATACGGCCTAGTATCAATATCCTAGCATATCATACCTCATATCACGATCACATGTCGACCATTTTATTTATAGCACTATTCACCCGTATCGTCGTTCAAAGACCCTCTATAACATCAGGACGTATCTCAAATACGAATCCTGCCATATCACCGATATCACAACCTCAACACAAATCTCATCGACTCATCTCAAACCCAAGTATCATCCTCAAATCCGTATGTGAACACATAGTCCCATACCCATGTGAACACATAACTATATATTCCCGAATAAGCACAATGAAAGAAGAAAGTATGCAAGTATGGGTGATTGTGTGCATGTGTGGTGCGACCACAACTCTAGGGTTTCGCGACACTAAATCTTCCAAGAACACCAAATATCCATATTATCATCAATATACTCAAACAAAATATAATCAATATATATATGTGTGTATACGTATTCGTATACATCACCACTAACTGCGGGGGTGCTATACGCCTTCCACCCGACTTCGCCCCGTAGATATAAATCTACTCACCTGGTCTTCGCTCACCGAAATCGATGATGCCGTGCTTCTTCGCCTCGGAATCCTTACAAGGGTACCTACAATAATAAACAGTCGCAATATGTATTTACATCGAGGCAGAAAACCGATACAGCGCACAGTATGCTCATAGGTTGGAACCTATGGCCTAAACATGCAAATCAATCAACTAATCCCTGTTGTCGATGTACGAACACCCAACAACCAAACACAAATTCAAATATCAAGAAAGTGCATTTTAAAATATGGAAAACATCGCCTAAAACACACCAAAATGCTCCCAGATTTTCCCCAAGTGACAATTAGCCAAAACTGCATATAGGAGGGGTCTAATTTAGTGCAAAATGAGCCCTGGAACAAAAATGAACCCATTCCCCTCTACTCTGGCCACAAATTGCGGCCAGAATGATTAAATCTGCGGCCATGGGTTTGAATTAGGGGCTTGGGTCTTGGTGGTAGCTTCCTAGATGCCTACACGACTCACTGTCAGCTCAATTTTATTTTAGGGGTCTCGGGGTAATAGCAGATTCCTAAATACACACCCAGATTTCACAATATCTCCGATATCGGTTTCTAAATCCGTATTCCAGGTTTCAAATCACTATTTTGGTTCATAAATCAAGCACTAGGATGTTGGGGTGGCCTCTACTGATCTCAATTTCACAACACAACTCTCAATTCTCTCAAACCCTAACTTGGTCTTCCTTAAGTCCACAACATCACCCGATATCAATTCAATTTTAACATAAGGGTATAAGTAATGCAAAAACTAATCAAATGGTTCAGTAAATACCTCATTTGGCAACTCAAGAATTTTCTTGAGTTGCCCCTAGTGGCCAAAATCCTTGCTTTCTTGGTCCGATATGTTTGTCTCGAGCTCGTACACCTTTTTAGTGAAATAAAGATAGGGTTTTGAGTTTGTTTTTGTGATCATTTGAGGAGGTGAAGAGGGAGGGAATGAGGAGCTAGGGCAGCAGTAGCAACCATGAAGAGGGAGAGAGGAAATGGTGGTGGAAAAAGGAGAAGGATCCAAGTCAAAGAAGTCCTCACCTACTCTTTCTCTCTCTCACCATACCTATTTGCTTTTCTTTTTCATATTTTCTTTTCTTCACTAAATCCCTTCTCACTTGAATAGTAAACCCAAATGAAAAGCCATGGTAGAAATGCACAAGTGTAGAGAAAAAGATATGTGCATGTTTTGCACAACATTGCTAAAAACCGATTAGCGATTTTTAATCGCGATTAGCACTAATTTAGCTTATAATTAGACATAAAAACTTAAAAATGGCATAATTCCAAAAAATACCCTATTTTATAATTTTCCATAATTTTTCCAAAATTTTCCCCATTTATTTATATTTAATTATACCGAAATATTAAAATATTCATTAAAATAATATTGAATTATAAAAATTCCCAAAAATAATATTTTATTATTTTGAAATGTTACAATCTACCCCCCTTAAAGAAATTCGGTCCCCGGATTTAAATTTAAACTCCCAAATTCTAAAACATTTCGATATAAAGTCCAAGTCTTCGGGGTTCCGAAATTATCAATACATAAAACGCACCATAGCGCAATGTATGCGCATGGATAATGTAACGCCTTGAAAATCGTTCTGGTGAAATTTCGGAAAATCGGGAAAATAAGGGGGTTTTCTGTAAAAAGTCAAAATACAAATATTTTTATTTTAAAATTAAATATAAATATTCTAGCTATGTAATTGCTAGTATTTGGTGTTTATTGAGCCACTGGTGAGATTTCAAAATTTCTGAAATTTTTTTCCAAATTAATTATTTTAATATTATTTTAAGCCGTCACTAATAAATTTAATTAGGGAAAATTACAAACCGGAATGAGTTGAAACAAATTTTGTGCATCATAATACATTAAACAAAATTTTATCATGTGGTTTTTGAAATTTAAATGGGGTTGTTCACCGGTGTTAGAAAATATTGAAGAAAAAGGGTTTTTTTCGGTGAATTAGTGTAGACGGAAGTGGGGTACATCATTTATCTCTCTTTTTTTTTCACTCACCATAAACCCCACACACTCTCTCTCCCTCTCTAAACATGTGGCCGGCCTTAGAACCTTTCTCTCTCTTTTGATTCTTCAAAGGGGTTCTAGATGTGTCTTTTTGGAAGAAAATAAAAAGAAAATGCATAAAACATGAAATGACATAAAGAAGAAATGATGGTAGAACTTTCCACATCTTTCCACACCCTCACTCCCTCACTTTCCTCCTCCATTTCTGGCCGAATTCAGTCCCTCCCCCTCTACACAATTTTACATTTCAATTTTTGCACAAAAATCCCTCCAAATCCATCAAAAATCAACATATATTAGCACAATTCATCACTAAACCCTATCCAATTTCCTTTGCTCCTATTTAGCTTGGATTTTGAAGGCAAGAGACCCATCTTGGAGGTTATGAAGCAAGGGTGAACTCACAATTTTATGGTATAAATTCTAAATCCATGTTAATTTGTGTTAATTGTTGCAACCCGATCAATTAAAATGCTTAATTATGGTTTCGATTGAAGGTTTGAATTTCTAGAAAATGGTTATTAAATTATTATTAGGGTTTTGGTTCTTAGGTTGTGATCTAAAATGGTAGGTTAGTTTATTAGAAAATGTTAAACTTAGTCTAGTAGCAAATTTGCTAGTTATTGCATTTAATTGTTTTGATTAGGATCTTTTTGTAAACTAGATTTTTGCAAACCATGTAAATAAATTAGATAAAATTAGAATTAGGGTTTTTATTGTTAGATTGTAGTGTTAATGTGTAGATTAACTTTTTAAGTGAGAGTTAAACATAATCTAGTTACTAGTTGCAAAATTTTAGTTTAAAAATTATGCTAATTATGCTAGTTTCTTTTTATTTGCAAACTAGGTTTTGGGGAAATTGACTAAGTAATTGAGATTAAATACCAATTAGGGTTTTTATGATATTATGAACATTTTAATTTGTATTTTAATAATTTAGTTCGTGCAAAACCAAGTTTAGTTGCGGAATTGTGAATTTTGTTGTGAACGTGTTAAAATTTGATAAAATTGCAAACTAGAAATTTTGGTTTGATACAAATTGATGGGATTAAATTATAAAAATGGTTTTTATGACTTAGTTATGTTGTTTAATGAATAATATGATCATTAGTTTCATTTAAACAGTAAGTT
This sequence comes from Agapanthus africanus, assembly GCA_030015575.1. Taxonomy (NCBI): domain Eukaryota; kingdom Viridiplantae; phylum Streptophyta; class Magnoliopsida; order Asparagales; family Amaryllidaceae; genus Agapanthus; species Agapanthus africanus. The sequence goes on from CM057341.1 coordinate 487,833,824, forward strand.
TTGAAGTAAAACGGAAATTTGACGTTTTCGGGTTTTTCGAAATCGGACTGTTTGATCGATTTTAGGGTTTCGATGGATTTAATCATGTTTTATAATATAAGTAATGAGTTTTAAAACTATGTGTTATTTGTTGATGTTTATCTCGATCCATCGGAGTTTGTACGCCGATACCGAGCGATATTTGGTTCTTTTGCGTGGACGGGACATAGGTTTTAACCTATGCTTGTTGCTTGCATCGTTTTGACGTTTTGTATATGATTCAGTTTACGATACTATTTATATGTTGCGTTTAGGTACCCCTCACGTGGACTGCGGGCGATGAAGGGGAGGATGGCGACACCGTCTTCGGCAGACATGGACCAGGTGAGTAGATGTATATCTAGGGGGGAAGTCGGGTGGATGGCGTTTAGCACCCCCGCAACGTAGAATAGGAATAGTACTTATTGAAATTAGGAAACCAGATGTGACCCTAGATTCTTAATGAGTAGGGCCCTAGTAATGACCCTAGGCTGGACTAGACTGATTTAGGAAGACATATCAGAAGATGAATACCTTGGGAGAGGTTCGTGGTTTTCAGGTAGAAACACACACACGCACACACTGAAACACGACATGGTGTATACGTGCATGTGTATATATATATAGGACGAGGTATAGGTATATATATATATACAACACGTATATGGGATTCATTGATGTGATATGATATTTGAGGCATGATGAAACAGTATAACTGGGCTTGATGCCGTGATTCTTGACTATACAGTCGTATTAAAGTGTTAGCGGATCATTAGAGAATGAGATAATGAACATGAGCATATAAATTATAAAGGGTGGTGGTGATATTGAGGTACATGGGACGCTAAAATAGTACCTGGGCTGTAGCTTGTGACTGATCACGATATGATATATGTGTATGACTTGATTACGACATCATATAGGTGTGACCTGATGTTGATATCGTATAGGTGTGACTTGATGACGATAAGATATCGGTATGATTTAATCACAATATTACACATATGACATGATATTTCTGTGGATAAACTAATGATGCTTATCATGATGGCAATGATATATGATTGATGTATGCGATCACAGTTTAGCACCTTGATCATGAGATGTGTTGATGATGACATTATACGAATGAGGAGACACCTAGGAGATACTTGACCGTACCCCGATATTGGGATGCCGTACGATGGATTTTACCGTACGAGGCTTAGATTTGATGATCGATCCGCACTCTTGATTCGAGGAAGCCGTACTACGTATGTGACGCTATTGAGGCAGGATCGCCGACTATTAGAGATATTGATTTAGACCTTAGGTAGACTCTAGTTTCTTACTGACTAGTCTATTAGGTTTAGTTCCTTAGGATGTTAGATGGACACTGGTTTAGGTTCGACTCACATAGTGGTAGTTGTACTCGTATCTCGCAGAGGAGTGGATAATGCACACCTGTATTTACATTCATACTGTAATCATCATGGTGCATGTTCTTTTATATGTTGCTATAATCAGTATAAACTTTACCTGTTAGGACACCAGCACTATTACCGATGATGCGCATATTCCACGCACACTTATTTGCCGGCTCACACACATCATCATCGGTAATTGCTATGTCACGTACACTTTAGATCATATTGTCTTTTATGGATAGAATCAGTTAACAACTAGACAGACATAATATTGTGATTATTCTCTGACATTAGTACAGACATGATATTCATTGCTTAGACATTCATGCATTCATATTTTCATGTTATCATGCAGTATTATGGGCATATGCCGAAAATTATCATATAGTTACTCATGATTTTGAGATTTGGATTTCTATGAGATTTCTGGATTTTGGGGAAAACCGCAAGAATATGTAAACACTTATCTCTCTCCTCCTCCTCTCTTTTTAAAAACATAAGATGCGGTTTTCTCGTGATGTATGTGTCATCCACCATGAGATTTCATGTTTTCTGATGGATTTCGAGACCCGATTCGAGGAGTGGATGAACCGTCTCGGGTACATGGTGGGCCCGGTATGGTACCCCGGGGCAACAAGATCGAGTTGTAGACGATGAGCCTGGCAGGGGAAGGGTACCTACCGGTGATGTCTGGCGCGGCGGATATCCGGAGGATACCGACCGTTGTCGTGAGATTTGATGTTATGGGCCGATCCGGACTGACGGAGCCCGAGATATTGAGACTTGAGATTTGCATGTGTTGTATCGATGCTTGACACGGATTTCCATGGATTTCATTGTTGAGATTTCAGATTCTTATACACATTTTACTATGATAACAGCTAAAGATTTCTTATACATATATATCTAGATTTCAGGATTTGTTACTTTACATTCATGGTGCATGCATTTCATTTCATATGACATAGTACTGTTAGTTATATGTATGCCCTAGATGCCATTACTGTACATAGGATGTTTATTGTAGTGGATGCTGGGACATATATAGGGAGGACTTTCTTGCTCGACATGATAGTATGCTATCTGGTTACCCTTTACCTTAACGTGTATGCTGATTGTCTCTCTGTTACATGTTGGTAAAGCCCTTAGGATCTGTACTTGACTACCTGGACTATGATGCGGATCATACTAGTGGGAACAGGGTAGTCCATAAGTACATCCTTCAAAGTCCCTAGTCGAGGGTGTATCGAGACGGGGCATCGATATACCAGAGTAGACTAGCGTATACCTTCTCGACCCATACAGATGGGCGATGGATGATCCCATATCCATTGGTGTTTGACATCAGAGATGATATACGGGTGCTCAGTAGAGACTGGGTACACTGGACGGACTCGCCGAGAACTCCCAGATGGTATTATACCTCACGTCAGATGGCAGTTCTCTGGTGACACTGGTACAGAGTAGTCTGTTGACCCGAGATCGTCATAGAGTCTTGTGTTGTTCCCACTGTGCTTTGATTTCCATCTTACCACGTCCAAGAGGGCGTGCAAAACGGTGGTTTTTGGGTACAGTCCCGAGTCACATGGAGGCAATGAGCTATAGGAGGGGATTCGTCTCTCCCGGTATAGGGGGTTGATGTTGCGCTGTGTTCGATTGGCTATAACAGGAAATCCCTGGCCAGGGTTGCTGAGATTTACTGGTAAGTGTTACCAGTAGTTTCTTGAATTGTTATAGACCTCATATCGACACGACTTATCGAGCTATTGGGGTCTGACGTTTACCACCCCTAGGCGAGATATGCGACATATCAGACGATCAGACCGGACTGTACGGTAGTGTTACTGGTTGGATTCACTGGAGTGTGAGCGGGCTTGCTTGTTGATCTTCAGATCGCTCAATACCCGGGTGGCCGTTACGTTTAGCAGACCGCTTGCGGCTTGTGGATGCTTGATATGATCATCACCTGCTGCCGGCGTATTGACGAGTCTTTAGAGTCCTACACAGAGGTTTCCTGGATCAAGCGAAACGAAATAGGAGCGCATATGAGATATGTGCGGGACCGAGAATGATACCAGTATGTGATACTGTATTTGATTCTCGCGATTTGTGACATTGATCGGTTATATGCGATATAGCCGGGTTATCGGATCAAGTGTTGATTCGATCGGATGTTACTGTAGATATTAGTCGGTTATATGCGATATGACCGGATCATTAAATCAAGTGTTGATTTAATAATTTAATGAATAATTATATATTTGATATATTACTTTGCATTAACTAGTATCGGTTCACTTTAAATGGATTTTCTCACTCGGATGTGCGCATTGTATATGCGATATATTTTTGTGCACTTGTTTGTATCATGTTTGATGATACATGTTTACTTGGTTAAGTGTAAAGAATTAAACCATGGTTAAACTTATGATTAGGGTTTTATTTCCTTTTCTCTTTTTCTTTATCTATTTATTCATTTTGGAAAATAGATGGAAAAAGGAGAAAAAGAATGGTGGCTTTTTTTGTTGTTTAGTGGAAGCTTCATGATACCTTGACCCTAACCATTCATTTAACCTAAGTTAATTCTCTACACTTTACCATAGTTACAATTATGATAAGGATTGTTTTTCTTTTCTTTTCTAATTAATCTTATCATAATATTCTTCTTCTTCTTCCTTGAACTAAAGAAGAAACCTTCACTTCATCAATGGTGGATTGATGAAATGAGTGAGAAATCCAACACTAAAGTCTACCCACTTCCTATTTCTTCATCCTCTACCTCTTGCCAAGTAGTAGAGTGTGTTTCCCTCACAAGTTTTCAAGACTTGGTGAAGGTGGAGCTCGATCTAGCGATGCCTCGACGTAGATCATCTTCGGCATGGACATTGACGACCTAGCTTGCCCATTCTCCGACGAAGCCGACGCTAGAGCCCGGATTTGATTTGGACAGCGGAGAGGACCTCATCGCGGAGCTATGGAGGTAGAGAACCGGATCTACAAAGGTTGTATTTCCGTATCTCTTAGTTAATTGTTAAATAGTTAGCCTTTTCGCCTAGAAATCTAGCAAACGATCCGTACACTAGGATTTCTCGGCACCATAATTTTTGAAATTGGCATGGTTGATGCCTTGTGAGACCTCACTAAGGTGCCTAGGAACCCTACAGTGGTATCAGAGCCTAGCTAGAATCTTAGGCGAAGTCTAGACGGAATTTGAAGTCCGAACGAACCCGAAACCCGATCACAAACTTGCTCTCTGTACTTTTTCTAAAATCGTGGATTTTTCCAAATTAAAAATATGCAGAAAAATAAGCAGGGTTTTCTAAGAATTACGGTAAAAAATTTTGGTCGTAATTCCATCAAACAGCCGCGGAACCGCGGCCTTAGCCCACGTGGCGCGGCGGTTCCGCGGCAACACTGTTGCATCGTTGACCAAAATTTGCACAGTAATTATTAGTTTGCTGTGCTGAGTTCTCTGGGTATTTTTAATATTTTATTCAAGAGTTGAATTTTCTGGAGTTGTTTTGGGGATTCGGTGTTTCGATCGGGGTATGTTAAAAAGTTCGACCGGATATAAATACCCAATTTTTCCCCTGTCGGGAAATTTCCAAGTGTTGGATTTTTCCTAAAGTTTAACGACGTTCTAAGTAGTGCAAGTAACGCGATGGACCCTCTAGAAGACAACAAACCTTAACTCGATTATGTGACCGTCTTGAACTGCCCTTTGAACCTTCGGGTTTGGGGCAGTACGGCGTGCCACATGTGAGGCGTTGGCTTGACCCTTCTACGGCTGGACCGTCGGTACTGAGGCACGAACTGAATGTTGTTAGACTTATTTCATGTGTTGATCTATATCGGGAAAACTTGGGTGTTCGAATGTTCAATCGGAAAGTTTAACATTTTCTAATTATCTGGAATGGGATACAATAATTGGAATTCACAAGATGTTATGAGATAACGGAATGAATATTATAAACGTAGCAGTTTAGTCTCCCTTGATCGGTTGCCACGGAATTTTGATGTGATCAAAAGTTCGTCGCAATCACGTAGCGTACGCGGATACTCGCCGGGTAAACTTAATAGACAGCCTCACTCCATAGCCCCGACCAAGTGACTGTAGGAGAAACCCGTCGCCGAAAGCATCCGTTCCGGGGTTTATAATTGTTAGGCATGGTATTGAAAAGTGTTTTCGGATTTTTGAGACTAAAATGCGGGGTTTATAATTGTTAGGCATGCGATGTCTAAAGAATTCATTTGGTCAGGCATGCGATGTCTGAGGTGATTTCGGATTCCAACTGTTGTAGTTTTACACTTTCTTTTCAGTGACCGTAAGTGTAATATGTGATATCGCCGGTTTCGTTGCTATATGTCAACGACAATTGGGATGTGCATATTTACTTACGTTGATGACATGTGATGTTATGTGTTGCTGGATATGTTATATTGGACGTCGTGTTTGAATAGCCGGGGGTTTTTATGTGAGATGAGTGTTTTTCATTTTCATTCATGTAAAAACTTGTATGTAATATTCTTTTATTGGGGCGCTTCCAGGTTGCGGAAGTTGTCACCTTTGTATATTATTTACTTTTCCGCACTAGGATAGACCCAAGGAGGGGAGCACAAGTAACCGGGTTCTGGGGTCCAGTGGGAGACCAACTCGAGGAGTCGAGTTCGGGTCTCCTAACTCTAGAATTGGTAGGGTTGCTTGCCGCTCTCGTAGGGGTCTAGGGGTGTGGGTTTGGCTATTCATCACGACCGTGGAATCCGTGTTTTATACCGGCTCGTATTGAAAACACGGACGTCCTAGTATATCCAATATTTCATATGTTTCTTCTGCTGCGATATCTGTGATGTGATCATGTGATGTTCTGTGATAGATACAGTATATAGTATATATGATATATTATATAGACGTTACTTATGTTTTACACCCGCGCTAGCCCTGCCCCGCTCTGTCGTTAGTTACCTAACCTAACGGTGCACGAGGGGACATCGAGGCGAATGCGGATGGCATAAGTGTACGTCGTATTTATCTATGATGTTTAGGTACTTAAATGATGGGACTTCATTAATGTGATAAATGAAATAAAAGAAACCTAAGATGTTGTAGAATCGAATTTCATAATTAAAACAGGTAGCTACAGTTCTTGCTTTGCACAGCGGTATATGTGATATATCCTGCACCTTATTCGATGAGGAAAGGACCGAGATCCCTTCACCGGGAGTGACTCCTTTAGCAATAACTGGCAGATGCTACACACTCGGTTTCTCTTTTGATTGCTTTTAAGTGTTTTTGCTTTGCACAGCGATATATATGATATATCCCGCACCTCATTCGACGAGGAAAGGACCGACGATCCCTTCACCGGGAGTGACTCCTTTAGCAAAACTAGAAAAGCCTCAAAAGCACTCCATTTTAAAATCATTTGATTCTACAGCGATATCAAGTTCATTACGCAATAGGTTTTCAGAAAAACCTGTCGTAGCCCTCCGTCATTTCAGATATGTACTAGTTAGTATTCGTGCTGCGGTTGTTTGGCCTCCGTCAAGGCGTAGTGTACGGTAGCTAACTAGTACTTATCTGCTAGCATATGATGCGATTGGATTAGGGTATTCGTACGGCGTTGTTTGGCCTCCGTCAAGGGTCGTGCGGGTGGGTTTAATTCAATCAGGAAATGACGGGTTGAACTTGACTAGCGGACTATGGGTTGTTTGGCCTCCGTCAAGGTCATAGCGAGCTAGGGGCAAAATATTATCGGGAATTTCAAGTGTTGAAATTTGCAATGAGATTGCATACCTTCTATGAGATAGTTGGATCCCGATACCCGCTGCCAGTAAGAGTTACTCCTGGGAGAGTTTTATACATTACAATTAGCCGATCAAGTAGGTGTCTAGAAAGGTGTTAACGAGGTTACGTCTCTGGGAAAACGAGGTTTACATTAATTAGGTTCGTGCGAAAGCACGAGGGACCTCCCTCAAAGTACTGACACTGGCCTGGCTGAAAGATTGGCGAACTTGTAGTGTGTAATTAATCCCGGCTAGTCTTTCCTTTTAGGGTTTGAAGGAAGATTTGATAAAAAGCAGTGGGAGCCATCCTGATTAGATAAAATAATAACCAATCTTTTCTTGCAAGAGCGCACGCTGAGTGTTTTCTTCTCTCTCTCTCTCCAGGTAGCGACCATATCACGCCTTAATCAAGATAATAAAACGGATTATTGACCGAACCCGCTTGTTATACTGAGCTGGGGAACGTTGGTCCCGCTCCAACTTATAATTGTTATAAGACAGAGCAGGAAATTGGGGAATACCAGAATTCCCGTGCCGCCCAAACGAAGAGAGTGCATGCTGATGCATCATCTTCGGGTGTGTTCATTACAGAACTATTTCTCAGTATCCTCTACGTCCTGGGTATGTGATACCAGATCAGGATCCCAGATATGTAATCTGTTACATAGGGCTACAGATTGTAAGTGCACGGCGGCGCCCCGGCCGTCAAACCGACGGCCAAACGCGGAAACGGTGATAAACTTAAATTTTGCGGACTTTGCAAACCGGCACCACCGCGCACTAAACTCCGGATCGTAACCATTAACAAGTCTATGCTACTAATAAGAAAGGGAAGAGATGTACCGACTGATCCGAGTCCTCCGGTCTTCATCTCCACTCCGATCTCCTCGCGGGATCTCCGGTCGTCGCCTCCTTGCCGGAAGGGCACCACATCGCCTGTATCTTTTACGGGCTCCCACCTCAATACCGAGGCAACTCGGGCGTGAAGTTGGCTAACCGACGCGCCCAAGATTTGCTGTAGAATGTGTAGTATAATTATCTCTTTGGGGTTTAGGATATTTGCCATTTTGGAGGAATTATTGCACAAGAGTTTTCATGGAAACTAGCTAGAAAAGGAATGAAGCATGCTAGAAGAAGAATGGAGCATGCTCTCAAAATTGAGCTCGGCCATTGCAAGAATAAAGTGCTCTGTAGAATAATTTATGAAGAGTGCACTAAAAACAAAACTGAAAAAGGAAATTTTCCTTCATAAATAAACAGCACACAAATTTAACACAAAGCAATTATATATATTAATTAATCCCTTCTCACCTCCATGTTAAATTCCAGCACTCTCAAAAATTAATCCACTATGCAATTTAAAACTCACTCCATTCCCCACAGTGGCCGGCCCAATTCCAAATACCACTCAAATAGTGGCCGGCCCCACCACTAAACCCATACTCAATCAAGTCAAGAATTAATGCATCATGGAGCCAAAAAAAAAATGCAATCATATCAATCCTTTTGCAAGAAACCCCCTCAACAAAATGTTAATTGCAAACTTGCAATTAACACCCTCCAACGAAAAGTCCGACCGGGAAGGAAAAAGAAAAAACCGGCCGGAACGGAATGCAAACTGGCAACCCCAGAAAACTGGTCCTGTAATAAATTACAGGAAAACCCCGATACTGTGCATACACACCCGCATTTGTATTTCGACCGAAATACAAATGTAAAGAGACAAAACTACATTATCAAATACTAAGATCCGGCTTAAGCCAAAGCCGACTAGTAAAAAACCGTCCGATCACGATCCGTGCGGTATATGCAATACCGCACGTATCTGATCGAACCCTGCCATATCTCCATACGGCATCTACAGCGTTTCGCCCGAAAGCTTGAGTAACTGAAAGTGTGGTGGACTCTAAAGACTCGTCAATACAATGGCTGTGGATTTAACCACTAGCACGTCAGAGGTATAAGCCAATACGTAACGGGCCACCAGCTATTGACTAAAAGGGACGTCGATGAGCGAACTCATCCTGACACCCCACTGAGCCTGTCAGTGACAATATCCGTACAGTCCGGTCCGTTCGTCTATGAGCATCGCATGGCGGGCCTAGGGGGTTGGTAAAAGTCAGACCCCCAAAAGCGGTACAAGTCGTGTCGGAGTGTAGCCCAGAACACCCTGAGATACTACTGGAATACCTACCAGTAAATCTCCTTGCCTTGGCCAAGGACTTTGTGTAATGGCTCTCCTAGACACAGCACGACCTCACCCCCAATACCGGGAGAGACGAACCCCTGAAGATACGCTCACTGCCTCCATGTGGCTCGGGACTGTACCCAACTAAAACCTGTTTGCACGACTCCTTTGAGCCGTGGTAGGGTAGTAATCAAAGTACAGTGGGAACTCACACGAGACAAATGACGATCCCCAGGTCGATGAACTAACCTGTACACATGTCACCTGGGAACTGCTATCTGACGTCAGGTATAAGACCAACTAGCATGTTCCCGGCGAGTCATGTCCGGTGTACTCATAACCCAATGAGCACCTGTATACATCTTAGGTGAACCAACTGACACCAGTGGCTTGTGAGACCGGCCACCGCCCCTCGTCGGGGTCTCGACTGTATACACTAGTCTACTCTGGAGTATCGATGCCCTATCTCGAAACTCCCACGACTAGGGACCTTTTAAGGATGTGCTTATAGACTACCAGCTCCCACGTATATGATCGCCCTCATACTGCCGGTAGTCAAGCAAGAATCCTAGGGCCTCTATCAACGTGCAATAGCGACATGTCATGTTACCTAAAGCAGTACACGATGATAAAGGTAAACCAGATAGCAAACTATCATCTCGAGTAAGACTGTCCTACCGGGATAGGTCCTCCCTCAATCATTGCAATCACGTGCCTGTGATCCAATAATTGACTCTGAGGGCACTATCTCCAACAATCTCCCACTTGCACTCAAGGCTAATTATTGCGATGTCGCATACTCACAGCCCGTGTGATACCGAACACCCAACTCCTCTACTAGTCAGTCGCACAAAACCTGTTTGCGAAACTATTGCGTTCGAGGAATAGCCTCAGTGAGTGGATCCGCTCTGAAGTTTCTTTCTATGTCCCTCTATATCTCAAGTTCGCGGAGAAAGCCATCTCCCGAAATGAGCAATACCTGTCTTAGAGTGTCTGGATGTCTGATGGGACCGAGCTCATAAATGAACTCCAAATCCAAACTTCTTAGACTGTATCGTCAACTGAACTTAATCAGTATCCTGCGCCATGCCTCCCTCAGTATTGCCTTGGACCACCTGTCCAAAATACTGCCCCTCGTCAGAGGGAAAACTATAACTCTGACAACTTCCTTGTCGTCCATGTCACCTTGGAAGCCTGGAATGATAACTGTCTCCCAAATGAGGCTGTCGTTATCATATCCCTAGAACATCCACTTATGTTCTAAAACTGCTTCCGATTGTTTCTCCAGGATTGGATCAATGTCAACTTATTGCATCTAGTGCAAGAACAACATCTGGTGTGGTACTTGACATCTCATGATTGACTCAATTGCCTAAGCAAGTGATCTGCCAATCATGCACATCCCCTTCTACTTTAGTCTATAAGACACCTTTAGAGAGGGTGACTCCATCACCTGCAGGTACACTACCGTGCCAGGAGTCGTCCATTCTAATTACTCTTAGAATGCTGTCAAAGTACCCTGATTGGGAAACCACCCAAATCTAGATCTAAAACCATAGATCTAGTAACCAGTATGTCTGATATAATGTCCAAGTCCCTTGTGGAGAAACCACTGTGTGACGACCAAAGCATAACCGATCGTAGTATAGGAATATCACTTCCTACTACCTTCTGAACAGATCCATCCCCTATTCTGAAGACGTCAAACCTATGACTGTCACATCAGAAATAGATGATCTATCTCCGCTACATCTGCTTTAGTCTATAAATAGACATAAGCCTGATGTCCACCAATGCTTCCGCTGCTCCCACTGACTACGACAACCCTCTGGCAGAGTCATATAGACGTGCACTTCTAACGCTAGTTTAGAACGACGCTATACTCATCCTCCTGCCGGGTCTCGCAGCCTGGAACAACAACAATGGCAAGTGTGGGTAAACAAGAACTTCCCCGTCACCGTCCTTGAGGCTACCGGAGTACCTCTCGGGTGCCTGAAGTTACCCACCTTATCTGCGGAGTGGCCAATGGAATGTCAAATCAGATTGAATCTTTAGGTTCCTTATCAAATCTTCAGTAATCGTTTGCGGTTCTGGAATCACTTCCAGTTCTACCATACTCCCACTACTGTTTTTCTGAAAAAATCCATTTTTTATAAAACTGTGGCGAGTCTAGAACAATATCGCTATTGTTCATCCAGATGGTAGAAAGTCAACCCTCGTCATAGCCTGGGTCAACCCACAAACAGCCATTACAGAAACGTGCCTTGAGTTGTCCAGTGTCTGGTTTTAATCATAAACCGGACAACTCCCCGTACCTTAACATCGTTAAGATATGAACTGTTCTATATCCAATATAGAAACAGAGGCACTGATTTAATTGAACCAGATTCAAATCATGAAGCTGTCCCCAGCGCATGTCAACTAAATGGAAGAAGGCCGATCAGCGTTACTCAACTTAGGAATACTTCCAATTATGAGTAACCTGAAAGAGAAGCAAGATCTCTTTATCAACTGAATACCATACACAAGTATCTACATCTTCGATCACCTTGAAGAATCCCGATACTTGCTACACTTGGTTCTCTACTCTATTCAAATACCTATAACTCCTCAAAACTTAGACCCTGTGTTTCAACGAAACACATGTCTAAGAACTAGAGAAGTTAAAAGTAAACAGAATATAGTATGAGGACCAACCCCTCTGTCCTAATGGACACTGGACAACATACAATACCTTGTATAAGTCCCTTGAGTCTGATAACTCTTTCACTGTGTGTCGTAGGTTGAAAACTGTACTTATGGTTAAGAAGAATTACACCGCTGTTTAATGCTCCTTACCTAACCATCCACTGATATAGGTAAATGTCGTAGACATAATTTCAGAAAGGTATATCTCACCCTATGAAAATAGACGTACAGATATATCAATTTGAAATTGGTGCATAACTGCGGATATTCAAAACCAAATATTTGCCGACTGGCAAACAACCCAGGTGACTTCCTCAAATATCACTGATTCCAACGAATCCCGATATAATGAGGATAATCACCCAATTCCCAATAACTTACTCCCACTCATCATCTGTAAAACCATACAGATGTGAGGATCGTACCTGGTAAATACATACCCTGGAGTAAGTATCTAATCGGGAAATCAGTTTTCCTTTAACATTACACAGTGAAACTGAAACATTGAAATGTTCCGATGGGGTATTCTGGTATTCCTAGTAATGCCTCTTCCAGATTCACGACTGTAACCGTATAGTTCTTTGCCACCTCTCCAAATCCCTTCATATGTCTTTAGTCTTTACCTTCTGCACACCCTTTTAGGCCAAATGGTTTTCTTCCTTCCCTACCGTTCGGCACCAGCCTATGGTTTGGAAGAAGACTATCCAATAAGCATAATGGGTGTACTTTCCTAGTCCTAGGAGCACTCGCAATGCGAGAGAAGGTGAAGATAAAAGACACCTGAATGTACTTTATTCCTATTTCTCCTGAACCAGGATCCATCCCCGAACTGGAACAAGTTCCTTTCGAGTTCGTATATAACCATACGATGGATTATCCAATAAACATGGGATCTTCGTAGTGATACGGAGTGTCCTGGAGAAATACAAAGGTGATTTAGGATTGGCGAAGAAATACTTGGTTCGGTCGTGAATAGCAGTCGCAATTTACTTTGCCCTCTTACTAATCCCTTGTTTTGTCTGAACTTAATACCTTCTGTACACCGTTTAGGCTAACTGGTTTTCTTCATTCCCTACCGGTCGGCACCAGCCTATGGTTTGGAAGAAGACTATCCAATTTGCGTAATAGGTGTACTACTCCTAAACCAAGGAGTACTCGCAACCTGAGAGAAGGTGAAAAGAAAAGACAACTGAATAATCCTATTCGTTTTCTCCAGAACCGGAAACCATCCTCGAATTCCTTCGAGTTCGTATCTAACCATACGATGGTTTTGTCCAATGGAAGTGGACGTTCGTAGTAATACGGGGTGTCCTGGAGAAAAGGGTAAAAGTAGGAGTGGCAATGAGGTCTGCAACTCTGACAATCCAAAAGCCAGTGTTTAAGAAGGTTCGGTCAACTTGGTCACTGAGTCATAGTCTTAGGGTCGGGTCAATGGTCGCTGCCAGAGAGAGAGAAAAGAAACACTCAGCGTGCACTCTAACCTAGATCAGAATGGTTACCAATTTATCTAATCTGGAATCCTCCCACTGTACCTCAAATTCTCCTCCAAACCTGAAAGAAGAATTAGTCGGGAACACCCGAGGAGTAAACCAACTCATCAGTGGGAATCGGGATCCAACTATCATCGCATGATAACGTGACGGAATCCGCTCACGTCAACACACTCCAGAAGGTATGCGCATATCTGGCAAGTTTCAGTTCTTTTGAAACTCCCGATGTGATTTCTGCCCCATGCTCTTATGACCTTGGCGTGAGGTCAAAATATCATAAGTCACATGTCAAGTTCTGCCCGTCATTATCCAGGTTAATTTGAACCCACCCGTACATACCCTTGACGTAGGCCAAAATAGTAGTACGACTGTCCCAAACCAACGCATCTATCTATGCAACAGATAAATAACCGGCAGCTACCAAACACTATGCCTTGGCGTGAGGTCAAAATACATAGCTTGAATACTACCGAATATTTAACTGAAATGACGGAGGGCTACGAATGGTTTCTGGCGAAAACCTTTAACGTAATGAACTTGATATCGTCGAAGGAACGGATAGCTTTTAAGAAAATATAGTGACGAAAACCTTTACTAAAGAGGTCACTCCCGGTGAAGGGATCTCGGCTCTTTCCCCGTAGAATGGGGTGCAGGATATTCCAACTGAATACCACGGTGCAAAGCAAAAGTAATCGGCTATAGTGAAGTTAATGCCCTGACGCAAACTTCTGTCCAAGGGGTCACTCCCGGTGAAGGGATCTCGGCCCTTGCCTCGTCGACTGAGGAGCAGGATATTCCAAATGAATACCACGATGCAAAACAAAAGTGAACGTCCTTGCAATAACAGCTTTTGAAAAAGTGTTCCAACAACATCAGATTAGGTTTGTTTTTAACTTGCATTGATCCGAATCAATGCAGTCTCATCAATTGATCACACCACAAAGAACGAAAATATACTGACGTACGTATATGCCATCTGCATTCGCCACTGGGTCCCGTCATCACCCGTTAGGTTAGCTAACTAACGGCAGAGCGGGGACTGGACTAGCGCGGATGAAAAACATATACAACATCTACTAATATATATACCAATATATAGTATTTCGCTCAAGGCGTGAATAAAATGCAACATCACAGAAATGTACAGCATCACAGAACAATACAGATATCTAGGATCCCCGGGTTTCACAGAGCCACTACTGAAACCCGACGTTCCCCTGGTCGTGTGGATAGCCTGTGCAATGAAATCCTAGACCCCTACGGGCGCGGCAAGTTACCCGCCAAAACCTGAAGCGAGGCAGCCCCCTTCAGCGCCGTGAATGGACCACCCAGCACTTCACGGAATCCGGCAACTTGGGCACCCCTCTTGGGTCAACCTGTACCCCCTACGAGTGCGGCGAATAGCCCGCCAATCCTAGAGCGAAGCCCCCTCCGTCTCAATGCCATGAGATGCGGGCTTGTTGCCCTCCAGAACCCGGCTATCCGTGCACCCCTCCGTGGGGCAATCCTAGTACAGAAAGTAAAATATACATACACCGGGTACATCGACCGCAACCAGGTCGTGCCCCAAAATAATAATACAAACAGGCAGTGACGGCAGTCCACATGTCGGACGCTCGCCCCGCAATATCAAATGTACATAATACAACAACACAGTACTAGCATTGCATCCAGGCTATCCGCACCGACCGATCCGCAACATCACAGCAAAAACAGAACATCAACGCGAAAGTCACGTTCGCAAATCCGTCTAACCGGGCTATAGCAGTTAGACCGGATTTACCGATCGAGTGACATTCACGGTCGCAGATATAATGTAAATACTGTGAAAAATGTGTTTAAAATATCCGACCGATCAAATTATAACAAGTGGGCCCCAAAACAATACTGTAGCAGTTAAAGAAATTATGGGCCCAATATTAATGTTCCAAAAACCCAAATTTAACCCCAGAGGCCCACTGGAAAATTTCCACACACTGTTCAATGACTACGGCGGCGGAAGAGCGGCAATAAGTGGGTATTTTCCGCGCTTCCGCGCTCCAATGGGAGAATCAGTGTCTCGAATTTTTCCACTGGTCTTAGATCTTCAAGAACAGTACTTTTATGGAACCTGAAAAATTTTTGGAGACTGAAAAATTTCAACAGAAACTGTCGTGGGTGTATTTGGGTTTTCGGAACATTTGATCGACCGGAACTGAAAAACACATTACACAAAGCTAGACTAAGTTAATGGGGAGGCTCTGATACCACTGTAAGTGCACGGCGGCGCCCCGGCCGTCAAACCGACAGCCAAACACGGAAACGGTGATAAACTTAAATTTTACGGACTTTGCAAACCGGCACCACCGCGCACTAAACTCCGGATCGTAACCATTAACAAGTCTATGCTACTAACAAGAAAGGGAAGAGATGTACCGACTGATCCGAGTCCTCCGGTCTTCATCTCCACTCCGATCTCCTCGCGGGATCTCCGGTCGTCGCCTCCTTGCCGGAAGGGCACCACATCGCCTGTATCTTTTACGGGCTCCCACCTCAATACCGAGGCAACTCGGGCATGAAGTTGGCTAACCGACGCGCCCAAGATTTGCTGTAGAATGTGTAGTATAATTATCTCTTTGGGGTTTAGGATATTTGCCATTTTGGAGGAATTATTGCACAAGAGTTTTCATGGAAACTAGCTAGAAAAGGAATGAAGCATGCTAGAAGAAGAATGGAGCATGCTCTCAAAATTGAGCTCGGCCATTGCAAGAATAAAGTGCTCTGTAGAATAATTTATGAAGAGTGCACTAAAAACAAAACTGAAAAAGGAAATTTTCCTTCATAAATAAACAGCACACAAATTTAACACAAAGCAATTATATATATTAATTAATCCCTTCTCACCTCCATGTTAAATTCCAGCACTCTCAAAAATTAATCCACTATGCAATTTAAAACTCACTCCATTCCCCACAGTGGCCGGCCCAATTCCAAATACCACTCAAATAGTGGCCGGCCCCACCACTAAACCCATACTCAATCAAGTCAAGAATTAATGCATCATGGAGCCAAAAAAAAATGCAATCATATCAATCCTTTTGCAAGAAACCCCCTCAACAAAATGTTAATTGCAAACTTGCAATTAACACCCTCCAACGAAAAGTCCGACCGGGAAGGAAAAAGAAAAAACCGGCCGGAACGGAATGCAAACTGGCAACCCCAGAAAACTGGTCCTGTAATAAATTACAGGAAAACCCCGATACTGTGCATACACACCCGCATTTGTATTTCGACCGAAATACAAATGTAAAGAGACAAAACTACATTATCAAATACTAAGATCCGGCTTAAGCCAAAGCCGACTAGTAAAAAACCGTCCGATCACGATCCGTGCGGTATATGCAATACCGCACGTATCTGATCGAACCCTGCCATATCTCCATACGGCCTCTACAGCGTTTCGCCCGAAAGCTTGAGTAACTGAAAGTGTGGTGGACTCTAAAGACTCGTCAATACTATGGCTGTGGATTTAACCACTAGCACGTCAGAGGTATAAGCCAATACGTAACGGGCCACCAGCTATTGACTAAAAGGGACGTCGATGAGCGAACTCATCCTGACACCCTACTGAGCCTATCAGTGACAATATCCGTACAGTCCGGTCCGTTCGTCTATGAGCATCGCATGGCGGGCCTAGGGGGTTGGTAAAAGTCAGACCCCCAAAAGCGGTACAAGTCGTGTCGGAGTGTAGCCCAGAACACCCTGAGATACTACTGGAATACCTACCAGTAAATCTCCTTGCCTTGGCCAAGGACTTTGTGTAATGGCTCTCCTAGACACAGCACGACCTCACCCCCAATACCGGGAGAGACGAACCCCTGAAGATACGCTCACTGCCTCCATGTGGCTCGGGACTGTACCCAACTAAAACCTGTTTGCACGACTCCTTTGAGCCGTGGTAGGGTAGTAATCAAAGTACAGTGGGAACTCACACGAGACAAATGACGATCCCCAGGTCGATGAACTAACCTGTACACATGTCACCTGGGAACTGCTATCTGACGTCAGGTATAAGACCAACTAGCATGTTCCCGGCGAGTCATGTCCGGTGTACTCATAACCCAATGAGCACCTGTATACATCTTAGGTGAACCAACTGACACCAGTGGCTTGTGAGACCGGCCACCGCCCCTCGTCGGGGTCTCGACTGTATACACTAGTCTACTCTGGAGTATCGATGCCCTATCTCGAAACTCCCATGACTAGGGACCTTTTAAGGATGTGCTTATAGACTACCAGCTCCCACGTATATGATCGCCCTCATACTGCCGGTAGTCAAGCAAGAATCCTAGGGGCTCTATCAACGTGCAATAGCGACATGTCATGTTACCTAAAGCAGTACACGATGATAAAGGTAAACCAGATAGCAAACTATCATCTCGAGTAAGACTGTCCTACCGGGATAGGTCCTCCCTCAATCATTGCAATCACGTGCCTGTGATCCAATAATTGACTCTGAGGGCACTATCTCCAACACAGATAGGTAGAGAACTGAGAACGGGTGATAAGTTTCATGACGCAGAAAACGGGGCAAGAGTTGTAGCCAAGTCTGTTGGTCACTGTCACCCTGTATTACAATACATTGATTCTGAACGAATGTTATTAGATACCGAACCTGATATACAAAATCATATCTGTCTCTTTATTAGTAAAGAAACGGTAAAATTTTGTATTGTTGGATAATGTTTTGAACATTTCCTATATCAAAAGTTGATCGGTTCAGGCACGTTATCTAAAAGCATTGATGTTCTAAATCAAATTACAGTTCTTAGTATATGGAACACACATAAGAGGAAGAGTTCAGAAATGAACGAATTCTTCTTGAGGCATTGTAGACTAGGTCAGATCAATGTGACCCGACTAACTAGAGTTACATATAGATGCATATTTAAATCAGTTTGAATTTACATCTTATGAAACTCGCCAGTCATGTCACAAAGATAAGATGACCATAGCTCCGTTTACTGGAAACAGAGAAAGAGTTAGCAAACTCTTGGGACTGATACATGATGATGTAAGGTCTCCTGTCTACACATGCCAGGACTGGTTCTTTATACTTCATTACGTTCTCTGATGATCTCTCAAGATTCAGACATATGTTCCTGTTGAAACACAAGTCCGAACCCTTTGAGATATTCACAGAATATAAGTAAGAAGTAGAGAACCAAAATACGGGTATAAGTATTATGTCCTTTGATGAGATCAAGGAGGAGAATACTTGAGCACGAAATTCCTGGACTATTCTAAAGGAGAATGGGATTCTCTCTCAGCATTACTCCTCCATATACACCATAGCACGATGGTATATCGGGGCGGAGCAATCACACCCTATATGATATGGTGTGCTCTATGATGAGTACTACTGAGTTTCCTATTTTCCTTTTAAGGGTTATGCACTTGAGAAGCTGCATACCTATTGAATAGGTTCGAATCAAATCAGAAGCCTACCACTTCATATGTGATATGGAAAGGGAAGAGCCCATGTCTTAAGCTGTTAAGATTTGGGGTTGTCCAGCCTATGTCTGAAAAACAAAATCCGGACAAACTCGAGGCAAGATCTGTTATGTACAACTGGAAAGGTTCCAGCTATGCAAACTACAGCAGATGATTTGGTAGAACCAAAGGATTCAATAGAAACCAACGAACCTCAGCCTCTCCGCCGATCTAGTAGGGTTCCTCACCCACCTGAGAGATACTTCGGTTTCTCTATGACAGTGGGAGCGAGGATTGCATCATGAGATGATGACCCAACTAGTTTCGAGCTGGCCATCAGGAGTGTGACTCTGTAAGAATGGCTGGATGCTTATCGATCTGAGATGGAATCCTTATACACCAACAAAGTATGGACTTTAGTTGCTATATCTGAAGGGTTAAATCCCCATCAGGAGCAAGTATATCTTGAGAAGATTACTTGGTGTAGATGGAAAAGTTGAGACTTTCAAAGCTAGACTTGTTAAAAGTGTGCATCATTGACCAGGTGTGGATAATGATGAAACCTTTTCAAGTAGCTATGCTTAAGTCCATCCAGATCCTACTTGCCACGGCTACAGACCATGACTACGATATCTGGTGGTTGGGTGTCATGACAGCTTTTCTAAATGTTGTTTTAGAAGAGTGCGTCTATAAATACACAGCCAGAGGGCTTCGTAGACAGTGGGAGCAGCGGAAACGTGTGCAAGATGCTTTATAGGATAAAGCAGGCATCGCGGAGTTGGAACATCTGTTTTGATGAAGTAGTCAAAGAGTTTGACATCATCAAAATGGTAGATGAACCTTGTATAAACAAAAAGGTAGTAGGGAGTATGGTGGTGATCCTCGTAGAGTACGTGGATGACATACTCTTGATGGGGAAGGAGTTTCCTATGCTACGTTCGATCAATCTCCACTTATCACAATGATTCTCCACATAGGATCAAGATGATACCTCCTAAATCCTGGGTTTTGGATCTATGAGATAGATCTAATTGGATGTTAGGACTCTCACTAGTTGTAGTGAGATGGTATCAATTGACCCTGGGAAGAATCACTGGAATGGTTCCAGGGTGATAAAGACGACTGAATGTCAGTCACAGGCATTGTCTTTACCCTCAGTAAAGGGAAGGTATGTTGGAAGAGTTCCAAACAAGATACCATGACACACTAGACGATAAAGGCTGGATACATCGCTACTTAAAATGCTACCAAAGAGGATGTTTGGGTGTATATTGGTTCATGAGATGAACTACGTTCCTACCATTGTGAGACAATGGAGTTGTGGCTTATGCCAAGGAACGCAGGTCCCATCAGTGATCCAGACATATGCTAAGGCAGTATCACTTGATCATGGAGATGGTTGATCTCCAGGGTGATCGAGGTTTGGAGAGTAGACTTAGAGGACAACACAGCGGATCCACTCACAAAGGCCTGTTCCCAGAGAGAGATTTTTATGGGATGGTTGAGTATGAGATACTGCAACCACTGCTACAGATGGCCCTAGTGCAAGTGGGAGATTGTTAGTTATATGTATGCCCTAGAGGCCATTACTGTATATAGGATGTATATTGTAGTGGATGCTGGGACATATATAGGGAGGACTTTCTTGCTCGACATGATAGTATGCTATCTGGTTACCCTTTACCTTAACGTGTATGCTGATTGTCTCTCTGTTACATGTTGGTAAAGCCCTTAAGATCTGTACTTGACTACCTGGACTATGATGCGGATCATACTAGTGGGAACAGGGTAGTCCATAAGTACATCCTTCAAAGTCCCTAGTCGAGGGTGTATCGAGACGGGGCATCGATATACCAGAGTAGACTAGCGTATACCTTCTCGACCCATACAGATGGGCGATGGATGATCCCATATCCATTGGTGTTTGACATCAGAGATGATATACGGGTGCTCAGTAGAGACTGGGTACACTGGACGGACTCACCGAGAACTCCCAGATGGTATTATACCTCACGTCAGATGGCAGTTCTCTGGTGACACTGGTACAGAGTAGTCTGTTGACCCGAGATCGTCATAGAGTCTTGTGTGGTTCCCACTGTGCTTTGATTTCCATCTTACCACGTCCAAGAGGGCGTGCAAAACGGTGGTTTTTGGGTACAGTCCCGAGTCACATGGAGGCAATGAGCGATAGGAGGGGATTCGCCTCTCCCGGTATAGGGGGTTGATGTTGCGCTGTGTTCGATTGGCTATAACAGGAAATCCCTGGCCAGGGTTGCTGAGATTTACTGGTAAGTGTTACCAGTAGTTTCTCGAATTGTTATAGACCTCATATCGACACGACTTATCGAGCTATTGGGGTCTGACGTTTACCACCCCTAGGCGAGATATGCGACATATTAGACGATCAGACCGGACTGTACGGTAGTGTTACTGGTTGGATTCACTGGAGTGTGAGCGGGCTTGCTCGTCGATCTTCAGATCGCTCAATACCCGGGTGGCCTTTACTTTTAGCAGACCGCTTGCGGCTTGTGGATGCTTGATATGATCATCACCTGCTGCCGGCGTATTGACGAGTCTTTAGAGTCCTACACAGAGGTTTCCTGGATCAAGCGAAACGAAATAGGAGCGCATATGAGATATGTGCGGGACCGAGAATGATACCAGTATGTGATACTGTATTTGATTCTCGCGATTTGTGACATTGATCGGTTATATGCGATATAGCCGGGTTATCGGATCATGTGTTGATTCGATCGGATGTTACTGTAGATATTAGTCGGTTATATGCGATATGACCGGATCATTAAATCAAGTGTTGATTTAATGATTTAATGCATAATTATATATTTGATATATTACTTTGTATTAACTAGTATCGGTTCACTTTAAATGGATTTTCTCACTCGGATGTGCGCATTGTATATGCGATATATTTTTGTGCACTTGTTTGTATCATGTTTGATGATACATGTTTACTTGGTTAAGTGTAAAAAATTAAACCCTGGTTAAACTTATGATTATGGTTTTATTTCCTTTTCTCTTTTCCTTTATCTATTTATTCATTTTGGAAAATAGATGGAAAAAGGAGAAAAAGAATGGTGGCTTTTTTTGTTGTTTAGTGGAAGCTTCATGATACCTTGACCCTAACCATTCATTTAACCTAAGTTAATTCTCTACACTTTACCATAGTTACAATTATGATAAGGATTGTTTTTCTTTTCTTTTCTAATTAATCTTATCATAATATTCTTCTTCTTCTTCCTTGAACTAAAGAAGAAACCTTCACTTCATCAATGGTGGATTGATGAAATGAGTGAGAAATCCAAAACTAAAGTCTACCCACTTCCTATTTCTTCATCCTCTACCTCTTGCCAAGTAGTAGAGTGTGTTTCCCTCACAAGTTTTCAAGACTTGGTGAAGGTGGAGCTCGATCTAGCGATGCCTCGACGTAGATCATCTTCGGCATGGACATTGACGACCTAGCTTGCCCATTCTCCGACGAAGCCGACGCTAGAGCCCGGATTTGATTTGGACAGCGGAGCGGACCTCATCGCGGAGCTATGGAGGTGGAGAACCGGATCTACAAAGGTTGTATTTCTGTATCTCTTAGTTAATTGTTAACTAGTTAGCCTTTTCGCCTAGAAATCTAGCAAACGATCCGTACACTAGGATTTCTCGGCACCATAATTTTTGAAATTGGCATGGTTGATGCCTTGTGAGACCTCACTAGGGTGCCTAGGAACCCTACAAGTACTATATGAGGCACTGACACGACGCGGAGTATTTGCACTTACACGTAGTATTACCCTGCTATTCTAGATGATTGAGATATAGTAGTGTATTATTATGACCTAGGATAGCGTCGTGCATTCGATTTCTTTTCGTAGATGTATTCTACTCACGAGTTGGCAACTCACCCCCGTTGTGCCAAATTTTATTACAGGTTCGATGTACAGGTTTCCCTGGCAGCTTGCTGGCACATCTATTCTTTCAGGGTGATTTGCACGGTAGGTTGGTTCACTTGTATCCGAACCACCATTGTACTTTTATTCTATCATTTGTACCTAGTAAGCTCCATCAACCATATTTGTATTACTTGATAAGTTTATTGGACCAGTCAATTATTTCGACCTTAGAGTCGCGCATGTATTATTCTGATCTGGTGGTTTTGTTTTCTTTTGAGTTTTGAGCCTCGCCTATTGGCGTTGTATATTATTGTGCTTGTTGTGGTTGTTTCCGCCTGTTGGCGTTGATGCTAGCTCCCGTTTGGGGATGCTTTTTATTGTTTATGTTTATTATACTTGTTGTACCCGTTTGAGGGCCAGTTTTTACAGAGGAGACTCTGCCGAAATTTTTGGTAAAATTTGCTAATGTTTTTATACTTGTTTTCTTTTCTTTTCTTCTTTTTCTTCTTTTATGGTTTAGATTTCTGGGCTTCGGCTTACTTAGGTCACGTGGCGCCTCTAGACGCTTCGTAATCTAAGTGCCGGTCACGTTCCGTACTTTCGGGGCGTGACAAAGTTGGTATCAGAGTGCTAGGTTTAACCCTGTATAAGTCTAGGTGACCTTTGGTTGATGGAGTAGGCGATTTAGGTAGAGTAACGTACCGTGGGTATGGTCCGCGGCATACTTACGATACGCTACTCTGCTTAAGGAACCTTAGGATGTACATTTGTTTGCACCGTATTTCATTCGTTCCTTTGATCTATCTTCGTCGATGTCGGATGGTGGTTTTTGTTATCACGGGCAGAGGGAGTTGCGGCTCGAATGCGATAACCATTAGAGTATTGGTTATTCTTGAGGATTGAAGCATTGTTTAGCGTGCGGACGAAGGGTATTCACATGCAGTCCGGATGAAGTTAAAGGGTTCGAACGATTATCAGAAAACCATTTTCCCAAGTTTAAAGTATTCGGAAGAACATGCAGGTATTTCGATGGACCCTCTAGAAGAATGAAACCCTAACTCGACATAATGACTACGAGAACGCCCTTGAACCTTAGGGTTTACGGCAGTTCCGCGGTACCATTAGTGAGGCTTGGGTTTGCCCTTCTACGGCTGGATCATCGATGCTGGGGTATGTACCGGATATTTTTAAACTGTACTTGAGTGTTGAGCTCTCGGGGAATTATGGGATTTTGATTGATCGATCGAAAGGTTTAATGTAGTCCGGATATCAAGTGAAGGGATCAACTATGTGGGAGGCTCTAGACATGAGTATTGCCGTTGGTAGCACAGTCAGCACAGCTACGAAGAAACGAGTTCGAAGCAATCGACATCAGAAGAAAGAGACGCACATTGACGATAGTGTTTACGATTGTGATTTGGTGATTTGAATTTCATATTTCTGTTATTGGATTTTGGTATTTCTTATGTGTACCTTCATTATATTCTAATTATGTTTTATATATCTGTTGTATTGATGTTGTTTAGTATACACCCAGTACACTTGATTTGGTTTTATATATTTCGAGATTTTTGATTTGATTTCATGCATATGGGTTACACATGAATTTGATATAGGTTTCGACCTAGTTTTCATGCATTTGTACTGTGATTTCGATTTTTATAATTGATGTATGTTTTCTTGCACCATGTGCACCTGATTAGGATTCTTGCGCATACTTGGCGCACTTGATGCGATTTTGTGCACACCAGATGCACTAAATCGGGGTTTTGTGCAGATTAGATGCTCCTGATATTGTGTCGTGCACGCCCGTTGCACTTGACAGATGTTTTTGGTGCACACCTGTTGCACTTAGTTTTGTTTTGTGTGTATTCATGGTATCTGTATTTGGTTTCGATTTCAGTGCGCACCGGACGCACATGATATTTTATTGATGTGATTGGGATTGATTTCAGTTTGAGCAGTATGTTTTCATAATCACTATTATTTGATTTAGTAATCAGGCGGGATGTGTATGTTAAATAAAAGATATATATACATATATATATAGTTTTTTTTTAAAATAAACGTCCGCTACTTATGCCGTGACATGTGCCTCGCACGGCGATTTTCAAAAAGAGATTCTTGCATGCTTCTTTATCCAGATATTGTGACGATTTTACTATGATGCGCACTATAGATAAGTTGTAGTTTTGATGTATATTATGATGGTTTTCATAAGGGTTTTGATATTTTAATCTCGCCATAACTTCGATGATTGCGTTATGCTTGACGAATTTGATTTTAGTTATGTATTGATGATTTCGGAGCCCCGGTGAATTGAGTATTTTGACTGAATGTTTTAGAAAGTGGGGGGAGTTTTAATTTAAATTTGGGGACCGAATTTTTTTAAGGGGGGAAGATTGTAACGCCTTGAAAATCGTTCTGGTGAAATTTCGGAAAATCGGGAGAATAAGGGGGTTTTCTGTAAAAAGTCAAAATACAAATATTTTTATTTTAAAATTAAATATAAATCTTCTAGCTATGTAATTGCTAGTATTTGGTGTTTATTGAGCCACTGGTGAGATTTCAAAATTTCTGAATTTTTTTTCGAAATTAATTATTTTAATATTATTTTAAGCCGTCACTAATAAATTTAATTAGGGAAAATTACAAACCGGAATGAGTTGAAACAAATTTTGTGCATCATAATACATTAAACAAAATTTTATCATGTGGTTTTTGAAATTTAAATGGGGTTGTTCACCGGTGTTAGAAAATATTGAAGAAAAAGGGTTTTTTTCGGTGAATTAGTGTAGACGGAAGTGGGGTACATCATTTATCTCTCTTTTTTTTTCACTCACCATAAACCCCACACACTCTCTCTCCCTCTCTTAAACATGTGGCCGGCCTTAGAACCTCTCTCTCTCTCTTTTGATTCTTCAAAGGGGTTCTAGATGTGTCTTTTTGGAAGAAAATAAAAAGAAAATGCATAAAACATGAAATGACATAACGAAGAAATGATGGTAGAACTTTCCACATCTTTCCACACCCTCACTCCCTCACTTTCCTCCTCCATTTCTGGCCGAATTCAGTCCCTCCCCCTCTACACAATTTTACATTTCAATTTTTGCACAAAAAAACCTCCAAATCCATCAAAAATCAACATATATTAGCACAATTCATCACTAAACCCTATCCAATTTCCTTTGCTCCTATTTAGCTTGGATTTTGAAGGCAAGAGACCCATCTTGGAGGTTATGAAGCAAGGGTGAACTCACAATTTTATGGTATAAATTCTAAATCCATGTTAATTTGTGTTAATTGTTGCAACCCGATCAATTAAAATGCTTAATTATGGTTTTGATTGAAGGTTTGAATTTCTAGAAAATGGTTATTAAATTATTATTAGGGTTTTGGTTCTTAGGTTGTGATCTAAAATGGTAGGTTAGTTTATTAGAAAATGTTAAACTTAGTCTAGTAGCAAATTTGCTAGTTATTGCATTTAATTGTTTTGATTAGGATCTTTTTGTAAACTAGATTTTTGCAAACCATGTAAATAAATTAGATAAAATTAGAATTAGGGTTTTTATTGTTAGATTGTAGTGTTAATGTGTAGATTAACTTGTTAAGTGAGAGTTAAACATAATCTAGTTACTAGTTGCAAAATTTTAGTTTAAAAATTATGCTAATTATGCTAGTTTCTTTTTATTTGCAAACTAGGTTTTGGGGAAATTGACTAAGTAATTGAGATTAAATACCAATTAGGGTTTTTATGATATTATGAACATTTTAATTTGTAGTTTAATAATTTAGTTCGTGCAAAACCAAGTTTAGTTGCGGAATTGTGAATTTTGTTGTGAACGTGTTAAAATTTGATAAAATTGCAAACTAGAAATTTTGGTTTGATACAAATTGATGGGATTAAATTATAAAAATGGTTTTTATGACTTAGTTATGTTGTTTAATGAATAATATGATCATTAGTTTCATTTAAACAGTAAGTTTTGAAGTAAAACGGAAATTTGACGTTTTCGGGTTTTTCGAAATCGGACTGTTTGATCGATTTTAGGGTTTCGATGGATTTAATCATGTTTTATAATATAAGTAACGAGTTTTAAAACTATGTGTTATTTGTTGATGTTTATCTCGATCCATCGGAGTTCGTACGCCGATACCGAGCAATATTTGGTTCTTTTGCGTGGACGGGACATAGGTTTTAACCTATGCTTGTTGCTTGCATCGTTTTGGCGTTTTGTATATGATTCAGTTTACGATACTATTTATATGTTGCGTTTAGGTACCCCTCACGTGGACTGCGGGCGATGAAGGGGAGGATGGCGACACCGTCTTCGGCAGACATGGACCAGGTGAGTAGATGTATATCTAGGGGGGAAGTCGGGTGGATGGCGTTTAGCACCCCCGCAACGTAGAATAGGAACAGTACTTATTGAAATTAGGAAACCAGATGTGACCTTAGATTCTTAATGAGTAGGGCCCTAGTAATGACCCTAGGCTGGACTAGACTGATTTAGGAAGACATATCAGAAGATGAATACCTTGGGAGAGGTTCGTGGTTTTCAGGTAGAAACACACACACGCACACACTGAAACACGACATGGTGTATACGTGCATGTGTATATATATATAGGACGAGGTATAGGTATATATATATATACAACACGTATATGGGATTCATTGATGTGATATGATATTTGAGGCATGATGAAATAGTATAACTGGGCTTGATGCCGTGATTCTTGACTATACAGTCGTATTAAAGTGTTAGAGGATCATTAGAGAATGAGATAATGAACATGAGCATATAAATTATAAAGGGTGGTGGTGATATTGAGGTACATGGGACGCTAAAATAGTACCTGGGCTGTAGCTTGTGACTGATCACGATATGATATATGTGTATGACTTGATTACGACATCATATAGGTGTGACCTGATGTTGATATCGTATAGGTGTGACTTGATGACGATAAGATATCGGTATGATTTAATCACAATATTACACATATGACATGATATTTCTGTGGATAAACTAATGATGCTTATCATGATGGCAATGATATATGATTGATGTATGCGATCACAGTTTAGCACCTTGATCATGAGATGTGTTGATGATGACATTATACGAATGAGGAGACACCTAGGAGATACTTGACCGTACCCCGATATTGGGATGCCGTACGATGGATTTTACCGTATGAGGCTTAGATTTGATGATCGATCCGCACTCTTGATTCGAGAAAGCCGTACTACGTACGTGACGCTATTGAGGCAGGATCGCCGACTATTAGAGATATTGATTTAGACCTTAGGTAGACTCTAGTTTCTTACTGACTAGTCTATTAGGTTTAGTTCCTTAGGATGTTAGATGGACACTGGTTTAGGTTCGACTCACATAGTGGTAGTTGTACTCGTATCTCGCAGAGGAGTGGATAATGCACACCTGTATTTACATTCATACTGTAATCATCATGGTGCATGTTCTTTTATATGTTGCTATAATCAGTATAAACTTTACCTGTTAGGACACCAGCACTATTACCGATGATGCGCATATTCCACGCACACTTATTTGCCGGCTCACACACATCATCATCGGTAATTGCTATGTCATGTACACTTTAGATCATATTATCTTTTATGGATAGAATCAGTTAACAACTAGACAGACATAATATTGTGATTATTCTCTGACATTAGTACAGACATGATATTCATTGCTTAGACATTCATGCATTCATATTTTCATGTTATCATGCAGTATTATGGGCATATGCCGACATTTATCATATAGTTACTCATTATTTTGAGATTTGGATTTCTATGAGATTTCTGGATTTTGGGGAAAACCGCAAGAATATGTAAACACTTCTCTCTCTCCTCCTCCTCTCTTTTTAAAAACATAAGATGCGGTTTTCTCGTGATGTATGTGTCATCCACCATGAGATTTCATGTTTTCTGATGGATTTCGAGACCCGATTCGAGGAGTGGATGAACCGTCTCGGGTACATGGTGGGCCCGGTATGGTACCTCGGGGCAAGAAGATCGAGTTGTAGACGATGAGCCTGGCAGGGGAAGGGTACCTACCGGTGATGTCTGGCGCGGCGGATATCCGGAGGATACCGACCGTTGTCGTGAGATTTGATGTTATGGGCCGATCCGGACTGACGGAGCCCGAGATATTGAGACTTGAGATTTGCATGTGTTGTATCGATGCTTGACACGGATTTCCATGGATTTCATTGTTGAGATTTCAGATTCTTATACACATTTTACTATGATAACAGCTAAAGATTTCTTATACATATATATCTAGATTTCAGGATTTGTTACTTTACATTCATGGTGCATGCATTTCATTTCATATGACATAGTACTATATGAGGCACTGACACGACGCGGAGTATTTGCACTTACACGTAGTATTACTCTGCTATTCTAGATGATTGAGATATAGTAGTGTATTATTATGACCTAGGATAGCGTCGTGCATTCGATTTCTTTTCGTAGATGTCTTCTACTCACGAGTTGGCAACTCACCCCCGTTGTGCCAAATTTTATTACAGGTTCGAGGTACAGGTTTCCCTGGCAGCTTGCTGGCACATCTATTCTTTCAGGGTGATTTGCACGGTAGGTTGGTTCACTTGTATCCGAACCACCATTGTACTTTTATTCTTTCATTTGTACCCAGTAAGCTCCATCAACCATATTTGTATTACTTGATAAGTTTATTGGACCAGTCAATTATTTCGACCTTAGAGTCGCGCATGTATTATTCTGATCTGGTGGTTTTGTTTTCTTTTGAGTTTTGAGCCTCGCCTATTGGCGTTGTATATTATTGTTCTTGTTGTGGTTGTTTCCGCCTGTTGGCGTTGATGCTAGCTCCCGTTTGGGGATGCTTTTAATTGTTTGTCTATATTATACTTGTTGTACCCGTTTGGGGGCCAGTTTTTACAGAGGAGACTCTGCCGAAATTTTTGTTAAAATTTGCTGATGTTTTTATACTTGTTTTCTTTTCTTTTCTTCTTTTTCTTCTTTTATGGTTTAGATTTCTGGGCTTCGGCTTACTTAGGTCACGTGGCGCCTCTAGACGCTTCGTAATCTAAGTGCCGGTCACGTTCCGTACTTTCGGGGCGTGACAGATAATGAGCAGATAACTCAAAAGCAAAACTCCGTCAAGCATCTGCAATCATCGGAGTTACGGTAAAGTCACAAATGTCAAATCCAATACAAAACCAATACGATATAAATCAGAACTATACATGTAAATATCGAATCTATATATGTAATTAGCTGAAGTAAATGCATGCCAAATCTTTTAAGTCGCTATACAACGTGTATAACACTGCACAGTGGCGGACGTCTATCATAAGAAAATAACTATATACATATATACCTTTGTTTGAAATGTACGTTCCGCCGTTTTGGAAACAATTTAGAAGAGTCTCCTTGTTTTAAACATTTCGTGTCATATCAGACACGTAGGTAAATACTGAGGCTATAGCTCACTTTTTGGAAATCCCTTCAATAACTATCAATGCATGCAAAATATATTCAGGTACTGTCCTCTGACTAGTCCTTTTAGTATGAAAACACAACGCAATTATCATAAAAAAACCATACTGCTCTATAAGAAATCAGTCCCAAAATACGCGTATGAATACTACGTGCGTTTGGTGCGCACGATAATCAAAATCCATATACGTGCCATATAAGTGCACAGAAACAAGATCTAAGTGCATCGGGTGTGCACAAAGCATCTGTCGTAGGCAACGTGTGTGCCTGACAGCAAAAGCAGGTGCATCTAACATGCACGAAAAAAATCTCGATTTAGTGCATCTGGTGTGCACCAAAATCGAATCTCAAGACATGCGCTCAACATGCGCGAAAACCCAAAACCAGGGGCATCTATCATGCACGAAATCATGAAATCCAATATCAAGCGCCGAACATGCGCAAAATCAAATCAGGTGCACAAGGTGCACAAAACAAATATCGAGCATCACAATCGAAATCGAAGTCCAGTACATCTAAGTGCACAAAAGGCGTATCACTGCACTGCAAGCATTTATAAACTATACAGAGTGTAGGAACCAAATCGTGTGCGTGCATACGCACAAAATCAACTCAAATGTCTAAAACCGTAAAATCACAAACATGTGAAACCAAAGCACGAAAACGATATCAAGTGCAACACTGTGCAAAGATCGTAAATCCTCAATCATCAAAATCAAATCATAAGAATAAATCACCCAAAATTTCGAAATCAATAATGGCGGAATAGTATCGCTCAAGTGCATCCTTTAAGAATCTCGGGCCAACTGTCACGTTCACTAGAGGGACGTCTCGTCGATGATCAAGAACTCTGGCCTGCTGGTGTGCGTAACAATGACCACTCCTGGGTCAAGGTCTTCACTGTGAATTACCAATCTCTCGGTCCATCGGCTCATCGGCCCTGTCAGGTGTGCTAACGGGGATGATTCCGTTCTGGCACTTCTCTTGTCATCTCTCGGTCAATCATCACGACCACTTGTAAGACAGCATATCACTGGCGTCGGCCTCTAGCTCTCTGAATGTACGTGACACATCTGATCCTGGGTGCAAGTATCATTGCAGCAGTGTCCTGGAAGGAATCCTACTCACGGTCTCTTCCATGTCTCGTCTCTGCCAACTGTCCGGAAGTCATCGTCCTTTCCTATATCTGCATCTTGCACTGGAACGACTGCATACTCATCGCGACTCCTTCTGGATGGTAAATCCAAGTACCATGCCTCGGCATGCGCATCGCATCCCTGATGTCGGCAGAGTGGAACGTAGTCTCATCAAGATCTCGTACGAACCTCTTACTCTACTTTTCTCTAACGTCGACTGCTTCGGACTCGTCTCGTCGTGGCTGCATGGACTGAGCTCCAACAACTATCCTCGTATCTGGAGTCTCCCAAGAATGCATCTCACCACCTAGCATCCGATTGAAGTCGAACCATCCGATTGATTCGTCAGACCCTCATAATCCCCCAAAAGCTCAACATCTTGGGTACAGTTTAACAGTATCGAATACGTACCACAGCATCGATGGTCCAGCCGTAGAAGGGCAAACCCAAGCCTCACTAATGGCGCCGTGGAACTGCCGCAAACCCGAAGGTTCAAAGGCTTTCACACGGTCATCATGCCGAGTTAGGGTTTCATTCTTCTAGAGGGTCCATAGAATTGCCTGCATGTCTTTCCGAATACTTTAAACTTGGAATAATAGGTTTCTGACATTCGATCGTCTCTGTCGACTCTCAACGTCTCCGCGTGAAGTCCTCTCTTGCTGGAATCAATCTATCTGATGACCTCTCATCGGGTAGGCGAACGAACCACATGCCCTAGTGATTCATCCTCGGGTGACTAGCGACCTTCTATCATCTTTTAGTACAACCTGTACTGCAATAGCTGCAACATATGGGGCGATATCTCGTCGCTCGCAGCAACAACTGGCTCACTCGTCTGCACGCTGAACAGTGCCTCAATCATCATGAGTAAGCAATACACCAACGGTCATCAAAATCTGGCTGGCCTCTATCATTGGCTCAATCCTCTAGTGTCGATCAGCACATCCGAGTAACCTCATAAAGGCGATCCGCCAAACGCTCGTGGCGCGGAAACACAGTAAAAAGACACATCTCCGCAATCGTGTGTCGCCGGAATTTCGTCCTGGTCAATCCTCGTTCGTGACGAGCTCGTGCTGACCGCAACTCTAGCTGTAGCTCTCCCTACCCGTAATCGTGGCAGCAAATCGCAACTGGTACCGATGAGGCTAGATCAGGAATGGATATGATACTGAGCAAAGAAATGTATATCCTAAGGCTCCTTAAGTAGAGTAGCGTATCGTAAGTATGCCGCGGAACATACCCACGGTACGTCACTCTAATTTAGTCACTTATTCCATCAACCAAGGGTCATCCTACGCTCCGAAGGTAAAAGCTAACGCTCTGATACCAACTTTGTCACGTCCCGAAAGTACGGAATATGACCGGCACTTAAACTACGAACGTCTCGAGGCGTACGTAATCTAAGTAAGCCGAAAAACCTAGAAATCCAAACCAAGAAAAGTAGTAGAGTGAAGGAAAACCAATTTAAATCAAGTAGTTTTAATAGAATAAGCCGAATTATGCCCTTTTTTAAAACATCAAATATTTCCTGAAAATTTCGGCAGAGTCTCCTTTGTAAATACTGGCCCCCAAACGGGATACAACATGAATAGTATACAAAATCAATAAAAAGGCATCCCCAAGCGGGAGCTAGCTCTTCGTTAATCGACGGTCACAACCACACAAGTAATATAATATACAACGCCAAGGGCGAGGATCAAAACTCAAAAGGAAACTCAAAACCACCAGAAATCCACAGAAATATAACGCGCGACTCTAAGGTCGAAAGAATAAACATCACTGGTCTCTATCTCTGAAATAAATACATGTTTGGTTGATGGAACTTCTAGATACAACAGAATAATGATATACAAGATATATAATGGGGGTACGATACAAGTGAACCCACCTACTAGCAAGTCACCCGGAAAAGGGAAGCAGTGCCAGCAAAGCCGTAATGAAACCTGTACGGCAAAACCTGCAAGAACTGTGGCATAACGGAGGTGAGTTGCCAACTCGTGAATAGAAAAACATCTACGAATAGAAGCGCATGTATGACGCAATCCTAGGTCATACCATCATAATATATCCTCAACTATATATATAACATGCAGCCTATAACAATGGCTAGGGTATACCTCTAAGCAACGGTAATACCAAGTGCTCGTGTCACTGCCTCAGGTAGCAATATATCATATGAATGATGTATGAATGCATGAAAACAGAATACATGTAAATGAAGAAACAGTTTTCATAATTTAGTGAGATTTCCTTTTTATTTTTAAAATGAGGTATCATAATGAAATCAGCATAAAACAGTGCCTAGCATTGGCACAAAACGTAATCCCAATATCTCGATATCTCTGTATCACAGTCTCTGTACCTCAATATCTCGAAATCTCAATGTCTCAATCACAATATCTAGGGCGCCGTCAGTCCAGACCGGCCCCTACTATCCATCTCAAGACCACGACGGTATCCTCCGGATATCCGACGCGTCGGGTAATATCACCGGTAGGTAGTGCTCCCCTGCCAGGCTCAACGTCAGCAACATGACCTTCTTGCCCCGGGGTACCTTACCGGGCCCACCATGTACCCGAAACGGTTCATCCATCTCCTCGAATCGGATCTCGAAATCCATCAGCAAACCCATGGTGGACGACTCATACATCATGGGAAAACCGCATTTTTATTTAAAAAGAGAGAAAGCAGTTTATATATGTTTTGCGGTTTTCCTCCAAATCCAGAAAATATCATGGAAATCCGAATCATCAATAGCATGTAAAACCATGAATATAAGCATGAGCATCCATGAATGCGGCATATAATGAATAACAGTAGGCATGAAGTGACAAGTAACAACTACAATGTCTAAACTAGCATATAAGGCAAGCAACTAATCATCATGTCAAAACTACTAGTTAACAAGCTACAATAGGCAATAATATTTTCTAAGGTGTGCGTGACATGGCAATTACCGATGAAGATGTGTGTGAGCTGGCAAGCAAGTGTACGTGGTACATACACATCATCGGTAATGGTGCTGGTGTCCTAACAGTATGATATCAACAATGCAATAAGAAATTATAATATAAGTATGCGATGCGGAGCGAACAGTAATAATGAGCGGAATACTATACACAAAGATAACTAAACTGCATTATCCTAATATAAGTCCTACAATAGTGCCTTTTGAAATAACACGAATCGCGGTGTTTTGAAAATAAGGGCTACGGTGTTTTTAGGAAAAGATACGTCTTTTGAAATATCCGTAGAATCCCTTGACCTGTCTTTTAAAATACCCACAATTCGTAAGCTTTTGAAATAGGTAGGAGTCGAATCTAATCTAACAACTAAACTAAACTAAAGGGCTAAGCTAACAAGCTGGACTACAGGTAAGGAAACCGCCTAACATCTGAGTCGATATATATACATACCTGTATATATATTAGTCGGTGATCCCGCCTCAATAATATCATATCCGATACCATATCTATAATCAGACATCCCAAGTCAAGAGTGCGGATCAATCATCAAAATATAGCTCGTACGTAAATCCGTCGTACGGCATCCCCAAATCTGGGTATGGGTCAATATCATATTCATCACACTATTCATCCGGTATTCTCTTTATCAAAGATCATAGTCTAGGGTACTGACCTATGTCTAGTACAATACTAATATCATCAATATAGTCATGATCTGGCTACTGATCGACAGTCTCGTACAAACCGATATCATCAGCACATATCATCATCAAGGGGTATACATCGCCCAATACGGCCTAGTATCAATATCCTAGCATATCATATCTCATATCCCGATCACATGTCGACCATTTTATTTATAGCACTATTCACCCGTATCGTCGTTCAAAGACCCGCTATAACATCCGGACGTATCTCAAATACGAATCCTGCCATATCACCGATATCACAACCTCAACACAAATCTCATCGACTCATCTCAAACCTAAGTATCATCCTCAAATCCGTATGTGAACACATAGTCCCATACCCATGGGAACACATAACTATATATTCCCGAATAAGCACAATGAAAGAAGAAAGTATGCAAGTATGGATGATTGTGTGCATGTGTGGTGCGACCACTACTCTAGGGTTTCGCGACACTAAATCTTCCAAGAA
This sequence comes from Agapanthus africanus, assembly GCA_030015575.1. Lineage (NCBI taxonomy): Eukaryota > Viridiplantae > Streptophyta > Magnoliopsida > Asparagales > Amaryllidaceae > Agapanthus > Agapanthus africanus. Next base: position 487,869,557 of record CM057341.1, read on the forward strand.
CACCAAATATCCATATTATCATCAATATACTCAAACAAAATATAATCAATATATATATATGTGTGTATACGTATTCGTATACATCACCACTAACTACGGGGGTGCTATATGCCATCCACCCGACTTCTCCCCGTAGATATAAATCTACTCACCTGGTCTTCGCTCACCGAAATCGATGATGCCGTGCTTCTTCACCTCGGAATCCTTACAAGGATACCTACAACAATAAACAGTCGCAATATGTATTAACATCGAGGCAGAAAACCGATACAGCGCACAATATGCTCATAGGTTGGAACCTATGGCCTAAACATGCAAATCAATCAACCAATCCCTGTTGTCGATGTACGAACACCCAACAACCAAATACAAATTCAAATATCAAGAAAGTGCATTTTAAAATACGGAAAACATCGCCTAAAACACACCAAAATGCTCCCAGATTTTCCCCAAGTGACAATTAGCCAAAACTGCATATAGGAGGGGTCTAATTTAGTGCAAAATGAGCCCTGGAACAAAAATGAACCCATTCCCCTCTACTCTGGCCGCAAATTGCGGCCAGAATGATTAAATCTGCGGCCATGGGTTTGAATTAGGGGCTCGGGTCTTGGTAGTAGCTTCCTAGATGCGTGCACGACTCACTGTTAGCTCAATTTTATTTTAGGGGTCTCGGGGTAATAGCAGATTCTTAAATACACACCCAGATTTCACAATATCTCCGATATCGGTTTCTAAATCCGTATTCCGGGTTTCAAATCTCTGTTTTGGGTCATAAATCAAGCACTAGGATGTTGGGGTGGCCTCTACTGATCTCAATTTCACAACACAACTCTCAATTCTCTCAAACCCTAACTTGGTCTTCCTTAAGTCCACAACATCACCCGATATCGATTCAATTTTAACATAAGGGTATAAGTAATGCAAAAACTAATCTAATGGTTCAGTAAATACCTCATTTGGCAACTCAAGAATTTTCTTGAGTTGCCCCTACTGGCCAAAATCCTTGCTTTCTTGGTCCGATATGTTTGTCTCGAGCTCGTGCACCTTTTTAGTGAAATGAAGATAGGTTTTTGAGTTTGTTTTTGTGATGATTTGAGGAGGTGAAGAGGGAGGGACTGAGGAGCTAGGGCAGTAGCAGCAACTATGAAGAGGGAGAGAGGAAATGGTGGTGGAAAAAGGAGAAGGAGCCAAGTCAAAGAAGTCCTCACCTACTCTTTCTCTCTCTCACCATACCTATTTGCTTTTCTTTTTCTTATTTTCTTTTCTTCACTAAATCCCTTCTCACTTGAATAGTAAACCCAAATGAAAAGCCATGGTAGAAATGCACAAGTGTAGAGAAAAAGATATGTGCATGTTTTGCACAACATTGCTAAAAACCGATTAGCGATTTTTAATCGCGATTAGCACTAATTTAGCTTATAATTAAACATAAAAACTTAAAAATGGCATAATTCCATAAAATACCCTATTTTATAATTTTCCATAATTTTTCCAAAATTTTCCCCATTTATTTATATTTAATTATACCGAAATATTAAAATATTCATTAAAATAATATTAAATTATAAAAATTCCCAAAAGTAATATTTTATTATTTCGAAATGTTACAGTACCAATCTTCTTTTTGAAGATCCATTTGCACCCAACTGCTTTTTACCCCAGGAGGAGCAACTTCTAAAGTCCATACTTTATTGGTGTATATGGATTCCATTTCGGATCTCATAGCATCCAGCCACTTCACTGAGTCGCTACTCGTGATAGGTTGCTGAAAACTAGTAGGCTCATCATCATCGATGATGCAATCCTCTTGATCCCCATCAAGAAGAAAACCATAGTATCTTTCAGGAGGATGAGAAAGCCTACTAGATCTGCGGAGTGGCGTTGGTTCGTCATGTTCTATTGAAATCTGAGATTCTTCTAAGTCCTCGGCTGCAGTTGAGGTTCTGGAATTTGTTCCATTTCTACCACACTCCCACTAATATCTTTTGCAAGAAATTCGCTTTCTAAGAAGACAATGTGGCGAGTGACAAACACCTTTTGTTCTTCAGTGTGGTAGACCATATACCCCCTTGAATGCTTGGGGTATCCTACAAACTTGCACAAAACCGATCGTGCCTCGAGCTTGTCCGGATTATGCTTCTTAACATATATCGGACACCCCCATATCTTGATATACTTGAGATATGGTCTCTTCCCACACCACATCTCATATGGAGTGGTAGGTACAGACTTAGTTGGAACTCTATTGAATAGGTATGCGGCTGATTCTAGAGCAAATCCCCAAAAGAAAAGTGGCAACTCAGCACTACTCATCATTGAACGCACCATATCTAATAGCGTGCGATTCCTCCTTTCTGATACACCATTATGCTGAGGTGTATAAGGCGGAGTAAGCTGAGAGAGAATTCCATTCTCTTTTAAGTATTCAAGGAAACTGGTACTTAAGTATTCTCCACCTCGATCAGATCGAAGTGTCTTGATGCTTTTACCAGTCTGTTTCTCTACTTCATTTTTATACTCCTTAAACTTCTCAAAGGCCTCGGATTTATGTTTCATTAAGAATATATGTCCATACCTAGAGAAGTCATCAGTAAAAGTTATGAAGTAGGAGTGACCGCTTCGTGCATGCGTAGACATCGGACCACATACATCACTGTGTACTAGTCCCAAGAGTTCAGTGGCTCTTTCTCCGTATCCGGTGAACGGAGATTTGGTCATTTTTCCTTTGATACATGATTGACAAGTTGCATATGATGAATATTCAAACAGATCTAGATATCCATCTTTATGTAACTTAGTCAACCTTGTTTCATTTATATGACCAAGTCTACAATGCCATAGGATGGCTTGATTCGAATCTGGAGCCTTTCGTTTATGCGTGTTTTGAATATTGAAAATTTGAGGTTGATTAAGTATGTATATGCCGTTTTCCAATGTGCCAAACCCAATCAGTTCTTGATTTAGGAGAATGTTCATGACATTTCTTTCAAGCGCAAAATTATATCCTTTATTAGACAACAAAGATACTGATATAATATTACACAACATATAGGGAATACAAAAACAGTTGTACAATACCAAAATGTGTCCACTATTCAACCCTAGGTGATATTCCCCTATTGCAACTGCATCTACATGCATTCCATTGCCCATCCGGAGAGTCATATCACCTGCCACCAGTACTCTACTATTTCTCAGATCCTGCAAAGAATTACAGATGTGAGAACCAGAACCGGTATCAAGTACCCATGAAGTGGAGTTTACTGAAAGACAATTTTCGATTGCGAACACACCTGAAGCAGAAGCAACAGCTTGCTTCATGTCCTTGGCTTTGAAGGCCTGACAATCCTTCTTCCAGTGCCCTTGCTTGTGACAATAGAAGCATTCGTTCTTTTCTGCCTTCACCCTTCCTGCCTTGTTCGTTCCCTGCACCTTCTTGACCCCATCCTTCGGTTTGGTGGCTTTCATCTTCTTCTTCCCTTTAGCTTTCGCTTTAAATTTAGAAGAAGATGATTGGCCAACATACAGAACAGGGGTCTTCTCCTTTTTCAAGGAGGTCTCTGCTACCCTCAACATATTGAGGAGTTTTGGAAGATCCGCTTCCATTTCGTGCATGTTGAAGTTCAGCACGAACTGAGAGAAGGTGTGGGGAAGGGACTGCAAAATCAAGTCGATATACAAATCATTCTCTAGCATGCATCCCAGGTTTGCGAGTTCCTCAATGAGGGTGATCATTTTGAGGACGTGCTCTCCAACAGGCGATCCTGGAGCTAGCCTCATCTGGAAGAGTTTCCTTGAGGTTTCGTACCTCGCGATACGGGAGTGTTCACCATACAATTCCTTGCAATGGAGGAATATGGATATAATATCCATACTCTCGTGCTGTTTCTGGAGTTCATTATTCATGGACGCCAGCACGATACACTTAGCTCGCTCACAGTCTAGATCCCAGGTTTTGCGAACTTCCTTGTCCGCAACTGAGGAATCTGGTCCTGGGATAAGGGGAGGAACAACGGTGGTAACATATGCAACTTTGTCATAAGTCAGCGTAATATTGACGTTCCTTAGCCAATCTTTATAGTTCTGCCCGGTCAGTATATTCTTTTCAAGTAATAGTTTAAGTCCAGTCATGGTAGCTGCCAGAGAGAGAGAAAAGAAACACTCAGCATACGCTCTTGCAAGTTTAGATTGGTTATTAATTTATCTAAACAGGATGGCTCCCACTGTTTCCTCAAATCCTTCTTCAAAACCTAAAAGAAGAACTAGTCAGGATTTAATCACACGTCACAATTCTTGCTTAACCTTTCAGCCAGGCTGGTGTTGGTACTTCGAGGGAGGTTTTCCAACGCTTTCGCGAAGTTCCTTAATTAAAGAACCTCTTTTCCCTGGAGGCGTAGCCCCTCTAACACCTTTCTAGGCACCTACTTAGTTTATAGCATTGATTGTTAAGTGAGAGAAATTCCCAAGAGTAATCCTACTCATCAGTGAGATCGGGATCCAACTATCATTGCATGATGCCCTAGATGGAAGCCACTCTAGTCACCACACTCCAGAATGTAAGCTAAATCTGCAAGTTTCCTTTATGTTTGAAACTCCCGATGTGATTTTTACCCCAAGCTCTTATAGACCTTGACGTAGGCCAACAAGTCATAAGACGCAAGTCAAGTTCTACCCGTCATTGTCCTGATCAATTTAAATACATCATACAAGCCCTTGACGTAGGCCAACAAGGTGTACGTCTATATTAAACTAATGCATCTATCTATGCAACAAATAGGCACACACTGCTACCATACACTATGCCTTGACGTAGGCCAACAAACATAGCATGAATACGATGTGCTGTCTATCTAAAACGACGGAGGGTTACGGCTGGTTATTGGCAAAAAGCCATTAACGTAATGAACTTGATTTGATCGAAGGAACTAAGATAGCTTTTATTAAAAGGAGTGGTTTAAGCTCCGCATTTAAATTTGCTTTTTCAAGAAAACCGAGTGGTTTTTAGAAATTGTTCCAACGATTCAGTTTAGGTTTTATTTTCTTTGCATTAATAATAATGCGTCCCATCTTTAACCTATCATTACAGATAACAACGAAAATACAACGTCCTCTTATGCCATCCGCATTCGCCACGGGGTCCCGTCATCACCCGTTAGGTTACTTAACTAACGACAGAGCGGGGGCTGGGCTAGCGCGGGTGTAAAACATAAGCGACGTCTAAATAGCTGTCATATATAGATATTGTACATTCGTCAGACACAATAATAGGCATTCCAGATCACAGATAAACAATATTGGATTTGCAAGCAATTCGAATTTCTTTTGAGCCTGCAATGAAAGACGGATTACACAGTTGTGATGAATAGCCATTTTCCCACCCCAGACCCCTACGGGTACAGCAAACTATCCGCCAAGTACCAGAAGTGAAGCGGTCTGCCCCAACACTTCAAAATACCCGGTAGTTTGTGCACCCCACCTTGGGTCTATCCTAGGAGCAAAAACAGTAAATAGAAATAATACAACGGTGGCTACAACCGCAACCTGGATGTGCCCCGCAAAATAATATTACAACTTATTACATTTACATCAAATGAATTAATACAATAACCCATCACAAAACCCGGCTAATCACCACAACAGTCCAATACAGTTTATATACACAAACAGTTATATATAACATCACAGATATGTGCAACCCCCTGCCAACCGACATACTAGCAGTTAGGGGAGGTTTACGAACACATAATACATTTCACAGATATAATCAAACAAGCAAATACCGTATAATTTCGATCGATTAAACACATTTAATTTTGCTCCAATACTTCTCTATAAATCTGAAACCTGAACAAAAATAAAAATTACCAGAAAACACCAAATATCACAGAGAATCAACACAAGAAACTTGGGATGATGAGTCGTCCAAAGCGCGGCAGAATCGCGGCGGATCGGTGGGATCGGCCGCGGTTCCGCGGTGCCATGGCCGATTCATGAGCCCAATTTTCTTGGGTGTTCTAATAAATTCATTTAGGTCATTCGGAAGGTCCCTGAAAAATTTTTGGACCTCATTTAAAATTATACAGAAAGTTCATGATATCGGGATTTTTCCGGTTTGTTTTTTCGTTCGAAATTCATACAAATTTGCAAGTGTGTTAAATATTGTTTAGCTAGGCTCTGATACCACTGTAGGTCGATGTTCAACACCCCAATACTTATGGGGAGGCGGAAATATGAATAACAATCTTGTTCTATGGTTAAACATCGAATAACCGTATGAATCGTTTGCTAAACAAGTTTTAACAAAAGCTATAGAGTTCTAAACTACTATGTTAAGAGATTATACCAAACGTTTCTACTCCTTCGTCTTTATGTTATCTATGGCCTCTTTAGATCTCCACGTCCTCCTCAGCTTCCTTCCGTGATAGACGATCCACCCGAGAACCCTAATCCAAGCTATAACCTCTAAACTTGAGGTTACTTAGTTTCTCTAGTTGCTAAATAGAGTAGCTAAGGTGATGTAGAGATGGGTTATGGAGTAATTAGTCTTTCCTAATCCTTGTTATCAACTCATGAGGGGTAGGATTAGGCTTTGGTGAAGGAGAGAGAGCTTGAAGAGAGAGAGTGAGAAGATGATAATGATAATAATAATAATAATGAAATAGCTTCTCACTTGATATATGAAACATAATGAATAAAAAGAAATGAATAATATGAGATTATTCATCATGTTTCATAAATGCAAGTGGGTGATTCATTATGTGAGTCATTAAGCATTTAATAATGCATTAATGACATGATGAATCACTCACAACGAGTCACTAAATCATTAAATGAAAATGCCACCTCTCCCTCCATGTCACATCCTTCTAGAAGCTTCTCGGAAAAATACGAGAACGCCCCTCTCATCCGTGAAAACACGGAAAAACTTTAGACTGTATAAATCCAATAACTTGATACTAGAATCTGGTTTAAACCAAAGCCAGCTAGTAAAAACTGTCCGAATGTCGTACGTGCATTTAAACACGTACGTGTTCGAACCTTTGTCGTAAAACCATACGACCTCTATATCTTTTCGCTTGGGTTTGGGAAATCTCTGTGTGGGACTCTAAAAACTCAACTACTACGCTGGCAGTGGGTTTAACCACAGACCGCAAGTGGCACTAGCTGTACGTAACGGTCCTCAGGTAGTTGTCGATAAGAAAGCCGATGAGGTAACCCATCTGAAATCCTACTGAGCCTGTCCATGACAATATCCGCGCAGTCCGGTCTGTTCGTCTATGAGTATCGCATGTATGGTCTAGGGAGGTGGTGGACGTCAGACCTCTAATAACCGTACAAGTCGTGTCGGTATGGCTCAAGACCACCCGAGAATCTACTGATCAATCCATCAGTAATTCTCAATCAGCCCTGGCCAGGGACTTATGGTAATGACCAACCGACCACAGTGCGATATCAACTCCCAATACCGGGAGAGACGAATCCCTAACAGTCGCTCACTGCCTCCACGTGGCTCGGGACTGTGCCCAACTAAAACCTGTTTGCACGACTCCTTTGAGCCGTGGTAGGGTAATAATCAAAGCACAGTGGGAACTCACACGAGACAAATGATGACCTTAAGTCAACGGACTATCTGCGCACATGTCACCTGAGAACTGCTATCTGACGTTAGGTATAATACCATCCAGTCAGTTCTCGGCGAGTCTTGTCCGGTGTACTCACACCCAGTGAGCATCTGTATACAATCTTAGGTGAACACCACCAATGGTTGCGGGACCAATCCATCGCCCCTCGTCAGGGTCTAGATATGTATACACTAGTCTACTCCGGAGTATCGATGCCCAATCTCGATACTCCTGCGACCAGGGACATCTAAGGGTGTGTGTATTGACTATCCAGCTCCCACTAGTATGACTGCCATCACAACGCCGGTAGTCAGACAAACACCCTATGGGCTTTATCAACATATATATATAAATACCAAGTAAAATATATCATACGTTAAGACAAAGTCAAACCAAATAGCGTACTATCATATCAAGCAAGACTGTCATGTACATACATATCCGAAGCATCCTATACAATGTAGGCCTCTAGGGCATATATATCCAACACTATCTCATAGAAGGTATGCAATATCATTGCAAGTTTCAACACTTGAAACTCCCAATAATATTTTACCCCTAGCATCCTATGACCTTGACGAAAGCCAACAAACCATAGACTACTAGTCAAGTTCAACCCATACATTTCCTGATTGAATTAAACCCACCTGCACGACCCTTGACGAAAGCCAACAAAGTCGCACGACTACCCTAACTCAATCCCATCATATGCTTATGCAGATAAGCATAAATAGCTACCGCACACTACGCCTTGACGAAAGCCAACAAACGTTGACTGAATACTATGAAGTACTTATCTGAAATGACGGAGGGCTACGACAGGTTTTTAAGAAAACCTTTTGCGTAATGAACTTGATATCGTTGTAGAATCAAATGATTTAATGGAGTGTTTTTTAGGCCTTTACTAGTTTTGTTAAAGAGGTCACTCCCGGTGAAGGGATCTCGGCTCTTTCCTCGTCGAATGAGGTGCGGGATATTCACAATACCACTATGCAAAGCAAAAACTAGAAAAACAATCAAAAGACAAAAGTGAGGGTTATAGCATCTGCCAGTTTTTTCTAAAGAGGTCACTCCCGATGAAGGGATCTCGGCTCTTTCCTTATCGAATAAGGTGCTGGATATTCTACAAGGAATATCGCTATGCAAAGCAACAACTAGAGCTACCTGTTTTTGAAAATTTGATTCCACAACATCTTCAGGTTTCTTTTATTTCATTATTCTCATTAATGAAGTCCGGTCTTTTAAGTTTACCTAAACATCACAGATAAATACAACGTACGCTTATGCTATCCGCATTCGCCTCGATGTCCTCTCGTGCACCGTTAGGTTAGGTAACTAACGGCAGAGCGGGGCAGTGCTAGCGCAGGTGTAAAACATAAGCAACGTTTATATAATATATCACATATACTATATCCTGTATTCATCTCATCAATATATCAAATGTTCACATCACGGATATCGCAGCAAAAGAAACATATGAAATATTGGATATGCTAGGTTGTCCGTGTTTTATTTTGAGCATGTATAAAACACGGATTCCACGGTCGTGATGAATAGCCAATCCTACACCCCTAGACCCCTACGAGAGCGGCAAGCAACCCTACCATTTCTAGAGTTAGGACACCCGGTCTCGACTCCTCGAGATGGTCTCCCACTGGACCCTAGAACCCGGTTACTTGTGCTCCCCGCCACGGGTCTATCCTAATGCGGAAAAGTAAATAATATACAATGGTGACATCATCCTCAACCCGGAAGTGCCCAATAAAAGAATATTAGATACAATGAATTTTACATGAATGAAAATGAAAAACTCTCATCTCACATAAAACCCCCGGCTATTCAAAACACGACGATCCAATATTACATATCACAGCAACACATAACATCACATGTCATCAACGTAAGTAAATATGCGTATCCCAATTGTCCTGGATGTATAGCAATGAAACAGGCGATACACCATATATTACACTTACGGTCGCAGAAAAGAAAAGTGAAAAACTACAACATTTGGAATCCATAAACACCTTAGACATCGTAAACCCGAAATATCACATATTACGGATTTCATGCCTAACAATTTGAATTCCACATATTGTATCACAATCATAATAATACAAGATGATGTTTAACATTTCGATCGAATCAACATACACTCACAAATTACCCCCGTGAACTCAACACTTGAGCAAAGTCAAAACACTCAAAAAACCGTGCCATAATGTCTATGGACCAGCCGTAGAAGGAGTTAACCAATGCCTCACCTATGACACCACGAAACAACGACAAACCCTAAGGTTCGATCGCGGTTCCGTGGGCATAGAATCGAGTTAAGGTTAGTATATTCTTCTAGAGGGTCCATAGGAATCCTTGCACGATTTTACGAATACAATCAATTTCGGAAAATTACAACATTTGAAAATTTCAGCGGGGTACAAAATGTGGTGTTTGAAGTTCGATCGAACTGCTAAATATAGTCAAGCTTACCAATCCAGTGTTAAATTATACGACTACGAAGCACTCGGAAGTAGCCCGAGGTCAAACTAATCATCACATGAAAATTGGGCTAAATAAACAATACTAGAAAACCCAAAATGGAGACAAAAGAGCACAGGGGAAATACGAGGAGCAGAGGAGGCAGGATGGCCGGCCAGGCCGGAAAACCTAGCAAGGTGCTCGGCCAAAATCCGAGCACCATCCCCCGTATTTCACCCATGTTCATAGTTTGTCCCATATACCATTCTGCACCTGTTTGAAAATTTTTTGAAGGGCTTTATAGAAAATTTACAGAGAGCAAAATGAGGGTTCCATAGTACCGTATTTCGGAGTCGATTTCGTTTTCGTAATTGTTATAACACCGTGTCTAAAATTCTAGCTTGGCTATGTTACCACTGATGGGTTTCCCTTGCACCTAGTCTAGGGTTTGGTAGCATCACTCATGCCACTTTAAAATTTAGAGAGGTGCAAAGCAAACAAACCCTGAATCATTACTAGAATTATTAGGGTAACAAAGTTTGTATCACATACAAAGAACTATCTATCACATAGAGTATATGATTACTACCTTTGTAGTCCGTTCCTTCACTTTATAAGCTCCGAGTTGAGGTCCCTTCGCTGCGATCATCATGTACCTGGACTCTAGAGAGGCTCCATGAAGAGAATGATGCAACCATGCTTCTAATCTTAAAAAACTAAGATGATCTACCTTGAAGAAACACTAACCCAAGCTCTCACTTCACTAATCAAGTATTAGTGATGCAAACACCCTAATCTAAGTGGCTAGAATAGATGAGGATGATGAAGTAGGAATTTTGCTTTCTTTTGTTTTCAATTTCTCACTTTAAATCATCACAAACAAAAATCAAGCAAGCTTTTTGAGAGCTTGAAGAAGATGAAGAACAAAGTGATGAATGAATTATTGTTGAGGTTAGAAATACAACCAAGGTTAAGTATGTGTCATGGCTAACTCATGTAGAGAATAAACCTTAGGCTAGGGTTAAAGTTGGGTTAACAAATATCAAGCTAGAAACAAAGAGGGTGGACTTTGTCAAAGGTCATGAAGCTTCCTCAAAACTCATCCAAAAGAAAATCCACACAATTTGAATTATTTCATAATAAAATGTTAACCCAAGTTTAAAACCCTAACATGGTTTAAACCCTAGTTGCATTTTTAACCCTAACATGTTACAATATTATATATCGCATATACAATATTTTGTAACAAATGAAAATATTTCAATTAACATATATCACATATACATCAATGTATTATCAAGTGAGAAAAAGAATCTTTAAGTGAGCTTATATTAGTTAATGTAATGTAATATATCAAATATAAAATTATACATTAAATTATCGAATCAACACTTGATCCGATAATCCGGCTATTTCACAAATAACCGACTGATATAAAATGTTTCAGTTCATTGAATCAACATTTGATCTGATGATCCGGCTATATCACATATACCTGGCCAATACCATATATCGCGAGAATCTAATACGGTATCACATACACGTATTATTCTCAGTCCCGCACATATCACATATGTGCTCCTACTCCGTTTTGCCTGTGCCGGGAAACCTCTGTGTAGGACTCTAAAGAATCGTCAATACGCCGACTGTAAGTCGATGTACAACACCCCACGACTTGCGGAGAGGCGGAATAATGAAAAACGATCTTGTTTAAAGCGTAAGCATCGACTAACCGAGAATCTTTGCATAAACAATAACTAACAACTAACATAGGAGTTAACAACTACTATGAAAAGTGATTATACCTCAAGATCCGAGTCCTTCGTCTTGTCGTTCTCCACGTCCTCTCCGGCATTCTCAAAGTAGTAGAAGATCCACCCGAGAGCTTTACTACAAGCTTCACCTCAAACTAGAGGTAACTAGGTTTCTTAAATCGCTAATCTAAGCAACCTAGGTGATATAGAGAATGGTTAAGGATTAAGTAGTCTAATCTAATCCTTGTACTCAACACATGAGAGGGGAGGATTAGGGTTTGAAGTGGGAGAGCTTGAGGAGAGAGAAAGTGAGCAAGAGAATGAGATGAGAAAGTGAGCTATCATAATATATATCAAGCATTATGATTTATCAAATAAAAGAAATAAATGATTAATCATCATGCTTAATAAATATGAGAGGGTGATTCATCTCCATGAGTCATTAAGCATTTATGATGCATTAATGACTTGGATGAATCACTCAAATGACTCACTAATCTCATTTAATGCATATGCCACCTTAACCCCCAAGTCACCATCTTCTAGAAGCTTCTCGCGCAATTACAAGAGCACCCCTCCTATCCGTGAAAACACGGAAAAACTTTAGACTGTATAAATCCAATAACCGGATACTAGAAACTGGCTTAAACCAAAGCCGACTAGTAAAAACTGTCCGGATGTCGTACGTGCGTAAACACACGTATTCATCCGAACCCTTGTCGTAAAACCATACGACCTCTATATCGTTTCGCCTGGAGTAAGGAAACTCTCTGTGTGGGGCTCTAGAGACTCGACTACTACGCTGGCAGTGGGTTTAAACACAGACCGCAAGCGGCACTAGCTATACGTAACGGTCCCCAGGTAGATGTCGATAAGAAGGCCGATGAGGAAACCCATCCGAACTCCTACTGAGTCTGATGTGACAATCTCCGTAGAGTCCGGTGTGTTCGTCTAAGACTATCGCATATCGGGCCTTGGGGGGTGGCAAGCGTCAGTCCCCTAATAGCGGTATAAGTCGTGTCGGAGTGAAGCCCATTACACCCTGAGAAACTACTGGAACCTACCAGCAAATCTCGCTTGCCCTGGCCAGGGACTTTGCGTAATGGCTCTCTGACACACCGCGGTATCAACCCACAATACCGGGAGAGACGAATCCTGTATAACCGCCACTGCCTCCAAGTGCTCGGGACTGCACCCAACTGCTACCTGTTTGCACGACTCCTTTGAGCCGTGGTAGGGTAGAAATCTAAGAACAGTGGGACACACTCGAGACGAAGTAGTAGTGTCAAGTCTGCGGACTATGCTGTACTCATGTCACCTGGGAACTGTTCACTGACGACTGGTATAAAACCAACCAACAGTTCCCTGTGAGTCCTGTCCGGTGTACCCGTAACCTAACGAGCACCTGCATACTATCTCCAGTACTACGTACTGACGGCTGTGGGACAGACCATCTCCCCAACTGGGATGAGAAGCGTACACACTATTCTACTCCGGAGTATCGATGCTCTGTCTCGATAATCCTATGACTAGGGACCTGAATATGGATGTGCTTGTAGACTACCCAGCCCCCACTAGTGTGACTGCCATCACAACGCTGGTTGTCAAGCAAGATCCTAAGAGCTCTATCAATACGTATACTCATATATTAAGATAGAAAAACCATGTAGCATACTACCATGTTTAGCAAGACAGTTATATACATGTGAATATCCCAAGCTTCCATTAAGTAATATACAAACTAATATGATACAATAATGGCCCCTTGGGCATATACACTAACAATCTCCCACTTGCACTAGGGCCATGTACTGGCATATCGAAGACCGATCATCTCGAGTAGCCTCTCGAACTGAATCTGAGGTAGGGCCTTTGTGAATGGATCAGCAATGTTCTCTTCAGTAGCAACTCTCCGAACCTCGATCTCCCGACGATCAATGATCTCCCTGATCAGGTGATACCGCCTTAAGATGTGTCTGGACTTCTGATAGGACCTTGGTTCCTTCGGTAAAGCTATATCTCCGTTGTTGTCGCAATACAGAGGTATTGGATCAACAATGGTAGGAACCACCTGAAGTTCTGTTAGGAACTTCTTCATCCAGACTGCTTCTTTTGCGGCATCGCAAGCAGCTATATACTCCGCTTCTATCGTCGAGTCAGCAACGGTGTCCTGCTTGGAGCTCTTCCAGCACACCGCCCCTCCATTGAGGGTAAAGACATAACCTGACATGGACTTGGAATCGTCCTTATCACTCTGGAAGCCGGAATCAGCAAAGGCCTCCAACCTGAGGTCTTTTCCGCCGTAAACCAAGAACATCTCCTTAGTCCACCTCAGGTACTTGAGAATGTTCTTTACTGCTATCCATTGCTTCTCCCCTGGGTCTGACTAATACCGGCTTACCACGCTCAGTACGTAAGCTACATCTGGTCTGGTGCACAACATCGCATACATTATAGAGCCTACTGCAGAAGCGTAGGGTATAATAGACATGCGTTCCATTTCCAAATCAGTCTTGGGAGACATCTCTTTGGATAGGGTGAATTCATGACAAGCCGGTAGATTACCGCGCTTAGAATCTTCCATACTGAATCTTTTCAGTACAGTGTCGATATACCTGGACTGCGAAAGTCCCAACATCCTCTTTGATCTATCACGATAGATCCGGATCCCCAGAATGTAAGAGGCATCACCCAGGTCTTTCATGGAGAACCTGTGTGCCAAGAATCCTTTGACAGATTGTAACATAGGAATGTCATTTCCTATCAATAGAATGTCATCCACGTACAAGACGAGGAATACGACAGTTCTTGCTACAATTTTACTATATATGCACGGTTCATCTGGATTTTTGATAAAGTCATATTCTTTGACTGTTTCATCAAAACAGATGTTCCAACTCCGCGATTCCTGCTTTAGTCCATAAATGGACTTAAGCAGCTTGCATTCTTTTCCGCTGCTCCCACTCTGATTGAAACCCTCTGGCTGATCCATATAGACGCACTCTTCTAAATTTCCATTTAGAAAAGCCGTCTTTATGTCCATCTGCCAGATTTCATAGTCAGGGAAGACAGCAATAGCAAGAAGGACCCGAATGGATTTGAGCATAGCCACTGGAGAAAAAGTTTCGTCATAGTCCAAACCAGGTCTTTGACGAAAACCCTTTGCAACAAGTCTAGCCTTATAGGTTTCCACCTGTCCATCTACAACAATCTTTTTCTTGAAGATCCATTTGCATCCTATGGGTTTTACCCCATCTGGAGCAAAGTCCAAAGTCCATACTATTTTGGTGTACATGGACTCCATTTCGGTCCGCATTGCATCTAGCCATCGTACCGAGTCACCGCTCTGGATGGCCTCCTGGAAGCCAGTAGGTTCATCATCATCTATGATGTAATCCTCTCTATACCCATCTATGAGAAAACCGTAGTATCTCTCAGGCGGATGAGACGGCCTACTACTCCTGTGGAGGGGTGCGGGAATGTCCTGTTCTTCTTGAACTACTAGTTCTACCAAACTTTCAGTATTAGTTTGTGGTTCTGGAATTTCTTCCAGTTCTATTTCGCTCCCATTTATTTCCTTTTCTAAAAACTGATATTCTAGAAAATGGGCATTACGAGAAACAAACACCTTTTGTTCCTCTGCGTAATACAATAGATACCCCTTGGAGTTCTTTGGATATCCCACAAACTTACACTTTATTTATCGTGCGTCGAGCTTGTCCACATGCTGCTTTTTAACAAAAGCTGGACATCCCCATATTTTCAGATACTGAAGATAGGGTTTCTTCCCACTCCACATCTGATATGGCGTGGTAGGCACAGTCTTGGTAGGAACCATGTTCAAAAGATATGCCACTGATTCCAGCGCATAACCCCAAAAAGATCGCGGTAACTCAGCATTACTCATCATGGATCGTACCATATACAATAGGGTTCGATTCCGTCTCTCCGATACACCGTTATGCTGTGGAGTGTATGGAGGAGTAAGCTGAGAGAGAATTCCTTTCTCTTTTAAGTAACCTAGGAACTAGGCACTCAAGTATTCACCACCTCGATCAGATCTTAGTGTCTTGATACTTTTGCCGGTTTGGTTTTCTACTTCATTCTTATACTCTTGGAATTTCTCAAAAGCCTCGGATTTATGTTTCATCAGATAAATGAATCCGTAACTTGAGTAATCATTCGTGAAAGTAATGAAATAGGAAAAACCACCTCTTGCATGTGTAGACATTGGACCACATACATCGCTGTGTATGAGTCCTAAGAGCTCGCTCTCTCTTACTCCATGTCCAGTATATGGAGTCTTTGTCATCTTTCCTTTGAGACAAGATTGACAAGTGTCATAAATTTGATATTCGAACGAGTCGAAATATCCTTCTCTATGCAACTTAGTCAACCTTCTCTCATTGATGTGACCCAGTTTACAATGCCATAAGAAAGCTTTATTTAAATCTGGAGACTTTCTTTTTAGTGTGTTCTGGACATTGAAAATTTGGAGTTGGTTTAACACATATATACCGTTATCCAGTGTACCGGACCCAATCAAACCATGATTAAGGTGGATGTTTACAACACCACTTCCAAACGTGAAATCATAACCTTTATTTGATAACAAGGAAACAGATATGATATTACACGTTAAGCTGGCTACACAAAAACAGTTATGTAAAACCAAAATGTGTCCACTCGTCAATCCCAGGTGATAATCCCCTACGGACACAGCTCCCATGCTAGCTCCGTTAGCAACCATCAGGGTCATATCACCTTCCTTCAGCACTCTATGGTTTCTCAGTGCCTGCAATGAATTGCAAATATGAGATCCTGATCCGGTATCCAATACCCAGGAAGTAGAGTTGATTGACAGACAATTCTCAATTACAAACACACCTGAAGTCGAAGCCACAGCTTGCTTCGGTTCCTGGTTCTTGGCGTTCCACGCCTTGCAATCCTTCTTCCAGTGCCCTTTCCTATGATAATGGAAGCACTCATCCTGGCCCACTACCGGTTCCGCAAACTTTTTCTTTCCCTTCCCTCCCACCTTACTTACACCTCCTCTAGGTCTGGGGGCGGCCTTCTTTTTCCTTCCTTTGGCCCTAGCCTTGTACCCGGAAGAAGAAGCACCGCTAACAAACATAGCGGGTGTTTCCCTTGCCTTCTGCAAGGTGCCCTCTGCACTCCTTAACATGTTCAGGAGTTCCGGAAGTTCAACTTCTTTTCTTTGAATGTTGAAGTTCAGGTCAAACTGGGCGTAGGTGGATGGAAGGGACTGGAGAATAAGGTCTGTATAGAGCTCATTATCCAAAGTCGTCCCAAGGTCTACGAGCTCTTCTATATAGCCGATCATCTTTAGGACATGTTCTCCTACCGATGACCCGACAGCCAACCTCGCTCGAAACAAGTTCTTAGAGGTCTCGTATCTTGCTATACGAGATTTCTCTCCATAAAGTTCCTTTGTATGGAGAAATATGGCATCAAGTTCCATATCCTTGTGCCTCCTCTAATGTTCATTGTTCATCGAGGCAAGCATGATGCACTTGGCTTTCGCGCAATCGAAATCCCAGGTTTTGCGGATTTCCTTATCCGCATTACTGGATTTAGGACCAGGGACAGCAGGTGCCGTAGTAGTGAGGACGTACCCCAATTTGTCATAGGTCAAAGCCATTTTGACATTCCACATCCAATCTTTATAGTTTGGCCCTGTCAGTATATTTTTCTCTAAAAGTAACTTAAGTCCAGTCATTTTCAGGGTCGCTGCAATTAGGAGAGAGAGAAGAAAACTCTTTAGCATGATGCTCTTGCAAGTTTAGAGTGGTTTTTAATTTATCTAAACTGGATGGCTCCCACTGTTTCTGGAATCCTTCCCCAAACCATAAAAGAAGAATTAGCCAAGACTTTTCTCACTGTACAATACTTGCTTAACCGTTCAGCCAGGCTGGTGTCGGTACTTCGAGGGAGGTTTTCCAACGCTTTCGCGAAGTTCCTTAATTAAATAACCTCTTTTCTCTGGGGCCGTAACCCCGCTGACACCTTTCTTGACACCTACTTGGTTTATAGCATTGATCGTTAAGTGACGAATATCCTGATGAGTAGCATATACTCACAGTAGGTTCGGGATCCAAATATCATCGTATGATAATGTTGAAGGAATCCTACCAACATTCATCAAACTTCAAATGGTATGCAACTCTTTGCAAATTTCAGTTTCTTTAGAAATTCCCGATATATATTTTTGCCCCATGCTCTTATGACCTTGGCGTTGGTCAAAATATCATAAGTCACATGTCAAGTTCTACCCATCATTATCTTGTTAATTTGAACCCATCCGTACATATCCTTGACGTTGGCCAAAATGATAATACGACTGTCCCAAACCAACTCATCTATCTATGCAACAAATGAATACCCAGCAACTACCAAACACTTGCCTTGGCGTTGGTCAAAATACATAGCTTGAATACTACTGAATACCCAAATGAAATGACGGAGGGCTACGAATGGTTTTGGCGAAACCGTGAACGTAGTGAACTTGATATGACCGAAGGAACCTGATAGCTTTTTAGGAGTGGTTAAAGCTCCGCAATTAAAAAATATCATCTGTTTTAAAATAACCGATTGGTTTCTTTTAAATTGTTCCAACGATTCAACTTTTGGTTTATTTTCTTTGCAAAATAATGCGTCCCATCATTAACCTATCATTGCAGAAAACAACGAAAATACAACGTCCTCTTATGCCATCCGCATTCGCCACGGGGTCCCGTCATCACCCGTTAGGTTACTTAACTAACGACAGAGCGGGGGCTGGGCTAGCGCGGGTGTAAAACTTAAGTGACGTCTAAATAGCTATCATATATAGATATTGTATATTCGTCAGACGCAATAATAGGCATTCCAGATCTCATATGAACTTTATTGGGTTTGCAAGCAATCCGTGTTTGTTTAGAGCCTGCAACAAAAGACGGATTACACAGTTGTGATGAATAGCCATTACCCCACCCTAGACTCCTACGGGTACGGCAAACTACCCGCCTAATACCCGAAGTGAAGCGGTCTCCCTCAACAAAGTGAGTAGGCCACTAAACACTTCAAAGTACCCGGTAGATTGTGCACCCCATCTTGGGTCTATCCTAGGAGCAAAAAACAGTAAAATGAAATAATACAACGGTGGCTACAACCGCAACCTGGATGCGCCCCGCAAAATAATATTACAACATATTACAGTTACATCGAATGAATTAAAATAATAACCCATCACAAAACCCGGCTAATCATCACAACAGTCCAATACAGTTCACATCCACAAACAGTAAAATCCATTACAGAAATGTGCAACCCCCTGCCAACCGACATACTAGCAGTTAGGGGAGGTTTACGAACACATTATACAATCACAGATATAATCATATTAGCAAACATCGCAAAATTTTGATCGAGCAAAACACTTTAGATTCTGCTGCAAAACTTCTCTGTACACCTGAGATCTTAGCAGAAAATAAAATATCCAGAAATATCACTGTTAACACAAAGGGCACACTGGAAAAATTTGGGCCGACTCGGCCCTAACTCGGCCGCGGATCCGCGGCTGATCGCATGGATCCGCCGCGGTTCCGCGGTGAGTTAGCCGAGTTGGGGGTCTAAATTTCTTCAGTAGCCCTATAATTTCATGCTTGTTATTCTGAAGGTCCCTGAAAAATTTTTAGGGCCTGTTTTAAAATCGACAGAAACTGTGTTAATGTGACGATGTTTCCGGTTCTTTTTGCTTTCGAAATTCTTGCGACTTTGCTAATGAGTTAATTATTGTTTAGCGAGGCTCTGATACCACTGTAAGTCGATGTACAACACCCCACGACTTGCGGGGAGGCGGAATAATGAAAAACGATCTTGTTTAAAGCGTAAGCATCGACTAACCGAGAATCTTTGCATAAACAATAACTAACAACTAACATAGGAGTTAACAACTACTATGAAAAGTGATTATACCTCAAGATCCGAATCCTTCGTCTTATCGTTCTCCACGTCCTCTCCGGCCTTCTCTAAGTAGTAGAAGATCCACCCGAGAGCTTTACTACAAGCTTCACCTCAAACTAGAGGTAACTAGGTTTCTTAAATCGCTAATCTAAGCAACCTAGGTGATATAGAGAATGGTTAAGGATTAAGTAGTCTAATCTAATCCTTGTACTCAACACATGAGAGAGGAGGATTAGGGTTTGAAGTCGGAGAGCTTGAGGAGAGAGAAAGTGAGCAAGAGAATGAGATGAGAAAGTGAGCTATCATAATATATATCAAGCATTATGATTTATCAAATAAAAGATATAAATGATTAATCATCATGCTTAATAAATATGAGAGGGTGATTCATCTCCATGAGTCATTAAGCATTTATGATGCATTAATGACTTGGATGAATCACTCAAATGACTCACTAATCTCATGTAATGCATATGCCACCTTAACCCCCAAGTCACCATCTTCTAGAAGCTTCTCACGCAATTACGAGAACGCCCCTCCTATCCGTGAAAACACGGAAAAACTTTAGACTGTATAAATCCAATAACCGGATACTAGAAACTGGCTTAAACCAAAGCCGACTAGTAAAAACTGTCCGGATGTCATACGTGCGTAAACACACGTATGCATCCGAACCCTTGTCGTAAAACCATACGACCTCTATATCGTTTTTCCTGGAGTAGGGAAACTCTCTGTGTGGGACTCTAGAGACTCGACTGCTACGCTTGCAGTGGGTTTAACCACAGACCGCAAGCGGCACTAGCTGTACGTAACGGTCCCCAGGTAGATGTCGATAAGAAGGCCGATGAGGAAACCCATCCGAACTCCTACTGAGTCTGATGTGACAATCTCCGTAGAGTCCGGTCTGTTCGTCTAAGACTATCGCATATCGGGCCTAGGGGGCGGCAAGCGTCAGTCCCCTAATAGCGGTATAAGTCGTGTCGGAGTGAAGCCCATTACACCTTGAGAAACTACTGGAACCTACCAGCAAATCTCGCTTGCCCTGGCCAGGGACTTTGCGTAATGGCTCTCTGACACAGCGCGGTATCAACCCCCAATACCGGGAGAGACGAATCCTGTCTAACCGCCACTGCCTCTAAGTGCTCGGGACTGCACCCAACTGCTACCTATTTGCACGACTCCTTTGAGCCGTGGTAGGGTAGCAATCTAAGAACAGTAGGACACACTCGAGGCGAAGTAGTAGTGTCAAGTCTCCGGACTATGCTGTACTCATTTCACCTGGGAACTGCTCACTGACGACTGGTATAAAACCAACCAACAGTTCCCTGTGAGTCCTGTCCGGTTGTAACGTTTTGAAAATCGTTTCGGTCAAATTTTGAAAAAACGGTAAAATAAGGGGGTTTTCTGTAAAAAGTCAAAATGCAAATATCTTTATTATAAAATTAAATATACATATTCTAGCTGTGTAATTGTTAGTATTTGGTGTTTATTGAGCCACTGCTGAAATTTCAAATTTTCTGAATTTTTTTTCGAAATTAATTATTTTAATATTATTTTAAGCCGGTAAGAAAATATATTAAATTAGCAATAAATACAAATTTAAATGGGCTAATTTTAATCTTTAAAATCATGTTAATTAAAATCTAGTTGTAATATAATTTTTTAGTATTTTATTTCAAGTTTTAATTGATTTATTATATGGAAAACAAAAATATAGTTATTTTGAACTAAAACTTGCAAATATGGTTTTGTGGGGGGTCTTTTTGCGTATAATTTTTTTGTAAAGTCTCTCACACTCACCCTCACTCCCCTTGGTCGGCCCCACACTATTGTAGCAGCCCAAGAATTTTATTTCCCTCTTTTTGACCTTAAATCATGTGAGAAATGGGTTAAAATAAGGTTTTTATATATAGTAAAGTAGGTGGGGGTATTATGGTAATTTGGGAGGGCTTTGACTTGGATTCTATTTCCACAACTCCCCCACACCTCTCCCCACTCCCTCCTCAGCCGAAATTCATCTTTTCCCCCCATTTTCCATCTCTTTTGCTTCAAAAATTGCCTCAAAATCCATCAAATAAATCCCAAAATCCAAATCCAACTCCTACCCATTTCTCATTAGCCAAACTTACATGGATCTAGGAGCATGGAAGCTACTTTTGGAGGCTAGAATTTGCATGCTAGATCCTTGATCTTGTGAGGTATAAATCAAGACCTTTTGTTAAATTGTTGTTTGAATACCTTAAATCAAGCATTATTAGTTATTAATTTGGGTTTAATTGTATGTTTGGAAAAACTTAGTAAGGGTTTATGAAATTCAAGTTAGATTTTTGTGTATTTAATTGTGGTTGCAATTGTAGTTCTTCATATTGTGAAATGAAAACCTAATCAAATTTCTAGTTGCAAATTGTTAGTTCGGAATTGTAATATTTAAGCTATATTGCTAGCTAGGTTTTTGTAAACCATGAATTTGATTATGAGAAAAATATAATTAGGTTTTTTCATGACTTCATTAACATTATTAAGTATATTTTAATACTTTAGTTCATGAAAATCCAAGCTAGATTGTAGTTTGTGCATTTTGCTATAAAATTGTTAAAATTGGTTAATATTGCAAACTAGGTTTTTGAAATCGAATTAAATTGTGGGTTTAAAATTTACGTAATGGTTTCTATGGCATAATTAAGATATTAAGTTATCATCTTGGTCACTAGAATTGTTAAAACATCATGTTTTGTACAAAAACGGCGAATTGTGCTTGCTAGATTTTCGGAAAAATGACTTTTTAAATGAAATTGGGGTTTTTGTGAATTTTAACCTATTTTATATTAAAATTAGTGTTCGTGAATGTGCAAATGAGTGTGTTGGGAGTTTTCTCGATGGTTTGGCGTTTGTACGCCGACGTCGAGGGTTTTTGGGTCGATTTGCGAAAGCAACCATAGGTTTTGACCTATGTGGGATTCGTGCGTCGTTTTGGTCATGAGTCGGATTTTAATGCGGTATGGTGCGTTATGATATGTAGGTACCCCATATAGATTTCGAGACGACAAGCAAGCGCGTGGCGACGTTGGCACCGGCGAACGAGGACCAGGTGAGTAGATTTATATCTACGTGGAGAAGTCGGGTGGATGGCGTATAGCACCCCCGCAGTCCGTGGTGATGTATACGGATGCGTATACACACCAACAATTAGTATATGTTATTTGGGATTAATAACGATGTTAGGATGGATATTGGTGTGTTGGATTACTTTAGTGTTGCGAACCCTAGGGTAGTGTTGCACTACACATACACATATACATAGTTGCATACATTCCTTTTTATATGTGCTCATGAGATTCTTTATAGTTATGTGTTCACATGGGTATGGGACTATGTGTTCACATACGGATTTGAGGATGGTATTTGGGATTGAGCTGAGTCGATGAGATTTGTTTTGTGGTTGTGATATCGGTGATATGGCAGGATTCGTACTTGAGGTACGTCCTGGTGTTATAGCGGATCTTGGGGCGGCGATACGGGTGAATAGTGTTATAAATAAAATGGTCGACATGTGATCGTGATATGAGGCATGATACGCTAGGATATTGATATTAGGCCGTATCGGGCGATGTATACCCTTGATGATACTATATGCTGACGGTATCGGTTTGTACGAGATTGTCGATCTGTAGTCAGATCATGGGTATATTGAGGATATTAATATTGTACTAGACATAGGTCAGTACCCTAGACTATGATCTTGAATAAAGAGGATACCAGAGGAATGGTGTGAGGAATATGATATTGACCCGTACCCAGATTTGGGGATGCCGTACGACGGATTTACGTACGAGCTATATCTTGATGATTGATCCGCACTCTTGACTTGGGATGGCTGATTGTAGATATGGTATCGGATATGATATTATTGAGGCGGGATCACCGACTAATATATATACAGGTATGTATATGGACCGACTCAGATGTTAGGCGGTTTCCTTACCTGTAGTCCAGCTTGTTAGCTTAGCCCTTTAGTTTAGTTTAGTTGTTAGATTAGATTCGATTATTACCTATTTCAAAAACTAACGAATCGTGGGTATTTTAAAAGACTGCCCAAGGGATCCTACGGATATTTCAAAAGACGTATCTTTTCATAAAAACACCGTAGCCCCTATTTTCAAAACCCCATGATTCGTGTTATTTCAAAAGGCACCATTTGTAGGACTTATATTAGATTAATGCAGGTTAGTTACAGTTGCGTCTAGTATTCAGCTCCCGCTTATTATTGTGGTTCGCTTCGCATCGCATACTTATGTTATAATTTCTTATTGCAATGTTGATATCATATTGTTAGGATACCAGCACCATTACCGATGATGCGTATGTACCACGTACACTTACTTGCCGGCTCACACACATCTTCATCGGTAATTGCCATGTCACGTACACCTTAGAAAATATTATTGCTTGACTTAGCTTGTTAGTTAGTAATTTGACATGATATTAGTGTGCCTGCCTTATATGCCAGCTTAACATTGTAGTATTTACTTGTCACTTCATGCATACCGTTATTCATTGTTATGCCTATATTCATGGTTTTTACATGCTATTGATGATTTGGATTCGGATTTCCATGAAATTTTATGGATTTGGGGGGAAAACCGCAAAACTTATATAAACTGATTTCTCTCTTTTTAAATAAAAAGTGCGGTTTTTCCCATGATGTATGAGTCGTCCACCATGAGTTTGCTGATGGATTTCGAGACCCGATTCGAGGAGACGGTTGAACCGTTTCGGGTACATGGTGGACCCGGTAAGGTACCCTGGGGCAAGAAGCGCGTGATGATGACGATGTGAGCCTGGCAGGGGAGCACTACCTACCGGTGATTTTACCCGACGCGCCGGATATCCAGAGGATACCGTCGTGGTCTTGAGATGGATGGTAGGGGCCGGTCTGGACTGACGGCGCCCTAGATATTGTGATTGAGACATTGAGATTTCGAGATATTGAGGTACAGAGACTGTGATACAATGATATCGAGATATTGGGATTAGGTTTTGTGCCGATGCTAGGCACTGTTTTATGCTGATTTCATTATGATACCTCATTTTAAAAATACAAAGGAAATCTCACTAAATTATGAAAACAGTTCTTCATTTACATGTATTCTATTTTCATGCATTCATACCTCATTCATATGATATATTGCTACTTGAGGCACTGACACGGGCACATGAGATTACACTCGGGTTAGATATTTACCCTAGCCTTGTTATAGGCTACGTGTTATTCATATATTTAAGAATATATTATGATCATTGACCTAGGTTGCGTTATTTATGCGATTTCTGTGCGTAGATATTTTTCTATTCACGAGTTGGCAACTCACCACCGTTGTGCCCCAGTTTCTTGCAGGTTTGCCGTACAGGTTTCATTACGGCTTTGCGGGCATAGTTTCCTTCGGGTGATTTGCTAGTATGTGGGTTTACTTATATCGTACCCCCATTATATATCTTGTATATCATTATTCTATTGTATCTAGAAGTTCCATCAACCAAACATGTATTTATTTGAGATAGAGACCAGTGATGTTTATTCTTTCGACCTTAGAGTCGCGCGTTGTATTTTTGTGGTTTTCTTGTGGTTTTTGAGTTTCCTTTTGAATTTTGATTCTCGCCCTTGGCGTTGTATATTATATTGCTTGTGTGGTTGTGACCGTCGATTGACGAAGAGCTAGCTCCCGCTTGGGGATGCCTTTTTATTGATTTCGTATACTATTCATGGTGTATCCCATTTAGGGGCCAGTATTTTCAAAGGAGACTCTGCCGAAATTTTCGGGAAATTTTTGATGTTTTTAAAACCGCCTAATTCGGCTTATGCTATCGAAACTACTTGCTTTAAGTTGGTGTTTCTTGCACTCTACATCTTTCTTGGTTTGGATTTCTGGGTTTTCGGTTTACTTAGATTACGTACGCCTCGAGACGTTCGTAGTTTAAGTGCCGGTCATGTTCCGTACTTTCGGGTCGTGACAAAGTTGGTATCAGAGCGTTAGGTTTTACCTTCGGAGCGTAGGATGACCCTTGGTTGATGGAATAGGTGACTAAAGTAGAGTGACGTACCGTGGGTATGTTCCGCGGCATATTTACGATACGCTACTCCACTTAAGAAGTCTTAGGATGTACATTTCTTTGCTCAGTATTATATTCATTCCGATCTAGCCTCATCAGTACCAGTTATGGTTTTGCAGCCACGATTACGGGCAGGGAGAGCTACGGCTAGAGTTGCGGTCAGCACGAGCTCGTCACGAACGAGGACTGACCAGGGCGAAATTCCGGCGACACTCGATTGCGGAGATGTTTCTTTTTACTGTGTTTCCGCGCCACGAGCGTTTGGCGGATCTCCTTTATGAGATTTCTCGGACGTGCCGATCAGTATCAGAGGATTGGGCCACTGACAGAGGCCAGCCAGATTTTGATGACCGTTGGTGTGTTGCTTATCCATGATGGTCGAGGCACTGTTCAGCGTGCAGACGAGCGAGCCAGTTATTGCTGCGAACGACGAGATATTGCCCCAGATGCTGGCGTTAGTGCAGAATGAGTTGTACTAAGAGATGATAGAAGGTCGCTAGTCATCGAAGATGAATGACTAGGACATGTGGATCGTTCGCCTACCCCGATGCGAGGTCATCAGTTAGATTGATTCCAGCTAGAGACGACTTCACGCGGAGACGTTGGGAGTCGACAGAGACGATCGAATGTCAGAAACCTATTATTCCAAGTTTAAAGTAGTCGGAAAGACATGCAGGCAATTCTATGGTCCCTCTAGAAGAATGAAAGCCTAACTCGACTTAATGACCGTGTGAAAGCGTTTGAATCTTCGGGTTTGCGGCAGTTCTATGGCGCCATTAGTGAGGCTTGGGTTTGCCCTTCTACGCCTGGACTACCGATGCTGTGGTATGTACTCGATACTATTAAACTGTGCCCAAGATGTTGAGCTCTTGGGGGATTATGAGGTTTTGACGACTCGATCGGATGGCTCGACTTAATTCGGATGCTAGGTGGTGAGATGCATTTCTTGGGAGACTCCAGATATGAGGATAGCCGTTGGAGCTCAGTCCATGCAGCCGCGATGGGACGAGTCCAAAGAAGACGACATTAGAGGAACGTGAAGTAAGAGGTTCGTACCAGATCTAGATGAGATGACGTTCTACTCCGCCGACATCAGAGATGCGATGCGCATGCCGAGGCATGGTACTTGTATTTACCTTCCAGAAGGAGTCGTGATGAGTATGCAGCCGTTCTGGAACGAGAACAGATCTAGTAAGGAACGATGACTTTCGGATAGTTCGGCAGAGACGAGATTTGGGAGAGACCTCGACAGGACCTTTCTGGGACAAATTACGAGAAGACTTGGACGCAGGAGTGGTCGTGTTACGCACACCAGCAGGCCAGAGTTCGTGATCATCGACGAGACGTCCAACTAGTGACCGCGACAGTTGGCCCGAGATTCTTAGAGGATGCACTTGAGCGGTACTATTCCGCCATTATTGATTTCGATATTTTGGGTGATTTATTCGCATGATTTGATTTTGATGATTGAGGATTTACGATCTTTGCACAGTGTTGCACTTGATATCGTTTTCGTGCTTGGTTTCACATGTTTGCGATTTTACGGTTTTAGACATTTGAGTTGATTTTGTGCGTATATACGCACACGATTTGGTTTTTGCACGCGGTATAGTTCATATATGCTTGCAGTGCAGTGTTACGTATGTTGTGCATTTAGATGCCCTAGACTTTGATTTCGATGGTGATGTTCAATATTTGTTTTGTGCACCTTGTGCACCTGATTTGATTTTGCGCATGTTCGGCACTTGATATTGGATTTCATGATTTCGTGCACGATGGATGCACCTGATTTGGATTTTCGCGCATGTTGGGCGCATGTTTTGAAGTGTGATTTTGGTGCACACCATATGCACTAAATCGAGATTTTTCGTGAATGTCAGATGCACCTGATTTTGCTGTCAGGCACACATGTTGCCTATGACAGATGTTTCGTGCACACCCGATACACTTAGATGTTGTTTCTGTGCATATGTATGGCACATATTTGGATTTTGATTTCCGTGTGCACAAGACGCACGTAGTATTCATACGCGTATTTTGGGGATTGATTTTTCTTATAGAGCAGTACATTTTTATAATATTGCTATGTGTTTTCGTACTGAGCAGGACTAGTCAGAGGACAGTACCTGAATATATTTTACATGTATAGTTTCGAGTTATATCATATTGGTTTTGCTTTGGATTTGGTATTGATGTCTTCCCCATGACTCCGATGATTGCGGGATGCTTGACGGAGTTCTGGTTTCAGTTATATGCTAATTTTTCATGCGCATGCGTTGCGCTACGATTTGTTTTATGTATTTATGATTTCGGAGCCCCGGCGATTTGATAGTTTTGGCTGAAATATTTTAGTATTTAGGGGAAGTTTTAATTTAAATTCGGGGACCGAATTTCTTTAAGGGGGGAAGATTGTAACGTTTTGAAAATCGTTTCGGTGAAATTTCGAAAAAACGGTAAAATAAGGGGGTTTTCTGTAAAAAGTCAAAATGCAAATATCTTTATTATAAAATTAAATATACATATTCTAGCTATGTAATTGCTAGTATTTGGTGTTTATTGAGCCACTGCTGAAATTTCAAATTTTCTGAAATTTTTTCCGAAATTAATTATTTTAATATTATTTTAAGCCGGTAAGAAAATATATTAAATTAGCGATAAATACAAATTTAAATGGGCTAATTTTAATCTATAAAATCATGTTAATTAAAATCTAGTTGTAATATAATTTTTTAGTATTTTTTTTCAAGTTTTAATTGATTTATTATTTGGAAAACAAAAATATAGTTATTTTGAACTAAAACTTGCAAATATGGTTTTGTGGGGGGTCTTTTTGCATAGAATTTTTTTGTAAAGTCTCTCACACTCACCCTCACTCCCCTTGGCTGGCCCCACACTATTGTAGCAGCCCAAGAATTTTATTTCCCTCTTTTTGCCCTTAAATCATGTGAGAAATGGGTTAAAATAAGGTTTTTATATATAGTAAAGTAGGTGGGGGTATTATGGTAATTTGGGAGGGGCTTTGACTTGGATTCTTTTCCACAACTCCCCCACACCTCTCCCCACTCCCTCCTCAGCTGAAATTCTGCTACGACAGCCCCCATCTTTTTCCCCCATTTTCTATCTCTTTTGCTTCAAAAATTGTCTCAAAATCCATCAAATAAATCCCAAAATCCAAATCCAACTCCTACCCATTTCTCATTTTCCAAACTTACATGGATCTAGGAGCATGGAAGCTACTTTTGGAGGCTAGAATTTACATGCTAGATCCTTGATCTTGTGAGGTATAAATCAAGTCCTTTTGTTAAATTGTTGTTTGAATACCTTAAATCAAGTATTATTAGTTATTAATTTGGGTTTAATTGTATGTTTGGAAAAACTTAGTAAGGGTTTATGAAATTCAAGTTACGTTTTTGTGTATGTAATTGTGGTTGCAATTGTAGTTCTTCATATTGTGAAATGAAAACCTAATCAAATTTCTAGTTGCAAATTGTTAGTTCGGAATTGTAATATTTAAGCTATATTGCTAGCTAGGTTTTTGTAAACCATGAATTTGATTATGAGAAAAATATAATTAGGTTTTTTCATGACTTCATTAACATTATTAAGTGTATTTTAATACTTTAGTTCATGAAAATCCAAGCTAGATTGTAGTTTGTGCATTTTGCTATAAAATTGTTAAAATTGGTTAATATTGCAAACTAGGTTTTTGAAATCGAATTAAATTGTGGGTTTAAAATTTACGTAATGGTTTCTATGGCATAATTAAGATATTAAGTTATCATCTTGGTCACTAAAATTGTTAAAACATCACGTTTTGTACAAAAACGGCGAATTGTGCTTGCTAGATTTTCGGAAAAATGACTTTTTAAGTGAAATTGGGGTTTTTGTGAATTTTAACCTATTTTATATTAAAATTAGTGTTCGTGAATGTGCAAATGAGTGTGTTGGGAGTTTTCTCGATGGTTTGGCGTTTGTACGCCGACGTCGAGGGTTTTTGGGTCGATTTGCGAAAGCAACCATAGGTTTTGACCTATGTGGGATTCGTGCGTCGTTTTGGTCATGAGTCGGATTTTAATGCGGTATGGTGCGTTATGATATGTAGGTACCCCATGTGGACTTCGAGACGACAAGAAAGCGCGTGGCGATGTCGGCACCGGCGAACGAGGACCAGGTGAGTAGATTTATATCTACGGGGAGAAGTCAGGTGGATGGCGTATAGCACCCCCGCAGTCCGTGGTGGTGTATACGGATGCGTATACACACCAACAATTAGTATATGTTATTTGGGATTAATAACGATGTTAGGATGGATATTGGTGTGTTGGATTACTTTAGTGTTGCGAACCCTAGGGTAGTGTTGCACTACACATACAGACATACATACTTGCATACATTCCTTTTTATATGTGCTCATGAGATTCTTTATAGTTATGTGTTTACATGGGTATGGGACTATGTGTTCACATACGGATTTGAGGATGATACTTGGGATTGAGTTGAGTCGATGAGATTTGTTTTGTGGTTGTGATATCGGTGATATGGCAGGATTCGTACTTGAGGTACGTCCTGGTGGTATAGCAGATCTTGGGGCGGCGATACGGGTGAATAGTGTTATAAATAAAATGGTCGACATGTGATCGTGATATGAGGCATGATACGCTAGGATATTGATATTAGGCCGTATCGGGCGATGTATACCCTTGATGATGCTATGTGCTGACGGTATCGGTTTGTACGAGATTGTCGATCTGTAGTCAGATCATGGGTATATTGAGGATATTAGTATTGTACTAGACATAGATCAGTACCCTAGACTATGATCTTGAATAAAGAGGATACCAGAGGAATGGTGTGAGGAATATGATATTGACCCGTACCCAGATTTGGGGATGCCGTACGACGGATTTACGTACGAGCTATATCTTGATGATTGATCCGCACTCTTGACTTGGGATGGCTGATTGTAGATATGGTATCGGATATGATATTATTGAGGCGGGATCACCGACTAATATATATACAGGTATGTATATGGATCGACTCAGATGTTAAGCGGTTTTCTCACCTGTAGTCCAGCTTTTTAGCTTAGCCCTTTAGTTTAGTTTAGTTGTTAGATTAGATTCGATTCTTACCTATTTCAAAAACTAACGAATCGTGGGTATTTTAAAAGACAGCCCAAGGGATCCTACGGATATTTCAAAAGACGTATCTTTTCATAAAAACACCGTAGCCCCTATTTTCAAAACCCCATGATTCGTGTTATTTCAAAAGGCACCATTTGTAGGACTTATATTAGATTAATGCAGGTTAGTTACAGTTGCGTCTAGTATTCAGCTCCCGCTTATTATTGTGGTTCGCTTCGCATCGCATACTTATGTTATAATTTCTTATTGCAATGTTGATATCATATTGTTAGGACACCAGCACCATTACCGCTGATGCGTATGTACCACGTACACTTACTTGCCGGCTCACACACATCTTCATTGGTAATTGCCATGTCACGTACACCTTAGAAAATATTATTGCTTGACTTAGCTTGTTAGTTAGTAATTTGACATGATATTAGTATGCCTGCCTTATATGCCAGCTTAACATTGTAGTATTTACTTGTCACTTCATGCATACTGTTATTCATTGTTATGCCTATATTCATGGTTTTTACATGCTATTGATGATTTGGATTCGGATTTCCATGAAATTTTCTGGATTTGGGGGGAAAACCGCAAAACTTATATAAACTGATTTCTCTCATTTTAAATAAAAAGTGCGGTTTTTCCCATGATGTATGAGTCGTCCACCATGAGTTTGCTGATGGATTTCAAGACCCGATTCGAGGAGACGGATGAACCGTTTCGGGTACATGGTGGACCCGGTAAGGTACCCCGGGGCAAGAAGCGCGTGATGATGACGATGTGAGCCTGGCAGGGGAGCACTACCTACCGGTGATTTTACCCGACGCGTCGGATATCCGGAGGATACCGTCGTGGTCTTGAGATGGATGGTAGGGGCCGGTCTGGACTGACGGCGCCCTAGATATTGTGATTGAGACATTGAGATTTCGAGATATTGAGGTACAGATACTGTGATACAGAGATATCGAGATATTGGGATTACGTTTTATGCCGATGCTAGGCACTGTTTTATGCTGATTTCATTATGATACCTCATTTTAAAAATACAAAGGAAATCTCACTAAATTATGAAAACAGTTCTTCATTTACATGTATTCTATTTTCATGCATTCATACCTCATTCATATGATATATTGCTACTTGCGGCACTGACACGGGCACATGAGATTACACTCGGTTTAGATATTTACCCTAGCCTTGTTATAGGCTACGTGTTATTCATATATTTGAGGATATATTATGATCATTGACCTAGGTTGCGTTATTTATGCGATTTCTGTGCGTAGATATTTTTCTATTCACGAGTTGGCAACTCACCCCCGTTGTGCCCAAGTTTTTTTCAGGTTTGCCATACAGGTTTCATTACGGCTTTGCGGGCATAGTTTCCTTCGGGTGATTTTCTAGTATGTGGGTTTACTTGTATCGTACCCCCATTATATATCTTGTATATCATTATTCTGTTGTATCTAGAAGTTCCATCAACCAAACATGTATTTATTTGAGATAGAGACCAGTGATGTTTATTCTTTCGACCTTAGAGTCGCGCGTTGTATTTATATGGTTTTCTTGTGGTTTTTGAGTTTCCATTTGAATTTTGATCCTCGCCCTTGGCGTTGTATATTATATTGCTTGTGTGGTTGTGACCGTCGATTGACGAAGAGCTAGCTCCCGCTTGGGGATGCCTTTTTATTGATTTCGTATACTATTCATGTTGTATCCCATTTGGGGGCCAGTATTTTCAAAGGAGACTCTGCCGAAATTTTCGGGAAATTTTTAATGTTTTTAAAACCGCCTAATTCGGCTTATGCTATCGAAACTACTTGCTTTAAGTTGGTTTTTCTTGCACTCTACATCTTTCTTGGTTTGGATTTCTGGGTTTTCGGTTTACTTAGATTACGTACGCCTCGAGACGTTCGTAGTTTAAGTGCCGTCATGTTCCGTACTTTCGGGTCGTGACACCGGTGTACCCGTAACCTAACGAGCACCTGCATACTATCTCCAGTACTACGTACTGACGGCTGTGGGACAGACCATCTCCCCAACTGGGATGAGAAGCGTACACATTAGTCTACTCCGGAGTATCGATGCTCTGTTTCGATAATCCTACGACCAGGGACCTGAATAAGGATGTGCTTGTAGACTACCCAGCCCCCACTAGTGTGACTGTCATCACAACGCTGGTAGTCAAGCAAGATCCTAAGAGCTCTATCAATACGTATACTCACATATTAAGATAGAAAAACCAAGTAGCATACTACCATGTTTAGCAAGACTGCTATATACATGTGAATATCCCAAGCTTCCATTAAGTAATATACAAACTAGTATGATACAATAATGGCCCCTAGGGCATATACACTAACACCGACAGTAGGTGATTATCATATCAAATACCCACAGGCTGCAAGTGGTCAGCTAAACGTAACAGCCACCCAGGTATTGAGCGATCAGAAGATCAACAAGCAAGCCTATACATTCTTCGGTGAATCCAATCAATAACACACCCGTACAGTCCGGTCTCTTCGTCTGGTATGTCGCATATCCATTCTTGGGGTGGTAAACGTCAGACCCAAGTAACCTATAAGTCATGTCGATATGAGGTCCATAATGGTTCGAGAAACTACTGATAACAATTACCAGTAATTCTCAGCAACCCTGGCCAGGAATTTTCAGTTGTAGCCAATCGAACACAGCGCAACATCAACTCCCAATACCGGGAGAGATGAAACCCCTCCTATCGCTCATTGTCTCCATGTGATTCGGGACTGTACCCAAAAACCACCGTTTTTCACGTTCTCTTGAACGTGGTAAGGTGGAAATCAAAGCACAGTGGGAAACATACAAGACTCTATGACGATCTCGTGTCTACAGACTAACCTGTACCAGTGTCAGCAGAGAACTGCCATCTGATATGAGATATAATACCATCTGGGAGTTCTCGGTGAGTCCGTCCAGTGTACCCAGTCTCCACTGGGCCCCCGTATACTTTCTCTGATGTCAAACACCAATGGATATGGGATCATCCATCGCCCATCTCATTGGTCGAGAAGCTATACGCTAGTCTACTCTGGTATATCGATGCCCTGTCTCGATACACCTACGACTAGGAACATTCGAAGGATGTACTTAGAGACTACACTGTTCCTACTAGTATGATCTGCATCATAATCCTGGTAGTCAAGTACTCATCCTAAGGGCTTTATCAACATGTAACATAGAGAAAATCAGAGTACATGTTAAGATAAAGAGCAACCAGATAGCATACTATCATGTCGAGCAAGAAAGTCCTCCATATATATGTCTAAGCATCCACTACAATATACATCGTATGTACAGTAATGGCCTCTAGGGCATACATATCAATAACATATCTTTATATATATATATGTGATATCATCTCATAGGACACTTGCACCATTACTATTGGTTTATGCTACATGGGAACTATTCATATGGACACACACGCCTTGGTAAATGCTATGCCACGAATACTATATAACTTGTTTAAATTAAAATCTAAAACAATTGCACCATATATGATTTTTAATCCTGCACTTGTATATTCAATTCATCAGGATGGATACGTAGGATTTCTAGTCATATGCATATACCTCATTGCATCATCGTTCATGCATAGTTTTCTAGTCACATATCGTATTTCATATTGTTGATACCATAGGCATTCATCATCGCCGACATGTGTACATAAGGTGATTTTTCTTGAGAATTTCAGTATTATGAGATTTCTGGATTTTTGGGAAAACCGCAAGAATTTTACAAACCAGTTATCACTTTATAATGCAAGTTGCGGTTTTCTCGTGATATGATGTATGTGTTGTCCACCATGAGATTTCTCGGTTCTTGAGTGGTATAATACACCCGATTCGAGGAAGTGGAGGAATTGTATGTGGGTGCATGGTGGACCCGGTGCGGTACCCCGGGGCAAGATGGTCGCAGATGATGGCGTTGAGCCCGGCAGTAGAGCACTACCGACCGGTTATTTGTAACGCGGAGGATATCCAGAGGATATTGACGTAGTCTCGAGATTTGATGATATGGGCCAGTCCGGATTATCAGAGCCATAGATATGATGATATAGGCCAGTCCGGATTGCTGGAGCCCGAGATTTGATGATATGGGCCAGTCCGGATTGCCGGAGCCCGAGATATTGAGACTTGAGATGTCGAAACATTGAGATATTCATATTAGGTGTCGATACTTAACACGGATTTCTATTGATTTCATTGATGATACTACAGTTAAATTACAGAAGTTTTACTAAGATAAGAATACATATTTTCTCGTATTAAACATATGCAGATCTCGTGTTGTTTATGCATTAATGTTGTATACATGCTAGTGCATCGCATCACATTAGTAAAAGTAGGCTGTGACGAAATTGCGTGCATACTTACGATAGCTTTATTAGATGTTACTTACTACTCACGAGTTGGTAACTCACCCCCATTGTGCCACAGTATTTTGCAGGTCCGACCCGTCAGCACAGTAGCGGCGGGCGCACTTCCTCATTTTGTTCCTTTTGCTTGGACTTGCGGCATTGCCCGTTGGTGGGTTGCGAGGATATTTTTTTCCACCTTGTACTGTTATTATATCTAGTATACTCCATCTACCGTTTCTACCACTTTTACCATTGTATTTGCGACTTAGAGATGAGACCGTAAAATTTGTATATATATTTTGTTTCTCTGGGGTCGAGCTCACTTGAGCCGACGTGATGTTTTCTTACTTTTGTGTTTTATATGCTTATTTCTCGATGAAATTACATATATTGCGTGTGGTTGTGTTTGTAAGTCGACGTTAGACACCCCATGAGTTGCGGGGAGGCGGAATAGGTAAAACAATCATTTTTTTTAAAACAAACATCGACAACTTACGGATCTTTGCCCAACCTTAACTAACAACATCATAGGAGAGATTAGCTACTATGAAAGAAGATTATACCTAATGAACCAAGTCCTTCTTGTTCTCGATGACCACCTCCTCGTCGGCCTCCTCTTTGTGATAGAAGATCCACCCGATAGCTACTTCTTCAAACTTGGCCTCTAACTTAAGGTAACTAGGTTACTAAAAGAGCTAATCAAAGCAACCTAGGGGATATAGAGTGGGATTATGGATCAATTAGTCTTGCTAACCCTTGATCTCAACTCATGAGAGGTTAGGGTTAGGGTTTGAAGAGAGAGAGCTTGAGGAGAGAGAAGGTGAGAATAAAAAAATGAAATGAATTATGTCTCATTTTCTATATATCAAGAAGCATAAAGAATATGAAATAAATAATTAAATGATATTAACAACCATGCTTCATTTAATATATGCAATGAATCATCTCATGAGTCAATAAGCAATAAATGCTTCATTAACTCACTTTGATGATTCAACTCATGAGTCACTAATCCATTTAATGTAAATGCCACCTTAGCCTCCAAGTCATCATCCTTCTAGAAGCTTCTCGAGAATTTACGAGAATGCCCCTCCTATCCGTGAAAACACGGAAATAATTTAGACTGTATAAATCTAATAATCCGATACTAGAATCTGGCTTAAACCAAAGCCCGCTAGTAAAAACTGTCCAAACATCGTACGTGCATAAATGCACGTGCGTGTCCGAACCCCGTCGTAAAACCATACGACCTCTATATCGTTTCGCCCGAAGTAGGGAAACTCTCTGTGTGGGACTCTAAAGACTCGACTACTATGCTGGCAGTAGGTTTAACCACAGACCGCAAGCGACAATAGCTGTACGTAACGGTCCCCAGGTAGATGTCGATAAGAAGGCCGTTGAGGAAACCCATCCGAACTCCTACTGAGCCTGATGTGACAATCTCCGTACAGTCCGGTCTGTTCGTCTAGGACTATCGCATATCGGGCCTAGGGGCGGCAAGCGTCAGTCCTCTAAAAGCGGTATAAGTCATGTCGGAGTGAAGCCCATTACACCTTGAAAAACTACTGGAAAACCTACCGTTAAATCTCGCTTGCCCTGGCCAGGGACTTTGCGTAATGGCTCTCCGGACACAGCGCGATATCAACTCCTAATACCGGGAGAGACGAATCCTGTCTAACCGCCACTGCCTCCAAGTGCTCGGGACTGCAGCCAACTGCTACCTGTTTGCACGACTCCTTTGAGCCGTGGTAGGGTAGTAATCTAAGAACAGTAGGAACACACTCGAGGTGAAGCAGCAGTGTCAAGTCTGTGGACTATGCTGTACTCATGTCACCTGGGAATTGTTAACTGACGACGGGTATAATACCAACCAACAGTTCCCTGCGAGTCATGTCCGGTGTACCCGTAACCCAACAGCATCTGTATACTATCTCCAGTACGACGTACTGATGGCTGTTGGACAGACCATCTCCCCAACTGGGATAAGAAGCGTACACACTAGTCTACTCTGGAGTATCGATTCCCAGTCTCGATAATCCTACGACTAGGGACCTGAAAAAGGATCTGCTTGTAGACTACCTAACCCCCACTAGTGTGACTGCCATCACAACGCTGGTAGTCAAGCAGCATCCTAAGGGCTCTATCAATACGTACATACATATTAAGATAGATATAAACCAAGTAGCATACTACCATATTTAGAAAGACTGTTAATATAACTGTGAATATCCCAAGCTTCCATTAAGTAATATACAAGCTAGTATGATACAATAATGGCCCATAGGGCATATACACTAACAATCTCCCACTTGCACTAGGGCCATGTCCTGGCGTATCGAAGACCAATCATCTCGAGTAGCCTCTCGAACTGAATCTGAGGTAAGGCCTTTGTGAATGGACTAGCAGTGTTCTCCTCTGTAGCAACTCTCCAGACCTCGATCTCCCGGTGATAAATGATCTCCCTGATGAGGTGATACTGCCTTAAGATGTGTCTGGACTTCTGATGGGACCTGGGTTCCTTCTCTAAGGCTATAGCTCCGTTGTTGTCGCAATACAGCGGTATTGGATCAACAATGGTAGGAACCACCTGAAGTTCTGTGAGGAACTTCTTCATCCAGACTGATTCTTTTGCGGCATCGCAAGCAGCAATATACTCCGCTTCCATCGTCGAGTCAGCAACGGTGTCCTGCTTGGAACTCTTCCAGCACACCGTTCCTCCATTGAGGGTAAAGACATAACCTGACATGGACTTTGAGTCGTCCTTATCACTCTGGAAGCCGGAATCAGTAAAGGCCTCGATCTTGAGGTCTTTTCCGCCGTAAACCAAGAACATCTCCTTAGTTCTTCTCAGGTAGTTGAGAATGTTCTTTACTGCTATCCAGTGCTTCTTCCCTGGGTCTGACTGATACCTGCTTACCACACTCAGTGCCTAAGCTACATCTGGTCTGGTGCACAACATCGCATACATTATAGAGCCTACCGCAGAAGCGTAGGGTATAACTGACATGCGATCCCTTTCCAAATCTGTCTTGGGAGACATCTATTTGGATAGGGTGATTCAGTAACAAGCCGGTGGATTACCGCGCTTTGAATCTTCCGTACTGAATCTTTTCAGTATAGTGTTAATATACCTGGACTGCGAAAGTCCCAACATCCTCTTGGATCTATCAAGATAGATCCGGATCCCTAGAATGTAAGAGGCATCACCCAGGTCTTTCATGGAGAACTTGTGTGACAAGAATCCTTTGACAGATTGTAGCATAGGAATGTCATTTCCTATCAGTAGAATGTTATCCACGTACAAGACGAGGAATACGACAGTTCTTGCTACAATTTTACTATATATACATGGTTCATCTGGATTTTTGATAAAGTCATATTCTTTGACCGTTTCATCAAAACAGATGTTCCAACTCCGCGATGCCTGCTTTAGTCCATTAATGGACTTATGCAACTTGCACACTTTCCCGCTGCTCCCACTCTGATTGAAGCCTTCTGGCTGATCCATATAGACGCACTCTTCTAAATTACCATTTAGAAAAGCCGTCTTTACGTCCATCTGCCAGATCTCATAATCATGGAAGGCGGCAATAGCAAGATGGAACCGAATGGATTTGAGCATAGCCACTGGAGAAAAAGTTTCGTCATAGTCCAAACCAGGTCTTTGACGAAGACCCTTTGCAAAAAGTCTAGCCTTATAGGTTTCCACCTGTCCATCTACACCAATCTTTTTCTTGAATATCCATTTGCATCCTATGGGTTTTACCACATCTGGAGCAAACTCCAAAGTCCATACTTTGTTGGTGTACATGGACTCCATTTCGGTCCGCATTGCATCTAGCCATCGTACTGAGTCGCCGCTCTGGATGGCCTGCTGGAAGCTAGTAGGTTCATCATCATCAATGATGCAATCCTCTCTATCCTCATCTATGAGAAAACCGTAGTATCTCTCAGGCGGATGAGACGGCCTACTACTCCTGCGGAGGGGTGCGGGAATGTCCTGTTCTTCTTGAACTACTGGTTCTACCAAACTTTCAGTAGTAGTTTGTGGTTCTGGAATTTCTTCCA
The DNA here is from genome assembly GCA_030015575.1 of Agapanthus africanus. Classification (NCBI taxonomy): domain Eukaryota; kingdom Viridiplantae; phylum Streptophyta; class Magnoliopsida; order Asparagales; family Amaryllidaceae; genus Agapanthus; species Agapanthus africanus. Next base: position 487,909,083 of record CM057341.1, read on the forward strand.
GTTCTATTTCGCTCCCAGTTGTTTCATTTTCTAAAAACTGATGTTCTAGAAAATGGGCATGACGAGAAACAAAAATCTTTTGTTCCTCTGCGTAATAGAAGAAATACCCCTTGGAGTTTTTTAGATATCCCACAAACTTACACTGTACTGATCGTGCCTCGAGTTTGTCCGCATGCTGCTTTTTAACAAAAGCTGGACATCCCCATATCTTCATCTGCTGAAGATGGGGTTTCTTCCCACTCCACATCTGATATGGAGTGGTAGGCACAGTCTTGGTAGGAGCCCTGTTCAGAAGATATGCCGCTGATTCTAGCGCATAATCCCGGAAAGATCGCGGTAACTCAGCATTACTCATCATGGAACGTACCATATCTAATAGGGTTCGATTCTGTCTCTCCGATACACCGTTATACTGTGGAGTGTATAGAGGAGTAAGCTGAGAGAGAATTCCTTTCACTTTTAGGTAACCTAGGAACTCGGCACATAAGTATTCACCACCTCGATCAGATCTCAGTGTCTTGATACTTTTGCCGGTTTGGTTTTCTACTTCATTCTTATACTCTTGGAATTTCTTAAAAGCCTCGGATTTATGTTTCATCAAGAAAATGAATCCGTACCTAGAGTAATCATCCGTAAAAGTAATAAAATAGGAAATACCAGCTCTTGCATGTGTAGACATTGGACCATATACATCGCTGTGTATGAGTCCTAAGAGCTCGCTTGCTCTTACTCCATGTCCAGTGAATGGAGTCTTTGTCATCTTTACTTTGAGACATGATTGACAAGTGGCATAAGATTGATATTCGAACGAATCCAAATTTCCTTCTCTATGTAACTTAGTTAACCTTGTCTCATTGATGTGACCTAGTCTACAATGCTATAAGAAAGCCTTATTTAAATCTGGAGACTTTCTTTTTAGTGTATTCTGGACATTGAAAATCTGTAATTGGTTTAAGACATATATACCGTTATTTAGTGTACCGGTCCCAATCAAACCATGATTAAGGTGGGTGTTAACAACATCGCTTACAAACGTGAAATCATAACCTTCTTTTGATAACAACGAAACCGATATGATACTACACGTTAAACTGGGTACACAAAAATAGTTATACAAAACCAAAATATGTCCACTCGTCAATCCAAGGTGATAATCCCCTACGGACACAACACCCACGCTAGCTCCGTTAGCAACCAGGAGGGTCATATCACCAACCTTCAGCACTCTACGGTTTCTCAGTGCCTGCAATGAATTGCATATATGAGATCCTGATCCGGTATCCAATACCCAGGAAGTAGAGTTGATTGACAGACATTTTTCAATTACAAACACACCTGAAGTCGAAGCCACAGCTTGCTTCGTTTCCTGGTTCTTGGAATTCCAAGCTTTGCAATCCTTTTTCCAGTGCCCTTTCCTACGACAGTGGAAGCACTCGTCCTTTGCCACTACTGGCACTGCAATCTTTGTCTTTCCCTTAGCTCCCACCTTACTAACACCACCTCTTGGTTTGGTAGCGGCCTTCTTCTTCCTTCCTTTGGCCCTAGCCTTGGACCTGGAAGAAGAAGCAACGCAAACAAACATAGCGCGTGTTTCCCTTGCATTCTGCAAGGTGCCCTCTACACTCCTCAACATGTTAAGGAGTTCTGGAAGATCAACTTCTTTTCTTTGAATGTTGAAATTCAGAATAAACTGGGCGTAGGTGGAAGGAATGGACTGAAGAACCAAGTCTGTATAGAGCTCGTTCTCTAAAGTCGTCCCGAGATCCGCGAGCTCTTCTATATAGCTAATCATCTTTTGGACATGTTCTCCTACAGATGATCCGACAGCCATCCTCGACAGAAACAAGTTCTTCGAGGTCTCATATCTTGCTATACGAGATTGCTCTCCATACAGTTCCTTGGTGTGCAGAAATACGGATTCAAGATCTATATCCTCGTGCCTCCTCGGATGTTCATTATTCATAGAGGAAAGCACGATGCATTTGGCCTCGCGCAATCTAACTCCCAGGTCTTGCGGATTTCCTTATCCGCATTACTGGATTTTGTACCAGGGACAGCAGGTTCCTTAGCAGTAAGGACGTACCCCAATTTGTCACAAGTCAAAGCCATTTTGACATTCCGCAGCCAATCTTTATAGTTGGGCCCTGTCAATATATTTTTCTCTAATAGTAACTTAAGGCCTGTCATGTTTTGGGTCACTGCAATGAGAGAGAGAGGGAACACTTTAGCATGATGCTCTTGCAAGTTTAGAGTGGTTTTTAGTTTATCTAAACTGGATGGCTCCCTCTGTTTCTCGAATCCCTCCTGAAACCAAAAAGGAACAACTAGCCAGGACTATTCCTACCGTACAATACATGCTTAACCGTTCAGCCAGGCCGGTGTTGGTACTTCGAGGGAGGTTTTCCAACGCTTTCGTGAAGTTCCTTAATTAAATAACCTCTTTTCTCTGGGGGCGTAGCCCCGCTGACACCTTTCTCGGCACCTACTTGGTTTATAGCATTGATCATTAAGTGACGAATCTCCTGATGAGTAGCGGATACTCACAGTAGGATCGGGATCCAAATATCATCGTATGATAATGCTGAAGGAATCCTACCAACATTCATCAAACTCCAAATGGTATGCATTTATTTCCAAATTTCAGTTTCTTTAGAAATTCCCGATATAAATTTTTTGCCCTATGCTCTTATGAACTTGGCTTTGGTCAAAATGTCATAAGTCACATGTCAAGTTCGACCCATCATTATCTTGTTAATTTGAACCCATCCGTACATACCCCTAACTTTGGTCAAATGATAATATGACTGCCCCAATCTAACTCATCTATCTATGCAACAAATGAATACCCAGCAGCTACAAAACACTATGCCTTGACTTTGGCCAAAATACATAGCTTGAATACTACTGAATACCCAAATGAAATGACGGAGGGCTTCGAATGGTTTTGGCGAAACCCTGAACGTAGTGAACTTGATATGATCGAAGGAACCTGATAGGTTTTAAAAGGAGTGGTTAAAGCTCCGCAATTTAAAAATATCCTCTGTTTTACAATAACCGAGTGGTTTCTTTTAAACTGTTCCAACGATTCAACTTTTGTTTATTTTCTTTGCATTAATATAATGTGTCCCATCAATTAACCAATCATTGCAAAAAAAATGAAAATACAACATCCTCTTATGCCATCCGCATTCGCCACTAGGTCCCGTCATCACCCGTTAGGTTACTTAACAAACGACAGAGCGGGGGATGGGCTAGCGCGGGTGAAAAACATAAGTGACGTCTAAATAGCTATCATATATAGATATTGTACATTCATCAGACGCAATAATAGGCATTCCAGATCATAGAAGAACATATTGGATTTTCTACGAATCCGTATTTCTTTTGAGCCTGCAAAGAACGACGGATCACACAGTCGCGATGAATAGCCAAAACCCCACCCTAGACCCTTACGGGTACGGTAAACTACCCGCCAAGTACCCGAAGTGAAGTGGTCTCCCTCAACAACGTGAGTAGGCCACTAAACACTTCAAAGTACCCGATAGTTTGTGCACCCTACCTTGGGTCTATCCTAGGAGCAAAAATCAGTAAATGAAATAATACAACGGTGGCTACAACCGCAACCTGGATGTGCCCCGCAAAAGAATATTACAACAATTTACAAATTACATTTGAATGAAAGAAACGCTCATCTCACATCCACGGCTATCCATTCATGACAATCCAACAAGTCCACAAACACAAACAGTAAAAACCATTACAGAAATGTGCAACCCCCTGCCAACCGACATACTAGCAGTTAGGGGAGGTTTACGAACACATTATACGAATCACAGATATAATCAAATTAGCCAAACATCTTAGAATTTCGATCAAGCAAACGCAATTGATTCTACTCCAAAAACTTCTCTGTGCACCTGAGAATTGAGCAGAAAACAAATATCCCAGAAAAACCAAAATTAACATAGAAGAGTTACTAGGGAATTTTGGGGTGACTCGGCTTCAACTCGGCCGCGGATCCGCGGCGGATCGCTTGGATCGGCCGCGGTTCCGCGGCTATTTGGCCGAGTCAGGAACCCAAATTTCTCCAGTTTTCTTATATTTTCCTGCTTGTAATTTTAAGGGTCCCTGAAAAATTTTTAGACCCTGTTTTAAAAACGACAAAAACTTGGAGAGAAAGTCATGTTTTCGGGATTTTTTCGCGATCGAATTTCTAACGACTTTGCTAATAAGTTAGTTATGTTTTAGCGAGGCTCTGATACCACTGTAAGTCGACGTTAGACACCCCACGAGTTGCGGGGAGGCGGAATAGGTAAAACAATCATTTTGTTTAAAACAAACAACGACAACTTACGGATCTTTGCCAAACCTTAACTAACAACATCATAGGAGGGATTAGCTACTATGAAAGAAGATTATACCTAATGAACCAATTCCTTCTTGTTCTCGATGACCACCTCCTCGTCGGCCTCCTCTTTGTGATAGAAGATCCTCCCGAGAGCTACTTCTCCAAGCTTGACCTCTAACTTGAGGTAACTAGGTTACTAAAAGTGCTAATCAAAGCAACCTAGCGGATATAGAGTGGGATTATGGATCAATTAGTCTTGCTAACCCTTGATCTAAACTCATGAAAGGTTAGGGTTAGGTTTTGAAGAGAGAGAGCTTGAGGAGAGAGAAGGTGAGAATAAAAAAATGAAATGAATTATGTCTCATTTTCTATACATCATGAAGCATAAAAAATATGAAATAAATAATTAAATGATATTAACAACCATGCTTCATTTAATATATGCAATGAATCATTAAGCAATAAATGCTTCATTAACTCACTTTGATGATTCATCTCATGTGTCACTAATCCATTTAATGTAAATGACACCTTAGCCTCCAAGTCATCATCTTTCTAGAAGCTTCTCGAGAATTTACGAGAACGCCCCTCCTATCCGTGAAAACATGGAAATACTTTAGACTGTATAAATCCAATAATCTGATACTAGAATCTGGCTTAAACCAAAGGCCGCTAGCAAAAACTGTCCGAACATCGTACGTGAATAAATACACGCGCGTGTCCGAACCCTGTCGTAAAACCATACGACCTCTATATCGTTTCGCCCGAAGTAGGGAAACTCTCTGTGTGGGACTCTAAAGACTCGACTACTATGCTGGTAGAGGGTTTAACCACAGACCGCAAGCTGCACTAGCTGTACATAACGGTCCCCAGGTAGATGTCGATAAGAAGGCCGATGAGGAAACCCATCCGATCTCCTACTGAGCCTGATGTGACAATCTCCGTACAGTCCGGTCTGTTCGTCTAGGACTATCACATATCGGGCCTAGGATGGCGGCAAGCATCATTCCCCTAAAAGCGGTATAAGTCATGTCGGAGTGAAGCCCATTACACTTTGAGAAACTACTGGAAAACCTACTAGTAAATCTCGCTTTCCCTGGCCAGGGGCTTTGCGTAATGGCTCTCCAGACACAGTACGATATCAACTCCCAATACCGGGAGAGACGAATCCTGTCTAACCGCCACTGCCTCCATGTGCTTGGGACTGCACTCAACTGCTACATGTTTCCACGACTCCTTTGAGCCGTGGTAGGGTAGCAATCTAAGAACAGTGGGAACACACTCGAGGCGAAGCAGCAGTGTCAAGTCTGCGGACTATGCTGTACTCATGTCACCTGGGAACTGTTAACTGACGACGGGTATAATACCAACCAACAGTTCCCTACGAGTCCTGTCTGGTGTACTCGTAACCCAACGAGCACCTGTATACTATCTCCAGTACGACGTACTGATGGCTGTGGGACAGACCATCTCCCCAATTGGGATGAGAAGCGTACACACTAGTCTACTCCGGAGTATCGATGCCCTGTCTCGATAATCCTACGACTATGGACCTGAAAAAGGATGTGCTTGTAGACTACCCAGCCCCCACTAGTGTGACGACCATCACAACGCTGGTAGTCAAGCAAGATTCTAAGGGCTCTATCAATACGTACATACATATTAAGATAGATATAAACCAAGTAGCATACTACCATGTTTAGCAAGACTGTTAATATAACTGTGAATATCCTAAGCTTGCATTAAGTAATATACAAGCTAGTATGATACAATAATGGCCCCTAGGGCATATACACTAACAGTGTTTCCGCCGTGGGCGAAGAGCTAGCTCCCGTTTGGGGATGCCGTTGTTCATTTCATATATGTATTCTTGTCTTGTACCCGTTTGGGGGCCAGTATTTACAAGGGAGACACTGTTGAAATTTTCGGGAAAATGTGATGTTTTCAAAATTGTTTTCATGTGACCTTATTTTGTTAAAATCACTTCCTTCAAATAGGTTTTCCTTCACTTTATTTCTTTAATTGGTTTTGATTTCTTGGGTTTGGCTTACATAGATTACGTACGCCTTGGGAGGTTTCATAATTTGAGTGCCAGTCACGCTCCGTATTTTTCGGTTCGTGACAAGCTACCTCTTCACTAATTGAGAATTATTGAAGCAAACAAGCTATACTAAATGGCTAGTTTGGTATAGATTGATGAAGTAGGAATTTTGCTCACTTTAGAATAATTTTTCTCTCTTTTCTTTTTCACCTCACTCAAAGCTAGAGAGCAAGAAAGAGATGAAGAAAGAAAACTCTTATGATCAAGTGTGAACCATGGATGAGAAAATATCTCATATAAACTCATGTAGAGACTAAACCATGGCTAAAGATAATGTTTTGGTTAATAAATAACTAGAGTAAAACAAAATTAGTGTACTAAGTCAAGGTTTCCACATGCTTCTACAAGCATCTTCAACCACGATAATTTTCACCTAATTTTGTTTTTCCCTTAGTAATTAAATCACCACATTATCTTAAGTATGGTATAAGTCTCATACACCTATGTCCTATGTATCATCATGCATGACACATAAATAAATACATTAATATATATCACATATATATTTGTGTGTATTAGGAGAAAACATTTTCTTATGTTAGCTAATATTAGTTAATGTATATTAATATATCAAATATATAATTATACATTAAATTATTAAATCAACACTTGATTTAATAATCCGGCTGTATCGCATACAACCGACTAATATCATATAATAAATTATTGAATCAACATTTGATTCAATAATCCGGTTATATCACATATAACCTATATTGTGAGATTAGAATATGGTATCACATACACGTATTAATCTCGGTCCCGCACATATCACATATGTGTCCCACTTCGTTTCACATGAGCTAGGAAACCTCTGTGAACTCTAAAGACTCATCAATACGCCGGCAGTAGGTGATGATCATATCAGTCACCCAAAAGCCGTCAGCGGTAATAGCTGGACATAACTGCTACCCGGGTATTGAGCGATCATAAGATCAACAAGCAAGCTTGTTCATACACCCGTGAATCCATTGAGTAACACTACCGTACAGTCTGGTCTGTTCGTCTGATATGTCGCATATATAGTCTGGGGTGGTAAACGTCAGACAACAATAACTTGATAAGTCATGCCGATGTGAGGCTCATAACGGGTCGAGAAACTACTGATAACACTTACCAGTAAATCTCATCATCAGCCCTGGCTAGGGACTTCCTGTCATAGCCAATCGAGCACAGCGCAATATTAACCCCCAATAATGGGAGAGACGAAACCCCTTCTATCGCTCATTGCCTCCATGTGACTCGGGACTGTACCCAAAAACCACCGTTTTGCATGATCACTTGAACGTGGTAAGGTGGAAATCAAAGCATAATGGGAATCACACATGACTCTATGACGATCTCGGGTCTACAGACTATCATGTACCAGTGTCACCAGAGAACTGCTATCTGACGTTAGGTATAATACCATCTAGGAGTTCTCGGCGAGTACTGTCCAGTATACCCTGTCTCCACTGAGAACCCGTATACCATATTTGATGTCAAACACCAATGGATATGTGATCATCCATCGCCCATCAAATGGGTCAAGAACAGTATACGCTAGTCTACTCTAGAATATCGATGCCCCGTCTCGATACACCCTCGACTAGGAACAATTAAAGGACGTACTTGCAGACTACCCTGGCCCCACTAGTATGATCTGCATCATAGTCCTGGTTGTTAAGTACATATCCTAAGGGCTTTATCAACATGTAACAGAAAGACAATACAAGTATACATGTTAAGATAAAGAGTAACCAAATAGAATACTATCATTTCGATCAAGAATGTCCTCCCTATATATGTCCAAGCATCCACTATAATATATAATCATGTACAATAATGGCCTCTAGGGTATACATACAACTAACAATCTCCCACTTGCATTAAGGCCAGTTGTTGTAGTATCTCATACCCCACATCTCTTAAAGTCTCTCTAGGGAAAGGCTTTCATGATTGGATCCACCGTGTTATTCTTCGTGTCAACTCTCCTGACCTCAATCACCCATAGATCAACTATCTCCATGATCAGGTGATACTACCTAAGAATATGTCTGGATCACTTATGGGACCGGGGTTGCTAGGCCAAAGCCACAGCTCCATTGTCACCACAATGGTAGGAAACAAGTTCATCTCATGAACATCTATATCCAGACAGCCTCTTGGTAGCATCGTTGGCAGCGATGTATTCACCCTTTATCGTTGAGTCTGCCACGGAATCTCGCTTAGAACTCTTCCAACATACCGACCCTCCACTGAGGGTAAAGATAAAACTCGATACTGTCTTACTGTCGACCTTATCACTCTGGAAGCTCGAACCGGGAAAGGACTCGACCTGGAGTTCACCATTACCATAGACCAAGAACACTTCTTTAGTGCTTCTCAAGTACTTAAGAATGTGCTTCACAGCAGTCCAGTGTTTCTCCCCAGGACGTAAGAGGCATCACCCAAATCCTTCTTGGAGAAACTTAGTGATAAGAAGGGTATGACCGAGTGTAGCATAGGAACATCATTTCCTATCAAGAGTATGTCACCCACGTACAATACGAGGAAGACAAGCTTACTCTCTACAACCTTATTGTATATACAAGGTTCATCTACCATTTTGATGAAGTCAAACTCATTGACTGCCACATCAAAACAGATGTTCCAACTCCACGATGCCTCCTTTAATCCGTAAATTGATCCGGATGGACTTAAGCATAGCCACTGGAGAAAAGGTTTCATCAAAATCCACACTTGGTCATTGACGAAAAACCTTTTGCTGCAAGTCTAGCTTTGAAAGTCTCAACTTTTCCATCTACACCAAGAATCTTCTCAAGGTCCACTTGCTCCCGATGGGTTTTACCCATTCAGATGCAACTACCAAATTCCATACTTTGTTGGTGTACATGGATTCCATCTTAGACCGCATAACTTCCAGCCATTTCACAGAGTCCCCACTTGTGATGGCCTGCTCGAAACTAGTTGGGTCATCATCTTCGAAGATGCGATCCTCACTCCTACTGTCATTGAGAAAACCGTAGTATCTCTCAGGCGGATGAGGAACCCTACTAGATCTATGGAGAGGCTGAGGTTCGTCGGGAACTATTGAATCCTCTGGTTCCATCAAATCATCAGCTGTTACTTTGTCAAGCTGGAACTTCTTCCAGTTCTACCACATGACAACTAATTTCTTTTTCAAGAAATTCCTTTTCTAAAAAGGTGGCATGCTGAGAAACAAAACACCTTTTGCTCCTCAGTGTGGTAGAAGATATACCCTCGCGAATGTTTTGGATATCCAACAAACTAGCACAGAACTGAGCTTGCCTCGAGCTTGTCCGGATTTTTCTTTTCAACATAGGCCAGACAACCCCATATCTTAACTCGTTTAAAAGATGGTCTCTTCCCATTCCATATCTCATATCGAGTGGTAGGCACCGATTTGGATGGAACTCTATTCAATAGGTATGCGGCTTCTCAAGCACAAAACCCCAAAAGGAAACAGGTAACTCAGCGTCACTCATTATAGAGCGCACCATATCTAATAGGGTGTGATTCCTCCGCCCCGATACACCGTTGTGCTGTGGTGTATATGGAGGAGTAAGCTGAGAGAGAATCCTATTCTCTTTTTAATAATCCAGGAACTCCATGCTTAAGTATTCTCCTTCCCGATTAGATCGAAGGATTTAAATACTTTTACCCATTTGGTTCTCTACTTCGCACTTATAATCTTTGAATTTCTCAAAAGTTTCAGACTTGTGTTTCAACAGGAACACATGTCCGAATCTTGAGAGATCATCAGTGAATATAATGAAGTACATGAGAATATATAAAATGGATGCTTGGACATATATAGAGAGGACTTTCTTGCTCGACATGATAGTATGCTATCTGGTTGTTCTTTATCTTAACATGCAGACTAGTATTGTGATGCTTTCTTGCTCTCATATGTTGGTAAAGCACTTAGGATGTATACTTAACTGCCAGGATTATAATGCAGATCATACTAGTGGGCCAGGGTAGTCCACAAGTTCATCTTTTAATTGTTCCTAGTCGAAGGTGTATCGAGACGGGGCATCGATATTCCGGAGTAGACTAGCGTATACGCTTCTTGACCCATTTGATGGGCGATGGATGATCCCATATCCATTGGTGTTTGACATCAAAGATGGTATACGGGTGCTCAGTGGAGACTGGGTACACTGAACATGACTCTCCGCAAAATCCTAGATGGTATTATACCTAATGTTAGATAGTAGTTCGCTGGTGACACTGGTACAGGTTTGTCTGTAGACCCGAGATCGTCATAGAGTCTTGTGTGATTCCCACCGTTCTTTAATTTCCACCTTACCATATTCAATAGAGCTTGCAAAATGGTGGTTTTTGGGCATAGTCCCGAGTTACATGGAGGCAATGAGTGATAGGAGGGGATTCGTGTCTCCTGGTATTGGGTGTTGATGTTGCGCTGTGCTTGATTGGCTATAACAGGAAGTCCCTGGCCAGGGCTCATACTGAGATTTACTGGTAAGTGTTATCAGTAGTTTCTCGACCAGTTATGAGCCTCACATCGGCATGACTCTTTAAGTCGATGTCGCGCACCCCACGTGTTCGCGGGGAGGTGGAATTTGCAAAAAATGAATTTTACGGGCTTCGCAACACCGACCGGAACCACGGATCGTCCATAAACCCTAGCTAGCAAACAACATGAGGTTTAACTATTTAGATATGAAGTTATACCTCATGATTCAAGTCCTTCGGGTCTTCTCCGCTGTCCTCCTCATCATCGTAGGCTCTAAGGATCGATCCGGATCGTAGCTTTCTCGACGGCCTCCTCGAGTTAAAGACGATACACCCGAGAGTCTATAGTCCGAGCTCCTTCTCAAATCCGTGGTAACTATGGCTTCTAGTTCGCTAAAATAGAAGTTCTAGAGGGTATAAAGTGTGAAATGGAGTGCTTTGTCTCTTGGGACCCTAGGATCCTCAACACATGAGAGCTTTTAGGGTTTTAGTTGAGAGGAAGAAGAAGAGAGCTATCATGAGGAAAGAGAAATGGTTTTTTTTATAATGATAATGATAAATGAAAATGAGATGGCTAACTTGATATGACCACAAGCATGGCAAGAAAAATATCTCATCAAAATATCTGGGTCACAAATTATCTTACATGAATATCTAAGTCAAATAGTCAAACCAAGTCAAGTGGTCAAACCATGTCAAATGGTCAAACAAAGTCAAGTAGTCAAAACAAGTAGCCATGCCTCAATTATTATTTACAAAAATAACAAATACTTTCCTCCACCTCATAATTGTTTTAATCAAGTCAATGGTCAAAACCCTAATGAGGTGTCCCCTTCTATGCCCCTCTCATCCGTATATACATACCCGCGTTCGTGTTTCGAGAAACCCGAATACAAAAAGACGAAACTGATCCATCAATATAATACTAGGATCTGGCTTAAAGCAAAGCCCACTAGTATTATCCGCCCGAACATCATACGCGCACAAGTGCACGTACATGATCGAAGCCCTACCGTAAAACCATACGGCCTCTACACCTTTTGCCCGGTGTAAGGAAACTCTCTGTGTGGGACTCTAAAGACTCGACGCTACGCTTGCAGTGGGTTTAACCACAGGCCGAAAGAGGTACTAGCTGCACGTAACGGTACCCAGGTAGATGTCGATAAAAAGGCCGATGAGGAAAACCCATCCGAACTCCTACTGAGCCTGAATGTGACATTCTCTGTACAGTCTGGTCTGTTCATCTAAGAGTATCGCATATCATGCCTAGGGGACGATAGTTGTCAGACCCCTGATAGCGCAATAAGTCATGTCGGAGAGTATCCCAATACACCGTAAGAAACTACTGGAATACCTACCAGTAAATCTCTCTTTCCTTGGCTAAGAACTTTGTGTAATGGCCTTCCGAACACAGTGCGATATCAACCCCGAATATCGGGAGAGACGAATCCTATCTAACCGCCACTGCCTCCAAGTGCTTTGGAACTGCACCAACTACTACTTATTTGCACGACTCCTTTGAGCCGTGGTAGGGTAGTAATCAAAGTACAGTGGGAACACACTTGAGGCAAAGCAGCAGTGTCAAGTTGATGGACTAAGCTGTACTTATGTCACATGGGAACTCCTACCCAACGACAGGTATAATACCCACCAACAGTTCCTGACGAGTCCTATCCAGTGTACTCATAACCTAATGAGCACTTGCTTACTATCTCCAGTATGACGTACTAATAGCTGTGGGACAGATCATCTCCCCTGCTGGGATGAGAAGCGTATACACTAGTCTACTGTGGAGTATCGATGCCCTGTCTCGATAATCTTATGACGAGGGATATGTATAGGATGTCCAGCCTCCACTAGTGTGACTGCCATCACAACGCTGGTAATCAAGCAAAGATCCTAAGGGCTCTACCAATATGTATAAGCGATACGCTAAAAGAAACACATGCACATATTGAGGTAGAAACAAACCAGGTAGCATACTACCATTTTGAGCAAGACTGTTACTATATCCGTGTATATCCTAAGATCTCGTTAAGTAATATACAATCCAGTATGATACAATAATGGCCTCTAGGGCATATATCACTAACAATCTCCCACTTGCACTAAGGCCATATACTGGCATGTCGCTGACCGAAGGTCTCGAATAGCCTCTCGAACACTATCTGAGGAATGGCCTCTGTGAGTGGATCTGCAGTGTTGTTCTCCGTATCTACTCTCCTCACCTCGATATCCTGGAGATCAACGATCTCCCTGATAAGGTGGCACCGCCTCAAGATATGTCTGGATTTCTGATGGGACCTGGGTTCCTTCCCTAAAGCTATAGCGCCGTTGTTGTCACAATACTAAAGTATTGGACTGACAATGGAAGGAACCACCCGAAGTTCAGTTAAGAACTTCCATATCCAGACCGCCTCTTTTGCGGTGTCTCATGCAGCAAACTACTCTATTTCCATCGTTGAGTCTGCAACGGTGTCCTTCTTGGAGCACTTCCAACAGACTTCCCCTTCACTGAGGGTAAAGCCATAACCCAATATGGATTGGAGTCATTCTTATTATTCTGGAAGCTGGAGTTAGCAAAGGCCTCGATCTGGAGGTCCTTTTCCACCATACACCAAGAACATCTCCTTAATCCTTCTCAGGTACTTGAGAATGTTCTTTACTGCTTCCCATTACTTCTCCCGTGGGTTTGACTGATACCGGCTTACCATGCTCAGTGTGTAAGCTACATCTGGTTGGTGAAAGGTTTGTCTAGCACCCTATAATGAGTTTTGAAGCATCACATGTCCCAAAGTTTAAATTTTTATGGTGCTAAACGAACATGCAAAGGAATCGATCCTAGAAAATTAGGGTTTCGAAATATAAAGCGAACTAATCTAGGGTTTCGAGACTACAACCTTTGTAGCTCCCTTTCGCTGGACTCCTTGGTCTCTAGGGTGTTGAATGGAGGTCCTCTTGAAGTCCTCTTGTGTCCACGACGATCCACCACGGAGTTCTCCGTCCAAGCTCGCAACTTCGTAAAACCGAAGAGAACACTCTAAACAAGACGGCTAAGCTTGTGTAGAATGAAGTTGTGGTTAAGGTTCTCACTTCAAAAACCTTTCTTTAAGTGGTATTTACTCACTAGAAAAAACTAGAGAGCAAATGAGAAAGAGGAAGAAGATGGTGGCAATATTTTTCACAAGAGGTAATGAGATAAAAGATAACTCACAAGAAGAAAAAGAAAATATATCAATATATATTTTATTTCTTCTTACTATGAACCATGGTTAAAGTGATGGAGACATTATTTAACTTGAGTTTTAAATGATAAAGAGAAGGATAACTCAAGTTAAGAGGTAGGTGATCTAGGTTAGGTTAAAAGAAGAATGTAGAAACCAGTAAGAATTATCCTTTCTTTTTCAATTTGTTTTAAATTCAAAATCAAATAATAATCCATCACTTAGACCATGGTGTGAGTCTTATATTGCCACCATTTCCATATGTTAACAACCATGATAGATGGGTGTATGTATGTGTGTATGTATGCACATCCATATGTGCATGAAACTAGCATGAAAGAAAGAAAGAAAAGCACACATGCATGCACACATCCATCATCCAAGAAAAGGTTTTAAGTGAGAAAACTAATGGTTAAATGATAAATCAACACTTGATTTATCAATCCGGTCATATCTCATATGACCCCACCAAAAGCAGTTCACCCGATCAATGTTCGGTATCATATACGCACATTTTAATCGGGTGCATGCGCATATCGCATACGCGCACAACAACGTTTCGCCTGGACTGGGTAACTCCTTTGTGGGACTCTAAGACTCGTCAATACGCCGGCAGAGTGTGATGATCATATCAGGGACCCCCAAGCCGCAAGCGGTCAGCTAAACGTAACGGCCACCCGGGTATTGAGCGATCAGAAGAAAACAAGCGAACCTGCTACAACTCCCGTCGAGCCAACCGGCAACACTACCGTACAGTCCGGTCTCTTCATCAGATATGCTGTATATCGAGCCTATGGATGGTCACGTCGACCCCAATAACTCAATAAGTCGTGCCGGTGAATGGTCTATAACAGATCGAGAAACTACTGATAACACTTATCAGCAAATCTCAGCAGCCCTGGCCAGGGACTTGCTGTTATAACCATTCGGGCACAGCACAGCATCAACTCCCAATACCGGGAGAGACGAAACCCCTCCTATCGCTCATCGTCTTCGTGTGTCTCGGGACTGTACCCAACGGCCACCTGTTTGCACGACTCGGTAGAGCCGTGGTAGGGTGGCAATCAAAGTACAGTGGGAGAACACACAAGACTCTATGACGATCACGGGCCTACAGACTAACCTGTACCAGTGTCACCTGAGAACTGCTATCCGACGATAGATATAATTCCATATAGGAGTTCTCGGTGAGTCCGTCCAGTGTACCCAGTCACTACTGAGCACCCGTATATGATCTTGATGTCAAACATCGATGAATGTGGGAACATCCATCGCCCATCACATGGGTCTAGTATCATACACGCTAGTCTACTCTGGTATATCAATGCCCCGTCTCGATATACCTACGACTAGGGACATTCCAGGATATGCTTACAGACTACAGATGTCCCACTAGTATGATCTCCATCATAATCAAAGTAGTCAAGCCTATATCCTCAGGGCTTTATCAGCATGTATGAATGAATAAAAGCATGATCAAATCAACATGTCAGATAAAGAAGAACCAGAT
Organism: Agapanthus africanus; assembly: GCA_030015575.1. NCBI lineage: Eukaryota > Viridiplantae > Streptophyta > Magnoliopsida > Asparagales > Amaryllidaceae > Agapanthus > Agapanthus africanus. Next base: position 487,924,748 of record CM057341.1, read on the forward strand.
AACATACTATCATGTCGAGCAAGAATGCATACTGAATATATATACATGTATAGATACATCCACTATCATATAATGGCCTCTAGGGCATACATATATCCAACAATCTCCCACTTGCACTAAGGCCAGTTATTGGTGTATCTCATACCCAACATGTCAAAAAGTCGCTCATGCTGCGGCTGAGGGAGGGCCTTGGTGAATGGATCCGCGGCGTTGTTCTTTGTGTATACTCTCTTAATCTCGATCTCGCGGCGATCTACAATCTCCCGGATCAAATGAAAGCGCCTCAGGATGTGTCTGGACCGCTGATGGGACCTGGGCTCCTTGGCTAACGCCATAGCCCCATTATTATCACAATACAAGGGTATTGGATCAATAATGGTTGGAACTACTCCTAGCTCCGAGACGAACTTCTTCATCCAGACGGCTTCCTTGGCGGCATCATTTGCAGGAATGTACTCAGCCTCCATCGTAGAGTCTGCAACGGTATCCTGTTTGGAACTCTTCCAACTTACCGCCCCTCCATTGAGGGTAAATACAAACCCTGAGATAGATTTGCTGTCATCCTTATCGCTCTGGAAGCTTGAATCGGTAAAGGCCTCCATTTGGAGATCTGTATTACCATACACCAAGAACAATTCTTTAGTCCTTCGCAAGTACTTAAGAATGTTCTTCACAGCTGTCCAGTGGTTCTCCCCTGGGTTGGATTGATACCTGCTTACAACACTAAGTGCATAAGCTACATCTGGGCGTGTACATAACATCGCATACATTATAGATCCTACTGCCGAAGCATAAGGTATAATGCTCATGCGAGCTCTCTCTTCATCGGTCTTTGGACAAGAATCCTTGGAGAGAGTGACTCCATGGCAAGCGGGTAAGGCACCCCGCTTGGAGTCTTCCATACTAAACCTTTTTAGGATGGTGTTGATGTACCTGGTTTGGGACAATCCCAATAACTTTTTGGATCTATCCCTATAGATCCTTATGCCCAGGATGTATGTGGCATCACCCAGGTCCTTCATGGAGAACCTTAGTGATAAGAATGATTTGACCGACTGTAGCACAGGAATGTCATTTCCTATCAGAAGAATGTCATCCACGTACAATACGAGGAATGTGACAGCTCTTCCTACAGCCTTCTTACAAACACAAGGTTCATCTGGATTTTTGATGAAATCAAACTCTTTGATAACATCATCGAAACAGATGTTCCAACTCCGAGATGCCTCCTTTAACCCATATATGGATTTAAGCAGTCTACATGCTTTCTCGCTGCTCCCACTATCAATGAAGCCCTCTGGCTGATCCATATAAACGCATTCCTCTAAATCTCCATTTAGAAATGCTGTTTTAACGTCCATCTGCCAGATTTCATAGTCGTAGTGAGCAGCAATAGCATGTAGGATCCGAATGGATTTAAGCATGGCTACGGGTGAAAAAGTTTCGTCATAGTCCAAACCTGGTCTTTGACGAAAACCTTTCGCCACAAGTCTTGCCTTATAGGTCTCTACCTGCCCATCCACACCAATCTTTCTTTTAAAGATCCACTTGCACCCTACAGGTTTTACCCCAGGGGGTACAACGTCCAAAGTCCATACTTTGTTGGTGTGCATAGACTCCATTTCGGATCTCATGGCATTCATCCACTTCACAGAGTCACCACTCGTGATAGCTTGCTGAAAACTGGTAGGATCATCATCATCCATGATGCAATCTTCTCTGTCACCATCAATGAGGAAACCGTAGTACCTCTCCGGTGGGCGAGAAGTCCTACCAGACCTACGGAGTGGCCGAGGTTCTTCAGTTTCTATTGCAACAGCCGGTTCAACCAAATCGTCATTTGTAGTTTGTGTCTCCAGAACCTCTTCTAGATCCACTACCTTGCCATCATCTTTATCTGTGAAAAACTCTTTTTCCAAGAATGTGGCATACTGAGAAACAAACACTTTTTGTTCCTCCTTGTGGTAGAACAGATATCCATATGAATTCTTTGGATATCCCACAAAGTTACACATGACTGACCGTGTCTCGAGTTTGTCCGGATTCTGCTTTTTAACATAGGCCGGGCAACCCCAAATCTTAATTCTCTTAAGAGATGGTCTCTTCCCATTCCATATCTCATAAGGCGTGGTAGACACGGCTTTGGTTGGAACCCTGTTTAGCAGAAATGCTGCAGTCTCCAATGCATGCCCCCAAAACGAGACTGGTAACTCAGCGTCACTCATCATGGATCGGACCATATCTAATAGGGTCCTATTCCGTCGTTCTGACACACCATTGTGCTGTGGTGTATAAGGAGGAGTGAGCTGAGAGAGAATCCCATTCTCTTTTAAGAAGTTTGCAAATTCTGCACTGAGAGACTCACCACCTCGATCTGATCGAAGCATCTTAATACTCAAGCCGGTTTGTTTTTCTACTTCTTGTTTATATTCAATGAATTTCTCGAAAGCTTCGGACTTGTGTTTTAATAAAAAGACATGACCGAATCTTGAGAAATCGTCAGTGAATGTAATGAAGTATGAAAAACCGCCTCTAGCCTGTGTAGACATTGGCCCACATACATCACTATGTATGAGGCCCAGGAGCTGAGTAGCTCTGTCTCCGTGTCCGGTAAACAGAGTTTTGGTCATTTTACCCTTGATACAAGACTGGCAAGTCGCATAAGATTTATATTCAAAAGAATTTAAATATCCATCTTTGTGTAACTTGTTTAGTCCTGTTTCGTTAATATGACCAAGTCTACAGTGCCAAAGAAAAGCTTCATTCAATTCTGAAAGTTTTCTTTTATTAGTGTGCTGTACACTGAAAACTGTGTGTTGATTTAGGACATATATTCCGTTATTAAGCGTACCATACCCAACCAACATTTGATTCAGGTGAATGTTCATAACATTGTTTTGCAATACAAAATTATATCCTTCATTGTCCAACAAAGAAACGGATATTATATTACATAGCATACTTGGTACAAAATAACATGGATTCAAAATCAAAATACATCCAGATGGCAACCCCAAGTGATATTCTCCCACTGCGACTGTATGTACATTAGAACCATTTCCAACACGGTGAGTGTGGTCACCTGTCTTCAAAACCTTGCTATTTCTCAGCCCCTGCATAGAATTGCAAATGTGAGAACCTGAACCGGTATCCAATACCCAGGAAGCAGAGTTTATAGAAAAACAGTTTTCAGACACAAACGCACCTGAAGCAGAAGCATCACCATGCTTCTTCTTGAGACTTAAGTACTCCGTGCAATTGCGCTTCGAATGTCCTGTCTTGTGGCATCAATACGAGCCAGTATAAAACACGGATTCCACGGTCGTGATGAATAGCCAAACCCACACCCCTAGACCCCTACGAGAGCGGCAAGCAACCCTACCAATCCTAGAGTTAGGAGACCCGGACTCGACTCCTCGAGTTGGTCTCCCACTGGACTCCAGAACCCGGTTATTTGTGCCCTCCTCCTTGGGTCTAACCTAGTGCGGAAAAGTAAATAATATACAAAGGGTGACATCTTCCGCAACCTGGAAGTGCCCCAATAAAAGAATATTACAAACAAGTTTTTACATGAATGAAAATGAAAAACACTCATCTCACATAAAAACCCCCGGCTATTCAAACACGACGATCCAATATAACATATCCAGCAACACATAACATCACATGTCATCAACGTAAGTAAATATGTCCATCCCAATTGTCGTTGACATATAGCAACGAAACCGGCGATATCACATATTACACTTACGGTCACAGAAAAGAAAGTGTAAAACTACAACAGTTGGAATCCGCAACTACCTAAGACATCGCATGCCTGACCAAATGAATTACTTAGACATCGCATGCCTAACAATTATAAACCCCGCATTTTAGTCTCATTATCGAAAACTCTTTTCAATATCGAGTCGGGCAATTCAACAAGATTCCCGACAGTCTGATCGAATACTCGTCGCAAACTTTAGTAGGCGGCCGCACCCCCGATACCGTCGACGAAGTGCACCAAGGCGGAACACCGCTGCCACGAGCACCCGAATGGATGCTTTCGGCGACGGGGTTCTCCTACAGTCACTTGGTCGGGGCTATGGAGTGAGGCTGTCTATTAAGTTTACCCGGCGAGTATCCGCGTACACTACGTGATTGCGACGGACTTTTGATCACATCAAAATTCCGTGGCAACCGATCAAGTGAGACTAAAGTGCTACGTTTATAACATTCATTCAGTTAGCTCATAACTACTTGTGAATTCCAATTATTGTATCCCATTCCAGATAAACAGAAAATGTTAAACTTTCCGATCGAACATCCGAACACCCAAGTTTTCCCGATATAGATCAACACATGAAATAAGTCTAACAACATTCAGTTCGTGCCTCAGTACCGACGGTCCAGCCGTAGAAGGGTCAAGCCAACGCCTCACATGTGGCACGCCGTACCGCCCCAAACCTGAAGGTTCAAAGGGCAGTTCAAGACGGTCACATAATCGAGTTAAGGTTTGTTGTCTTCTAGAGGGTCCATCGCGTTACTTGCACTACTTAGAACGTCGTTAAACTACAGAAAAATCCAACAATTGGAAATTTCCCGGCAGGGGAAAAATTGGGTATTTATATCCGGTCGAACTTTTTAACATATTCTAAAATTTATCCGGAAAGCCAAATAGACAAAATTTGATACTCCGATCGAAACACCGAATCCCCAAAACAACTCCAGAAAAATTCAACTCTTGAATAAAATATTAAAAATACCCAGAGAACTCAGCACAGCAAACTAATAATTACTGTGCAAATTTTGGTCAATGATGCAACAGTGTTACCGCGGAACCGCCGCGCCACGTGGGCTAAGGCCGCGGTTCCGCGGCTGTTTGATGGAATTACGACCAAAATTTTTCACCGTAATTCTTAGAAAACCCTGCTTATTTTTCTGCATATTTTTAATTTGGAAAAATCCACGATTTTAGAAAAAGTACAGAGAGCAAGTTTGTGATCGGGTTTCGGGTTCGTTCGGACTTCAAATTCCGTCTAGACTTCGCCTAAGGCTTTAGCTAGGCTCTGATACCACTGTAGGGTTCCTAGGCATCCTAATGAGGTCTCACAAGGCATCAACCATGCCAATTTCAATTTTTAACGGTGCCGAGAAACCCGACTACGGATCGTTGGCTAGAAATCTAGGCGAAAAGTAAACTAGTTAACAATTAACTAAGGGAATACGGAAATACAACCTTTGTAGATCCGTTTGTCCATCTCCATAGCTCCGCAACAAAGTGCCTTCGCTGTCCAAGTGAACTCCCGGGCTCTAGCGTCGGCTTCGTCGAAGAATAAGCGAGCTAGGTCGTCGATGTCCATGCCGAAGATGATCTACGTCGAGGCATCGCTAGATCAAGCTCCACCTTCACCTTGCCATGAAAACTTGTGAAGAAAACACACTCTACTACTTGGCAAGAGGTAGAGGATGATGAAAAGGGAAGTGGGTTCACTTTAGAATTGGATTTCTCACTCATATGCTCAATATGCCATTGATGAAGACAAGCTTCTTCATGAAGAAGAAGAAGAGCAAGAAGAAGAAAAAAGTTATGATAAGTTAATTTAGAATAGAAAAGAATAATAAACTTATCATAATTTTCACCATGGATAGGTGTAGAGAATTAACTTAGGTTAGATCAATGGTTAGGGTCAAAAGAAGAAGACAAAATGGTTAAGTGGTCAAAGTTTCATGAAGCTTCAATAAGCTTCATGAAGAATAAAGAAAGAAAACCATTTTGTTTTTCTTCTTTTATGCTTTAATTATTTTCCAAAATGAATAAGCAAATAATTAAAAGAATATGCAAAACTCTAATCACCATCTTGACCATAGTTTTATTCTATACACTTAACCAAAAACCATGCATCATCAAGCATGATACAAGTAAGTGCACAAAACTATATCGTATATACAATGTGCACACCCGAGCGAGAAAATCCATTTAAAGTGAACCGATACTAGTTAATGCAAAGTAATATATCAAATATATAATTATGCATTAAATCATTAAATCAACACTTGACTCAATGATCCGGTCATGTCGCACACAACCGACTGGTATCATCAGTAACAACTTATCGAATCAACACTTGATCCGATAACTCGGCTATATCGCATATAACCGATCAATGTCACATCGCGAGAATCGAATACAGTATCACATACTGGTATTATTCTCGGTCCCGCACATATCTCATATGCGCTCCTATTTCGTTTCGCTTGAGCCAGGAAACCTCTGTGTAGGACTCTAAAGACTCGTCAATACGCCGGCAGCAGATGATGATCATATCAAACATCCACAAGCCGCAAGCGGTCTGCTAAACGTAACGGCCACCCGGGTATTGAGCGATCTGAAGATCGACGAGCAAGCCCGCTCATACTCCAGTGAATCCAACCAGTAACACTACCGTACAGTCCGGTCTGATCGTCTGATATGTCGCATATCTCGCCTAGGGGTGGTAAACGTCAGACCCCAATAGCTCAATAAGTCGTGTCGATATGAGGTCTATAACAATTCGAGAAACTACTGGTAACACTTACCAGTAAATCTCAGCAACCCTGGCCAGGGATTTCCTTTTATAGCCAATCGAACACAGCGCAACATCAACCCCTATACCGGGAGAGACGAATCCCCTCCTATCGCTCATTGCCTCCATGTGACTCGGGACTGTACCCAAAAACCACCGTTTTGCACGCCCTCTTGGACGTGGTAAGATGGAAATCAAAGCACAGTGGGAACCACACAAGACTCTATGACGATCTCGGGTCAACAGACTACTCTGTACCAGTGTCACCAGAGAACTGCCATCTGACGTGAGGTATAATACCATCTGGGAGTTCTCGGCGAGTCCGTCCAGTGTACCCAGTCTCTACTGAGCACCCGTATATCATCTCTGATGTCAAACACCGATGGATATGGGATCATCCATCGCCCATCTGTATGGGTCGAGAAGGTATACGCTAGTCTACTCTGGTATATCGATGCCCCGTCTCGATACACCCACGACTAGGGACTTTGAAGGATGTACTTATGGACTACCATGTCCCCACTAGTATGATCCGCATCATAGTCCAGGTAGTCAAGTACAGATCCAAAGGGCTTTACCAACATGTAACAGGGAGACAATCAGTGTACACGTTAAGGTAAAGAGCAACCAGATAGCATACTATCATGTCGAGCAAGAAAGTTCTTCCTATATATGTCCCAGCATCCACTACAATATACATCCTATGTATAGTAATGGCCTCTAGGGCATACATATAACTAACAATCTCCCACTTGCACTAGGGCCATCTGTAGCAGTGGTTGTAGTATCTCATACTCAACCATCCCATAAAAAAATCTCTCTTTGGGAACAGGCCTTTGTGAGTGGATCCGCTGTGTTGTCCTCAGAATCTACTCTCCTTACCTCGATCACCCTGGAGATCAACTATCTCCATGATCAGGTGATGCGGCCTCAGAATACGCCTGGGTCACTGATGGGACGGGTGTTCCTTGGCATAAGCCACAACTCCATTGTCTCACAATGGTAGGAACGAAGTTCATCTCATGAACTATTATACACCCAGACTGCCTCTATGGTAGCATCGCACATTTGAGTTGTGTGCATGAAATTGATGGATCTTGAAGCTGAACTTCGGGGTGGAACATCATTCCGGAAGCGAAGCATCATCCCGGGGAGCATGATTCCCGAAGATCGGAGCATCATTCCGATCCGCGGGGCATAATTCCAACGTCGGAGCATCATTCCGAAGAGCGGAGCATAATTCCAGGGTCGGAGCATCATTCCGATTTGCGGAGCATAATTCCAGGGGATCGGAGCATCGTTCCGATGGGCGGAGCATAATTCCAGAGATCGGAGCATCATTCCGATGATCGGAGCATGATTCCAGGATTCAGAGCATCATTCCAAAGGGCGGAGCATGATTCCAGGGATCGGAGCATAATTCCAGAGATCGGAGCATCGTTCCGATGGGCGGAGTATAATTCCAGAGATCGGAGCATCATTCCGATGATCGGAGCATAATTCCAGGGTTCGGAGCATCTTTCCGAAGAGAGGAGCATAATTCCAGGATTTGGAGCATCATTCCGAAGGGCGGAGCATGATTCCAGAGTTCAGAACATCTTTCCGAAGAGCGGAGCATGATTCCAGGATTCGGAGCATCGTTCCGAAGGGCGGAGCATGATTCTAGAGTTTGGAACATCTTTCCGAAGAGCGGAGCATGATTCCAGGATTCAGAGCATCGTTACGAAGGGCGGAGCATAATTCCAGAGATCGGAGCATCGTTCCGACGGGCGGAGCATAATTCCAGAGATTGGAGCATCTTTCCGAAGAGCAGAGCATGATTCCAGGGGTTCGGAGCATCATTCCGAAGAGCGGAGCATGATTCCAGGGGTTCGGAGCATCATTCCGAATGGTAGAGCATGATTCCGAGGGTCGGAGCATCATTCCGAAGAGCGGAGCATGACTCTAGTGGTTCGGAGCATTATTCCGAAGAGCGGAGCATGATTCCCAGGCGAAGCATAACTCCGACAGAGAAGGCAGATACACCGAGACGAAGCATGATTTCGACGCGGGGTACACTCTGAGACGAAGTATGGTTCCGACGCAGAGCTGGTTGGTTGATTTGATTCCGAGGTGGAGCATAATTCCGATGAGGAGGTCGTTAGTTGATTCCGAGCCGAAGCATGATTTCGACACAAGGTAAATTCTGGGACAGAGCATGATTCCGCCGTAGAGGTTGTTGGTTTGATTTGATTTGGGTTGACATCAGCATTGCTACACTGGGATGTGGTACCAGGAGCGAATCATCATTTGTCATGAGAGGATTTGGGGATTGGTTTTTTTTTTTGTTTGGCATCAGCATCGCTACACTGGAATATGGTACCAGGAGCGAATCCTCATTTGCGTTTGCTTATTAGGAAACGATGGCTTAGGAGACAGGTTTTAGGTCCCTATCGCCTAAGACTTTTCAACTTTGTGAGCCGTAAGGGTCTCACAAAGCATTTTCTCCCTACAGGTCGTAAAGATCCCGTAAGTGCATTTTCTCCTTAGGAGTCGTAGGGACTCCCAAGTGTGTTGCTCCTTTATGAGTCGTAAGGATCTCACGCAGAAATTTTCTCCTCATTAAGTCGAGAGGACGTTGTGAGTGCATTTCATCTCTTTCTCACGAGTTTGCGCCCTTTCGGGTTTTCACAAACTCGCCGGCAGTCCTGCTGTTTTTACTCACGGAGCCCTTTCGGGTTTTCATCCGTACCCATCTTGCTTGTGGACATACCCTTTTTTTATTTTATTATTATTTTTTTTTTGGAGAGATTGGGATTGTTTTACGCCCGTGGATTGTATACGGTTTTGCAGGATGTTTGATCCAGACCGTAGGGCCATAAAAATTTTGGGACTTTGTTGGCGTCTACATCGCTGCACTGGAATATGGTACCAGGAGCGACTCATCATTCGCCGTTGTTTTTTTTGTTTTTTTTTTTGTTTTACCACGATTGCTCTATCATTTCAGCTTTTCTTATTGCGAAGGTCGCGATTGCCCCATCATTTCGGCTTTTATTCGCGGTTGCCCCATCATTTCGGCTTTATTTTCATCTTTATTTTACTCGCTGATTTTTTTTGCGAGTTGCCCCATCATTTCGGCTTTATTTTCATCTTTATTTTACTCGCAGATTTTTATTGCGAGTTGCCCCATCATTTCGGCTTTTCTTTATTTTCCTTTTATTTACACATTTTTTTTTACATTTTTTTTACATTCCCAGTTTAACGACTTAGAGATCGACTGTTCCCAGTTTAATGACGTGGTGGCCGATGGTTCCCAGTTTAATAACGTGGTGGTCGATTGTTTCAGAGAAAGGCAGATGTCTGAGAGAATCGGTTTCACGAAGAACTTCGGTCTCCATTTGTATGAAATTGGCAGTTGCAGCTTGACTGTTTGTTAACACGCCTTTGGACAGTTCTATCTCTCCTGCCTTGTATTGCTTTTCGACCCAATCTTTGAAGACGAATTAGTCCTCAATGGCATGACCTATCACTCTGTGATAGGGGCAGTATTTGGGGTCGTCGGTCCTATTCGCTTCCTGCGGTCTTTTTGACTTTGGCAGTTGTAGACCGTTCTTCAGGGCGTCTTTGAATATTTTACGGATTTTGTCCCTTCTGAAGGAATAGACCTTATCCAGCTTCTCTTTCAGTGGAGACTCTCCTCCCTCTCCGAACATTAGCTTCCGAGGCTGGTTGGCGCTAGGTCCTCTCATCCCTTGCTTATTTCGGTTAGCCGAAGTGTTGAATGATTCAGAACCATCGGAGTTTCCGCCTTTGCGATTATCGTCCTTCCGGTTTCTCCAGGACCTATTGTTATTTTCAGAATCCGAGGAGGACTCCTGTTTTGAGCGCTCCAGCATCTGGACTTTCCTGGTCAGCTCTTGGAATGTTTTGAGACCCGCGGTGCATAAAAACGGGGCCATCCAATTGTTGAGATTTCTGACGAGGAGACTGACAGATTGGTCCTGCTCTATCGGCGGTTCGCATTTGACGGAGAGATTGCGCCATCGGGTTATAAAATCCGTGCTGCTTTCGTCGCTCTTGGGCTTGGTCCTTACGAGCTCGGCAATGGTAATCTTATCGCTGACGCTCATGAACCTCTGCCGAAACAGAGACTCCATTTGGACAAAAGTTGTGACGGAGCCATCCGGTATGCTCGCGTACCAGTCGAAAGCAACATCGGTCAAGCTATTAACGAACTGGCGGAGGAGAAGCGCATCATTGCCCCCAGTATTCCCGCATGAGGCTTTGAAGTGGGCGATATGCTGATTCGCATTTCCCGTCCCATCGAATCTTCCGAATTTGGGGATGACATAGCCGCTAGGAAATTCTACCAGATCATACTGAGAAGGATATGGTCTCCCACTACTGCTGATATCTTTTTGCGCTTCGGCTTCGGCCACCAATGTTTTGACTTTGCTGGCAACCAAATCCATGATTTGATCTTGAGTTAGCGGGCTACTGTCATCGGTAGCCAAGACATTTCCCGAGATAGGATGCGACTGGTTTTCATGTAGTTCGCCCACTTTTGGATTTGACGGAATAGGCGTCGGCTGCTTTGGGACACCATTTCCCGGTTCACGAGCAGAGCCCTCCGCTTGATTGGGCGGCCGAGAGGTAAGTCGTGCCGTGAGCTGCATCACGACATTCGACAAGTCATCGATTTTGGAGTAGAGTTTGTCCATCTCCTTGTCTTTGTTTTTGAGCTGCTTTTGAAGCTCTTGAAGCAGCTCTTGCTCCGCGGTCCTGGGGCGGAAAGTCGGCTCTTCTTCGCTTTCCGAGCCCGACTCCTCATGGACCGAAGGGTCTTTCCTCCTATCGTCCTCATCAAGAGGGTTTTCATCACCCAGCAGAGGCGGCTGTTCTTGGGAAGCGGCCACCACATTCAAGCCAGATTGGGTTTGAGATGTGGTAGCCCCGTCCTTGCTCTTGCTGCGCGTGCCCACTGTGTAGTGTGGACCACATACCCAGCCATTTCCTCATCTTCGGCGGGGTAACCCTGTTCTTCGAACCTCATGAGGTTCAGCCTGGCAGGAGCCCTAACCCTTTTGTTGGCTCTATATCTGAGCCTTTTCTCCCTCAGCTTCTCGATTTTGAAGGCTTGGCGGGCATCCACTACCCGGGAAGCCATTGTGAGTTGATCAGCGGGGAGCTTAGAGAAGACACCCGATCGAGCATTTGTCAGGGGCGCCGCTGGAGCTTGCTCGGGACGCGTTGTAGCTTTGTTGGTGTTGATGGCCTTGCCCCCAGCTGGGGCCAAGGAAAGTCGTTCAGACACCGACTTGCGTTTGGGTTGGGGCGTCCTTGAGATCACCACATTTGGTCTCTTTCCTTTCGAGACCGGTCTGTCTACCGCCGGGGCTTGAGGGGCGGGGATGGCGCCAATTGGCGTGAACATGATAGAGCCGAATGGTAGCAGCGGCTCCTACCACTGTCGCCCGAGACTGGCCGGAAGGACCGTCCTAGAGTCTATCCTCATCGTGTAGGAGATAGGAGCTGAGTTCATCATCGAAGACATCGTCGGAAGGTGATTGCTTGAAAATCTGCATGAAAAAGCATTATTTTTAGTATAAATACAGGTATGTATATTGATTGAGTTCGCAAGAACGCTTAACCCGAAATATAGGAGGAGAGATTGGTCCCACCGGGCGTGCCAGAATCTGTAGGGTGTTTTTCGTCACCCCATTGAGATAGGAATACGCGCGCGCTTATCAGGCGTATACTACAGATTCCCCCTGCCTAGGGTAGGCCGGGGTTTAATGATTGTGGGGATCCGAATCTCCGGCAGCCGCGGACTAAGCTGCCGTTAATTACCCCTCGCCTTTGGAGCGAGGGAACCTTCGATTGACGGGTTAAACTGGCCATGCGAACTAAATGTGCAGTGTACGTGTGTTGTGTTTTGAAAGGGGGGTTTTGGATATATCGGGAGCTACGCAGAGTTTTTACGGGGGTCCTGCTACCCGGATAGCGGGCTGGGGGTCAAGGGGGAGAGCATCCCCCTTGCGGGGTGCGGGGCAGCGCACCGTTAGAAATTTTTTTCTAACAGGGACAGTGTCGTGGGGTACATGTGTGTGTAAATATTTATACATATGTATATATATATGTATGTACATAAAAAGAGGGGGGAAAAGGCGTCCAAGGGATGCGTGGGGCCAGCGCCGTGAGCGCTGTGCGCTCAGGTGTTGTGCGCTCAGGCGCAAGCGCACCACGTGTCGGCACGTGGGCGTTTTGCGCTCGAGCGCAGTGCGCGTGAGCGCAAGCGCGCCACGTGTCGGCACGTGGGCGCTTTGCGCTTGAGCGCCTGAGCGCAGCACGCCACGTGTCGGCATGTGGGCGCTTTGCACTCGAGCACAGTGCGCCTGAGCGCAAGCGCGCCACGTGTCGGTACGTGGGCGCTTTGCGCTCGAGCGCAGTGCGCCTGAGCGCAAGCGGGCCACGTGTCGGCACGTGGGCGTTTTGCGCTCGAGCGCTAGGCGCTGGCGAGACAAAGGGGCTTTTAGTCCCAGAACCAGAAGCTATGCTTCAGAAAGGAAATATTTATTATATATCTATGTAAATATATGGAGTTAAACTCCTAAAATGTTTTGGTTGATGAAAGGGGTTCTTCCTCTTCTTCCTCTGTTGGCTGGATCTTGATAATCAAGAGACGTGAGATCTAAAAATCTCTCCTTTCTGAGATCAAATGGTAGATCCAAGTTCCCCTTTGTGGGTTTTGTGGTGGAAGACTTCTTAGTTTTTGAAAAGAAAGAGTAAAACTCTTGATTTAATTCAAAAGAAATGAGAAGGTTTAGAATCTTGGAGAAGGAGCAGGAGGCACAAAAGATCTCAGATCTAAAATTTTTGTGGAGAGAATGAAAAGTGTTATTTATTCATCATCATTTTGCCTTATATAGGCTTACATATTTACATTTAGCCCCTTGGGCTTTGCAAAAATGGCATTTTTGCCTATCCAATGTCTCATGTGCCATTTCATTTTTGCACATAAGCTATGGGCTTACAAAAATTTGGCTTTATGCCCATTTTGCATACATTCATGTATAAAAAATTACATGAAAATTATTTATTACATGATCTATATTTTCGCATGGAGGAGGAGGAGGCTGGCCGCGGGCTCGACTTGGGCATGGGCCCGCTTGAACTGGGCTTGGGCCCACCTGGCTTGGGGTTGACCTTGACTTTGACTTGGTCAACGGGGGTGTAAATTTTTACCCCAACAACTAGTACTCTTGCATAATCTTTTCTCGTTCTCTGGACATCTGCGTTCTCAGCACAACATTTCCTCTGTAACCGGCCGTATCCTAACGCCTCTGTATACATATCCGATCTCTAATCTCAACAGAGAGTAACAACAGCTCGTCAACATCGCGCACGAACCTTTTGTTCCACTCGTATTTATTATCGTACACTTCGACGTCATGCTATGCTATCTGCGTACAGCAATTGTTCTCGACTACAGTAAATCCGGAGTCTCTCACACGGACTCGAAATTACGAACTCGGTATATTCATCACTATGTAAAAGATATTTAGCCGAACATGTCCTCGGGAACTCGTCCAAACCATCAGAAGAATATACTTTATTCATCCACTCTCGATCAACTCACAACACATCTGGGTGAGGTCCTTCTATTTGAAACTGGTCAACTTACAGATCTCATATCCGATCATCCAACGAACAACGTCATCTCTGGATCGATCTACTCTAGATCTGAGTAAGATTCTCTCTACTGGAATTCTTCAACTCGACTGGGCCTGCGTCGGCGCATCAAATCAGACGAATCACCTTCATCTCTCATCTCAAGATAGTCTAGCTATCTTCTGTCGCATCTTTGCCTGAAAGCTCCAGCGATTTCAGCTCATAAGCTCTGGAAGCGACATCCCATCAATCTCAGCAACAGATGGGTCATCTGTCTGCACGGTAGACGACATCACAAACTCTGAGATAGGCTGTACATCAACAGTCCTCTCACAACAGGCAGCCTCTATCAGTGGCCCGATCATCCGGCGCAAAACTGAACACTCTGTTTCCCTCAAATAAGAGAGCAAACCTCTGTTCAAAATTTGGACTGAGGCACCGTCTCACATGCAAAGCACTAGAGCGCCAAGCGTGAAGAGTCAAAGACTATGAGGCAGCGCTTCAAGTACAAAGCACGAGAGCACCAAGCGCCAAGAGTCAAAGACTCTGAGGCAGCGCCTCACGTGCAAAGCACGATAGTGCCAAGCGCCAAGAGTCAAAGACTCTGAGATAGCGCCTCACATGCAAAGCACGAGAGCGCGGGCGCCAGAACTAAAAGTTCTCCACCATTGGATCAAAGATCCAACGAAGATGATAAAATCATCAAATTTCAGAATCAAAATCTGCGGAGGAAATATTCCTCAAATCTTTTTAAACAAGAAAGATTGTGCTCTGTAAATCAGAGCACCGTTGGATCAAAAATCCAATGGTGATTAAAAATCACCAACATACAGAATAAGTTCTGTATGGGAAAATATTTTCCCAATCTTGTTAAAAACAAGAAAAATGTCTTCTGTAAAACAGAAGCACTTGGATCAATGATCCAATGGTGGGAAACATCGCCAAATCAATCATAGATCTCTTAATGAGAGATTTCCTTTACGGATTCATCAAATCAGCCTCCAATATATAAAGGACCCAAGACTTCAAGTCTTGTACAAAGAAACCCCCCCATAAACATCAAACTTCAAATACGAGAGCAATTTCTTCTCAAGGTAAATAAGAAGAAGAGAGATCATAGCATCTCCTCCATATTTAAGAGTTTAACTCTCATATCAGAAGAACATAGTTCTTTTTTTTAGATCACAGATCTATAAGACAAAGTCTTTCATAAAAGTAAAAGTGATCACAGCATCTCATCAAAAAAGAAGAAGAACATTGTTCTTAGATCTATGAGACAAAGTCTCTCACAAATAAGAATTTAATTCTCAGAGCATTGAACTGATCAGAACAAGAAAAACAGTGCCTGGCGCTCAGCGCCGAGCGCTCCACATGCCCTTCATGTAGGCACTATTTATTAAGGAGCTCTTAGCACTCAATGTTTGGCGCTCAGTGTCGAGCGCTCTACGTGCTCCTCACGTGGGCGCTATTTAAGTAAGGAGCGCTTAGCACTCAAAGTTTGGCGCTCAGCGCCGAGCACTCCACGTGCTCCTCACGTCGGCGCTACTTAATAAAATCTACTTAGTACTCATTGCCCGGCGCTCAGCGCCAAGGGCTCCACGTGTTCTTCACGTGAGCGCTATCAAGCGTTTAACACTTCATATAAAAGAATACAAATAAAACAAAAAATAATAAAGGGTGGCAGAACCCATTTCAATGCTCAGGAATGCTGATGCAGAAAGGGGACTAAGCCCAAAAAAATAATCAAGTGGGCCGAGCCCAAGGTTGGTAAAACCCCAAAATCAACCGAGCCCATAGGTCTTCTTCCAAATTGGACTTAGTCCCAAACAAGATCATCAAATTTTTTATGAACATTCACTGGTTCAAGTGTACATCTCTTCATACCTCTGATACATGTCGTTGTAATTCTTCAACGTCTTCAGAGAGATGGAGGGTCCCATTAACCAATAACTTTTGGCGCATCCCCAAACTGTTAAACCAAAACCCTACAGACTATGATGTCTTTAAACAACAGACTATGATGTCTTTAAACCCCATAGACCATGATGTCTTTAAACATGGACCATGATGTCCTTAAACGCAATGGACCGTAACGTCCCTAAACTAAGACGATAGAATCCAAATCCTCTTTTGTTGGATCTAAATGATTCTAAAACCTTGTTAAGTAGATCTTAGTCTAAAATTAGACTAACGTATCCTTAACAAACATTTAAGATGATCTTAATCTTAAACGAGGTTAACGATCCTTAAATGAAACCAAACTCAAATCTAAGAAATTATGGATTTGGACTAATCCCCGCCCTACGGGCGACAACTTAAATTAGTCTCCGTATACAATCCACGGGCAACAAAAAATAAAACAAACACACACGACACGAAGTGAACATCTGGAGAAGGAGAAAGTGGTTATCGCTACGCGTTAACGTAATTAACAGCAGGGGCTTGCGCCTGCAGGGAAGAGCATCCCCATAATCAAAAAACCCTCACAACGAGGGGGAATCTGATGAAGTCCGCTACAACGGCTGCATCTGTCTAAACCTTCGATACACGGTGCCATAAATCAACTTGGCATCTTTGGAGAGGTGGGCGGATAAAACCAAATAGCATCTACCCCCAAAATTCAGGCCAGACGTCTTAACATCCCGTTCGCGTCTTTCGGCGGCGAACAGATTCTGGCACGCCCGGTGGGACCTTTTCCTCTTTCCACTCCACACTTCGTGTGTCGTGTTTCACGAACAAATCACGGTCTGCTATGGTTGCCTGTGGATTCGAGGTACTAAGATTTGGTGTCTTGCTCCCGTACAGAGAAAAGAACATCAATGGCTTCGAGCTGCACTAACTTCAACAACAACTCCCGCTCCGTCCCATCCGGAGGAGTGACTTATTGGCCCCAAGAGGCCTCCATCTTCGCCATGCTAGTGGAACAGGTGACTCAGGCCAACAATGGACTGTTCTTCAGGACCATTCTCCCGCCAATAAGCTTCAACGCTCCAATCACCAGAGGCTCGGAAGAAGTCGGTCTTCGATCGGCTTGCAACTATCACGGCCCCACTCAACGGGTCGTCCAAGTCTACTGCATCAGTCTTCGACAGGCTGAGCCAAAGCTCCAGTGGGCCTGCAAAGTGGCTCGCGATACTAGAGAAGGCTATCCCAAAAAGGATAGTCCTCCCGATTCCTACCGCGGGTGAGGTCGTTACAAGTGCTTCCCCGACCCGAAAGTCAGTCTCTGACAGGTTGGACGTTTCTTCTCAGCGGACGTCAGTCTTCGATAGGCTGGCACCAACAGTAGCCCTTCACCAGAACAGGGGCATGATGAAGCCGCCCCCATAACTGAGCCAATCCCATCTACAGAATAGGGACAGCTCTCCCTCTGGACTGACTCCACCAGCGCCAATGGTGGAAATAGATGCTGCTGTTCCAACCGGGAACAACTTTTAACCGCTCAGGAGGCTGCGCAAGAACTCTCCAGTTGTCGTACTGAAAAGGTCTCTTCCACCCGCTGAAAATGTTGCTAAAGGGAAGCCGGAACAACCCCTCAACGGCTGTCCTCCAAAATCCACACGGTCTGGCGAAGAGTCCAAGACTCTGTAATTGACAAAGACTACTCCCGCCGATAGAAGAAAATGAAGGTCCGACAAGAAGAGGATCATCCCGCCGTCGTACCACGAAAAATAACGTTTGCAATAGCCCCCTCAACTTTGACCGTTCATAAAAGGAGAAGGCTGGAGAAGATCCCCATGTCTACGACAAATCTAAAAAGCGCTGAATCCAAATGCCCCAAGTCTCGGGGCATGGTAGTGCACACCGTCTACATGGCTTCTGGAAAATAGGAAAGCCGTACTTCTACGGGCCATCTGTTGGAGATAGTGCCCTCAGAGTCAATTATTGGATCACATGCACGTGATTGCAATGATTGAGGGAGGACCTATCCCGGTAGGACATTCTTACTCAAGATGATAGTATGCTATCTGGTTTACCTTTATCATCGTGTACTGCTTTAGGTGACCTGACAGGTCACTATTGCACGTTGATAGAGCCCTTAGGATTCATGCTTGACTGCCAGCAGTATGAGGGCAATCATATACGTGGGAGGTGGTGGTCTATAAGCACATCCTTAAAAGGTCCCTAGTCGTGGGAGTTTCAAGACAGGGCATCGATACTCCTGAGTAGACTAGTGTATATAGTCGAGACCCCGACGAGGGGCGGTGGCCGATCTCACAAGCCACTGGTGTCAGTTGGTTCACCTAAGATGTATACTGGTGCTCATTGGGTTATGAGTACACCGGACAGGACTCGCCGGGAACATGCTAGTTGGTCTTATACCTGACGTCAGATAGAAGTTCCCTGGTGACATGTGTCCAAGTTAGTTCATCGACCTGGGGATCGTCATTTGCCTCGTGTGAGTTCCCACTGTACTTTGATTACTACCCTACCACGCTCAAAGGAGACGTGCAAACAAGTTTTAGTTGGGTACAGTCCCGAGCCACATGGAGGCAGTGAGCGGATTTTTAGGGGTTCGTCTCTCCCGGTATTGGGGGTGAGGTCGCGCTGTGTCTAGGAGAGCCAGAACATGAAAAGTCCTTGGCCAAGGCAGGAGATTTACTGGTAGGTATTCCAGTAGTATCTCAGGGTGTTCTGGGCTACACTCCGACATGACTTGTACCGCTTTTGGGGGTCTGACTTTTACCAACCCCCTAGGCCCGCCATGCGATGCTCATAGACGAACGGACCGGACTGTACGGATATTGTCACTGACAGGCTCAGTAGGGTGTCAGGATGAGTTCGCTCATCGACGTCCCTTTTGGTCAATAGCTGGTAGCCCGCCACGTATGGCTAATACCTCTGACGTGCTTGTGGTTAAATCCACAGCCATAGTATTGACGAGTCTTTAGAGTCCCCCACATTCAGTTACTCAAGTTTTCGGGCGAAACTCTGTAGAGGCCGTATGGAGATATGGCAGGGTTCGATCAGATACGTGCGGTATTGCACGGATCAGGATCGGACGGATAATACTAGCCGGCTTTGGTTTAAGCCGGATCCTAGTATAGTACAGTGTAGATTTTGTCTCATTGCATTTGTATTCGGTTGGAATACAGATGCGGGTGTGTATACACAGTATAGGGGTTTTCCTGTAATTTATTACGAGATCAGTTTTTGGAGTTGCCAGATTGTTTTCCGTTTCGGCCATTTTCATTTGTATCTTTCATTGGCCGAAGATTGGTGGAGGAGGGCTTATTTGCATTTATGCAAATATGCATTTGTGGAGGGTGGTCTTTGCATCTTGTTGGTTCATGATGATTCTACCAACCTTGACTTCTTGACTTCATGATGGTTCATGATGGTTGGACTTTGTTTTGTGATGAGTGATAGTTGAGTGAGGTTCTTGCTTTGTGATCATTGTTTTTCATCATCACACTTTCTCTCTCTTGCTTCATGTTGTAGGCTCACTTCCTTTTCCATTGCAATTTGACTCCATTCCCATGGCTCATGAGAAGTGACCGGCCATTGATATGAGGGGGCTGCCCAATATTTTTGGGTGGGGGAATTTTGTTCATTGGCATTGCACAAAATCCTTTTAGCTCCATCTGCAAAACTTCATTCCTCCACCATCTCAAAAGGCAACTTCCATAAACCCCGAAATGAGACATGAGCACTACACATTCTACAACAAACCTTGGGCACGTCGGCTCGCCAACTTCGTGCCCGAGTTGCCTCGGTATAGAGGTGGGAGCCCGTAAAAGAAGCAGGCGACGTGGTGCCCTTCCGGCGACGAGGTGGAGACCGGAGATTCCGCGGGGAGATCGGGACGACGACGAGAATGGAACAATTCGGGTTTATAGTGCGCGGTGGTGCCGGTTTGAAAAGTTAAAGTTAATCACCGCTTCCGCATTCCGGCGTCGGATTGACGGTCGGGACGCCGCCGTGCACTTACAGTGGTATCAGAGCCTCGCCATTAACATGGTCTAGCTTGGTCAAATGTGTTTACGTTTCCGATCGAACAAAAATCCCAAAGCCGCGTTTTCATGCTTCTCAATTTTCTGTTGAAATTTTTTGGCTCAAAATTATTTTCAGTATGTTGCAGAATGATGTGCAGGGAATCCTAAGAACACTGTAAAATTTTGGTGACCTGATCCTTCCATATGACCGCGGAACCACGGCCATAATCCCTCTTTGGCCGCGGTTCCGCCGCAGGAATTTATCTTCACTTCACCAATTTTTTGCAGTGGGCTTTTGGGCTGAAAATAGGGGTTTTGGTATGCTTTGTTTGGGCCCAGAATTTCTGTGAGTGCTACAGTACTGCTTGGGGGCCCACTTAGTAAAATTTAATCGATCGGATATTTTAAACACATTTGTTCACTGTATTTACATTATATCTGCGACCGTGAATGTCACTTGATCGGTAAATCGTGTCTAACTGCTATAGCCCGGTTAGACGGATTTGCGAACATGACTTTCACGTTGATGTTCTGTGTTATGCTGTGATGTTGCCGATTGGTCGTGGGGGATAGCCTGGATGCAATGGTAGTATAGATGTGGTTGTATTATGTACATTTGATATTGCGGGGCGAGCGTCCGATATGTGGACTGCCGTCACTGCCTGTTTGTATATTATTCTTTTGGGGCACGACCAGGTTGCGGTCGATGTACCCGTTGTATGTATATTTTACTTTCTGTACCAGGATTACCCCAAGGTGGGGTGCACGGATAGCCGGGTTCTAGAGGGAAACAAGCCCGCATCTCATGGCATTGAGACGGAGGGGGCTTCACTCTAGAATTTGCGGGCTATTCGCCGCACTCGTAGGGGGTACAAGTTGATCCAGGAGGGGTGCCCAAGTTACCGGATTCCATGAAGTGCTGGGTGGTCCATTCACGGTGCTGAAGGGGACTGCCTCGCTTCAGGTTTTGGCGGGTAACTTGCCACGCCCGTAGGGGTCTAGGATTTCATTGCACAGGCTATCCACACGACCAGGGGAACGTCAGGTTTCAGTAGTGGCTCTGTGAAACCCGGTGATCCCAGATATCTGTATTGTTCAGTGATGCAGTACATTTCTGTGATGTTGCATTTTTTTCACGCCTTGAGAGAAATATAATATATTGGTATATATATTAGTAGATGTTGTATATGTTTTGCATCTGCGCTAGTCCAGTCCCCGCTCTGTCGTTAGTTAGCTAACCTAATGGGTAATGACGTGACCCAGTGGCAAATGCGGATGGCATATACGTACGTCATATTATTTTCGTTCTTTGTGGTGTGATTAATTGATGGGACTGCGTTGATTCGGATCAATGCAAGTTAAAAACAAAACTATTCTGATGTTGTTGGAACACTTTTCAAAAGGCTGTTTTTGCAAGGACGTTCTCTTTTGTTTTGCGTCGTGGTATTCAGTTGGAATATCCTGCTCCTCAGTCGACGAGGCAAGGGCCGAGATCCCTTCACCGGGAGTGACCCCTTGGATAGAAGTTTGCGTCAGGGCATTAACTTCACTATAGCCGATTACTTTTGCTTTGCACCGTGGTATTCAGTTGGAATATCCTGCACCTCATTCTACGGGGAAAGAGCCGAGATCCCTTCACCGGGAATGACCTCTTTAGCAATGGTTTTCGTCACTATATTTTCATAAAAGCTATCCAGTTCCTTCAACGATATCAAGTTCATTACGTTAAAGGTTTTCGCCAGAAACCATTCGTAGCCCTCCGTCGTTTCATATGGGTGGTCAATAGTATTCAAGCTGTGTATGTTGACCAAAGTCAAGGCACAGTGATTGGTAGCTATTAGGTATTCATATGCAGCATAGATAGATGCGTTGGTTTGGGGCAGTCGTACTACTATTTTGGCCAAAGTCAAGGGTATGTACGGGTGGGCTCAAATTAACCTGGAGAATGACGGGTAGAACTTGACATGTGACTTATGATATGTTGGCCAAAGTCAAGGTCATAAGAGCATGGGGTAAAAATCACATCTGGAGTTTCTAAAGAAACTGAAACTTGCCAGATATGCGCATACCTTCTGGAGTGTGATGACGTGAGCGGATTCCGTCACATTGTCATGCGATGATAGTTGGATCCCGATTCCCACTGATGAGTTAGTTTACTCCTCGTGTGACCCCGACTAATTCTTCTTTCAGGTTTGGAGGAGAATTTGAGGTTTCCAGATTAGATAAATTGGTAACCATTATGATCTAGGTTAGAGTGCATGCTGAGTGTTTCTTTTCTCTCTCTCTTTGGCAGCGACCATTGACCCGACACTAAGACTATGACTCAGTGACCAAGTTGACCGAACCTTCTTAACACTGGCTTTTGGATTGTCAGAGTCGCTAACCTCATTGCCACTCCTACTTTTACCCTTTTCTCCAGGACACCCCGTATTACTACAAACGTCCACTTCCATTGGACAAAACCATCGTATGGTTATATACGAACTCGAAGGAATTTATTCGAGGATGGTTTCCGGTTCTGGAGAAAACGGATAGGACTATTCAGTTGTCTTTTCCTTTTACCTTCTCTCAGGTTGCGAGTACTCCTTGGTTTAGGAGATAGTACACCTATTACGTAAATTGGATAGTCTTCTTCCAAACCTTAGGTTGGTGCCGACCGATGGGGAATGAAGAAAACCAATTAGCCTAACGATGGTGTACAGAAGGTATTAAGTAAAGACATAACAAGGGATTAGTAAGAGGGCAAAGTAAATTGCGACTGATATTCACGACCAAACCAAGTATTTCTTCGCCAATCCTAAATCACCTTTGTATTTCTCCAGAACACTCCGTATCACTACGAAGATCCACAGTTTATTGGATACTCCATCGTATGGTTATATACGAACTCGAAAGGAACTTGTTCCAGTTCGGGGATGGATTCTGGTTCAGGAGAAATAGGAATATGGTTTATTCGGTTGTCTTTTATCTTCACCTTCTCTCGCATTGCGAGTGCTCCTAGGATTAGGACAGTACACCCATTATGCTTCTTGGATAGTCTTCTTCCAAACCATAGGCTGGTGCCGAACGGTAGGGAAGGAAGAAAACCATTTGGCCTAAAGGGGTGTGCAGAAGGTAATGACTAAAGACATATAAAGGGATTTGGAAAGATGGCAAAGAATTACACGGTTACAGTTGTGAATCTGGATAATGGAATAGGCATTACTAGGAATACCGGGATACCCCATCGAAACATTTCAATGTTTCAGTTTCATTGTGTACTGTTAAAGGAAAAACTGATTTCCCAATTAGACACTTGCTCCAGGGTATGTATTTACCAGGTATGATTCTCACATCTGTATGGTTTTACAGATGATGAGTGGGAGTAAGTTATTGGGAATTAGGTGATCATCCTCATTATATCGGGATTCGTTGTAATCGGTGATATTTGAGGAAATCACCTGGGCTGTTTGCCGGTCGGCAAATATTTGGTTTTGAATATCCGTTATTATGCATCAATTTCAAATTGATATATCTGTACGTCTATTTTTATAGAGTGAGATATACCTTTTTGATATTATGTCTATGACATTTACCTATATCAGTGGATGATTAGGTAAGGAGCATTGAACAGCGGTGTAATTCTTCATGACCATAAGTACAGTTTTCAACCTACGACACACAGGGAATGAGTTATTAGACTCAAGGGACTTATACAGAGTATTGTATGTTGTCCAGGGTCTATCAGGACTGAGGGGTTGGTCCTCGTACTATATTCGGTTTCTTATGACTTCTCTAGTTTTTAGACAGGTGTTTCGTAGAAACACAGGGTCAAAGTTTTGAGAAGTTATAGGTATTTGAATAAAGTAGAGAACCAGGTATTGCAAGCATCGGGATTCTTCAAGGTGATCGAAGATGTAGATACTTGTGTATGGTATTCAGTTGATAGTAATGATTAAGAGAACTTGCTTCTCTTTCAGGTTACTCATAGTTGGAAGCATTCCTAAGTTGAGTAACACTGATCGGCCTCCTTCCATTTAGTAGACATGCACTGGAGACAGCTGCATGATTTGAATCTGGTTCAATTAAATCAGTGCCTCTGGTTCTATATTGGATATAGAACAGTTCATATCTTAACGATGTTAAGGTACGGGGAGTTGTCCGGCTTATGCTTAAAACCAGACTCTGGATAACTCAAGGCACGTTTCTGTAATGGCTGTTTGTGGGTTGGCCCATGCTATGACGAGGGTTGACTTTCTACCATCTGGAAGATCAATAGTTATATTGTTCTAGACTCGCCACAGTTTTATTAAAAATGGATTTTTTCAGAAAACAGTAGTGGGAGTATGGTAGAACTGGAAGTGATTCCAGAACCGCAAACGAGGAACCTAAAGATTCAATCTGGCTTGACATTCCATTCGCCACTCCGCAGATAAGGTGGGTAACCTCAGGCACCCGAGAGGTACTTCGGTAGCCTCAAGGACGGTGACAGAGAGGTTCTTGTTTACCCACACTTGCCGTTGCTGTTGTTCCAGACTGTGAGACCCGGCAAGAGGATGAGTATAGCATTGTTCTAAACTGGCTTTAGAAGTGTACGTCTATATGACTCTGCCAGAGGATTGTCGTGGTCAGTGGGAGCAGCGGAAGCATGGTGGACAAGTGGCTTATGTCTATTTATAGACTAAAGCAGATATAGCGGAGATAGATCATCAATTTCTGATGTGACAGTCATAGGTTTGACTTCATCAGAATAGGGGATGGATCTGTTAAGAAGGTAGTAGGGTGTGATGTCATGGCACTTGGATGATATACACAGAGTAGGAAGCGATATTCCTACACTACGATCGGTTATATTTTGGTCGTCACACAGTGGTTTCTCCACATGGGACTTGGACATTATATCAGACATACTGGTTACTAGATCTATGGTTTTAGATCTAGATTTGGGTGGTTTCCCAATAAGGGTACTTAGACAGCATTCTAAGAGTATTTAGAATGGACGACTCCTGGCACGGTAGTGTACCTGCAGGTGATGGAGTCACCCTCTCTAAAGGTGTCTTACAGACTATAGGGGAGAGGGATGTGCATGATTGGCAGATCACTTGCTTAGGTAATTGAGTCAATCATGAGATGTCAAGTACCACACCAAATGTTGTTCTTGCACTAGATGCAATAAGTTGACATTGATCCTATCCTAGAGAAACAGTCGGAAGCAGTTTTAAAACATAAGTGGATGTTCTAGGGATATGATAACGACAGCCTCATTTGGGAGACAATTATCATTCCAGGCTTCCAAGGTGACCTGGACGACAAGGAGGTTGTCAGAGTTATAGTTTTTCCTTCTGACGAGGGGCAGTATTTTGGACAGGTGATCCAAGGCAATACTAAGGGAGGCATGGCGCAGGATACTGATTAAGTTCAGTTGACGATACAGTCTAAGAAGTTTGGATTTGGAGTTCATTTATGAGCTAGGTCCCATCAGACATCCAGACACATTCTAAGACAGGTATTGCTCATTTCGGGAGATGGCTTTCTCCGCGAACTTGAGATATAGAGAGACATAGAAGGAAACATCCAGGCGGATCCACTCACTGAGGCTATTCCTCGAACGCAATAGTTTCGTAAACGGGATTTGTGAGACTGACTAGTAGAGGAGTTGGGTGTTCGGTATCACACGGGCTGTGAGTATGCGACATCGCAATAATTAGACTTGAGTGCAAGTGGGAGATTGTTGGAGATAGTGCCCTCAGAGTCAATTATTGGATCACAGGCACATGATTGCAATGTTGAGGGAGGACCTATCCCGGTAGGACAGTCTTACTCAAGATGATAGTATGCTATCTGGTTTACCTTTATCATCGTGTACTGCTTTAGGTGACCTGACAGGTCACTATTGCACGTTGATAGAGCCCCTAGGATTCATGCTTGACTGCCAGCAGTATGAAGGCGATCATATACGTGGGAGCGGGCGGTCTATAAGCACATCCTTAAAAGGTCCCTAGTCGTGGGAGTTTCGAGACAGGGCATCGATACTCCAGAGTAGACTAGTGTATATAGTCGAGACCCCGATGAGGGGCAGTGGCCGGTCTCATAAGGCACTGGTGTCAGTTGGTTCACCTAAGATGTATACAGGTGCTTATTGGGTTATGAGTACACCGGACAGGACTCGCCGGGAACATGCTAGTTGGTCTTATACCTGACGTCAGATAGCAGTTCCCTGGTGACTTGTGTACTGGTTAGTTCATCGACCAGGGGGTCGTCATTTGTCTCGTGTGAGATCCCACTGTACTTTGAATACTACCCTACCACGCTCAAAGGAGACGTGCAAACATGTTTTAGTTGGGTACAGTCCCGAGCCATATGGAGGCAGTGAGCGGATCTTCAGGGGTTCGTCTCTCCCGGTATTGGGAGTGAGGTCGCGTTGTGTCTAGGAGAGCCAGAACATGAAAAGTCCTTGGCCAAGGCAGGAGATTTACTGGTAGGTATTCCAGTAATATCTCAGGGTGTTCTGGGCTACACTCCGACACGACTTGTACCGATTTTGGGGGTCTGACTTTTACCAACCCCCTAGGCCCGCCATGCGATGCTCATAGATGAACGGACCGGAATGTACGGATATTGTCACTGACAGGCTCAGTAGGGTGTCAGGATGAGTTCGCTCATCGACGTCCCTTTTGGTCAATAGCTGGTAGCCCGTCACGTATGGCTAATACCTCTGACGTGCTAGTGGTTAAATCCACAGCCATAGTATTGACGAGTCTTTAGAGTCCCCCACATTCAGTTACTCAAGTTTTCGGGCGAAACTCTGTAGAGGCCGTATGGAGATATGGCAGGGTTCGATCAGATACGTGCGGTATTGCACGGATCAGGATCGGACGGATAATACTAGCCGGCTTTGGTTTAAGCCGGATCCTAGTATAGTACAGTGTAGATTTTGTCTCATTGTATTTGTATTCGGTTAGAATATAGATGCGGGTGTGTATACACAGTATAGGGGTTTTCCTGTAATTTATTACGAGATCAGTTTTTGGAGTTGCCAGTTTGTTTTCCGTTTCGGCCATTTTCATTTGTATCTTTCATTGGCCGAAGATTGGTGTAGGAGGGCTTATTTGCATTTATGCAAATATGCATTTGTGGAGAGTGGTCTTTGCATCTTGTTGGTTCATGATGATTCTACCAACCTTGACTTCTTGACTTCATGATGGTTCATGATGGTTGGACTTTGTTTTGTGATGAGTGATAGTTGAGTGAGGTTCTTGCTTTGTGATCATTGTTTTTCATCATCACACTTTCTCTCTCTTGCTTCATGTTGTAGGCTCACTTCCTTTTCCATTGCAATTTGACTCCATTCCCATGGCTCATGAGAAGTGGCCGGCCATTGATATGAGGGGGCTGCCCAATATTTTTGGGTGGGGGAATTTTGTTCATTGGCATTGCACAAAATCCTTTTAGCTCCATCTCC
Organism: Agapanthus africanus; assembly: GCA_030015575.1. Classification (NCBI taxonomy): domain Eukaryota; kingdom Viridiplantae; phylum Streptophyta; class Magnoliopsida; order Asparagales; family Amaryllidaceae; genus Agapanthus; species Agapanthus africanus. The sequence continues at coordinate 487,952,320 of CM057341.1, forward strand.
AATACTTCATTCCTCCACCATCTCAAAAGGCAACTTCCATAAACCCCGAAATGAGACATGAGCACTACACATTCTACAGCAAACCTTAGGCGCGTCGGCTCGCCAACTTCGTGCCCGAGTTGCCTCGGTATAGAGGTGGGAGCCCGTAAAAGAAGCAGGCGATGTGGTGCCCTTCCGGCGACGAGGTGGAGACCGGAGATTCCGCGGGGAGATCGGGACGATGACGAGAAGACCGAAGGACACGGATCGCTCGGTATATCTCTCTACCCCATCATGTAGTTAGCTAGGACTAGTTTAATGGCACGATTCGGGTTTATAGTGCGCGGTGGTGCCGGTTTGAAAAGTTAAAGTTAATCACTGCTTCCGCATTCCGGCGTCGGATTGACGGCCGGAACGCCGCCGTGCACTTACACCATCGACCACTCACACGGTCTGTGACGAAAACTCAGGAGCAGCAACAAAAGCTCCAGGAGATGCTGACAAAGATAGCCACACTTACTGGGTAGAAAGAAAGCCCAGAAGTATCGTCGAATCAGCGCCAGGAACAGGAAACTGATGCCGTGTTCCTCCGAAGAATGCTCGAAAAGAAAGATAAAGAGGCCGCGTAACAAGCATCTAAAATAAAATAAATGGCTCTGCTATTCTAAGATATGTTCGGGATGATGATCCAGCCGGACCCTCCAGCTGAAGATCCCCCAATAATCAGTGAAAATGACCGAGGGGAGACATCAAACCCTTTTCCGACTTTATCAGCAGCCAGAGAGGAGACAATCTCGAAAGCTGCGCTTGATGACTACATAGCTCAACAGACAAATGAAGCAACTGTCCAAGCCGTCAGAACTGGGCGACCCTATCCACGCTGGTACGATCAAATTAAGTACCCACCAAGATATACGATCCCTAAATTTCACATGTATAAGGAGACAGGCAATCCCCATCAGCATGCCGCTCAGTTCAGGGCTCTGTGCTGCAATACTGGGGGTGACGACAAATTGCTACTTCGCCAGTTCGTCGGCAGCTTAGCGAAGACTGCTTTTGAATGGTATTCGGAGCTTCCGAATGACTCCGTCAAAACGTTTACGGACATGGAGCTGTTGTCCACCCAGCGTTTCGCAAGCGCTAGCGAGTGCACCCCGATCACGGCATTGATCAATGCCAGGGTGAAGCCAGGAGAGACATGGGTTCAGTATGTAATTCGGTAGCGGAACTTATAGTCGAAATGCAAACAACGCATAGAAGAATCTACTGCTGTGGGCATGTTTGTAGGGACCCTAGACCCGCAAGCGACTATATCCCAGTTTATGATGTTTTTCAAGCTGACCGCTTTCCAAGCCTTGATCGACAAGCTGGCCCATATGGACCAGATGGGCCATAGACCGCCCTCCTCGAAAATGGAGCTTCGAAATGAAAAAGGCAAAGGGAGAGCGACCTTCGTCTCCAATGCTCAGCAGCAGCCGAGTGACCCGAAACCAATTGCTCGCAAAAATGATAAACAGCGATCACTCAGAAAAAAGCTGAAATGTCCTTACTCATTCCCTCGGGATAAAACGAGAACATTGTTCGAACTGGTGGTGCTTAACAGGCTCATCACTCAACCAGATCCGAGACGCCCACTACAACCGGGCGACATAAATAATCCTAATTACTGCCCCTGCCACCGAATATTAGGCCACCCAATCGAAGATTGCTTCGTCATCAAAAAATGGATTGAGGACCAGTACCAGTAAGCCAAATTCATGCTGTCTGAAAGTCACGAGCCGAATATTTCGACTCGTGACCGGCACTTAACCACGCAACGTCTACAGGCGTAACGTGACTAAATAAGCCGAACCCAGAAATCAAAACCAGTTAAAAGAAGTGAGTGTTGAAAACATTCAATTAAAACAATTAGAAACTTTAAATAGTTTAATAAAGTTCTTTTTAAAGTTAAGTTATCCTTATAATAATTTTGGCAGCATTTCCTTTGTAAAAGAGACGCCGAAATCGGGTACAAAACAGGGTATAAGTGAAATGATATATATAATGAAATAAAGCATCCCCAAACGGGAGCAATCACGCCCAACGGCGGAAACCATCACCACAAAAGTAATATACGACGCCGTAGCGAAGAATGAGCAATAAGTAAACATCACAGAATAATAAACCGCAGATATAAAGTCGGCTCCCACGAGCTCGACACCAGAATACAAAAATATACATCATCGTCCTCACACTGTCTCTAAGTCTAGTACATACATGGTAGATGGAGAATACTAGATACAAGAGGGTGTACAATAAAGTAAGCAGATACCACAACCCACCTAATAGAAAAACAGCTCTCGCACCAACTGTAGTGGTATCTGTAGCCAAAAGATGTAAAAGGCAGCCTGCCGCGAATACTCTGAGGGAGCAACCTGCAAATGCCGTGGCACAACGGGGGTGAGTTGCCAACTCGTGAATAGAGATAACATATAAAGGTAATCACGAGCATGCACGTACTGCGCTACTATATCTTATGCCAGTAGGTAAAATCTATATGCGACAAGCAGTAGGTGCAATAATCATGCAAGTGCTACGTCAGGTAAAATAACTACAGGATGCGATACATGATAATCAATGCTGAGCATGGGATAAACAACATCTACACGGAATATCAATCGTGGAAAATAATCGGTGCCCAAGACTGCACCCAATCCCAAATAAACTCAGGCGCCGGCACTCTCCTCGGCCCTCAAATCCTGTAAATCTCTGAGAATCACGAGTGCCCAACATTGGCACTCAAAATATCATAAAATACTCGTGTCCAGCATCGACACGCAAATCCTCATATATCGGGCTCCGTAAGTCCGGATCAGCCCACGGGCCCCGTCTGCGGTATCGGCCCTCGGCCCCGGTAGTACGGATCATCCCGCAATCCATCTCTCAACTCTGGTCAGTATCCTCCGGATAACCGCCAGGTCCAACCAATCACCGGTTGGTACTCGCCTACCTCCAGGACTAATCGGCAATATCTATCGATCATCTTGCCGAGGGGAACCATACCAGGTCCACCACGAACCCGCAAACGGATCATCCACTCCACGAATCGGGTTTCAAGCACACGTCTCAGCACCGAGAAAACGCGTGGTGGACGCACCAAAATATCATATCACGAGGAACCGGGTTTTCAAATAATGCATCTTTTCTTAAATAATTCCACGGTCCTTAAAACCAGAAATCACATGAAAATCCAGCACCAATGAGTAAATTAAATACGATGTGCTATGTACATCAAGCCATAATATAGGTACAAGGGAGAAACCGCTTTTCTTAAGATAGTTCCAGTTTTCAAAGACAGCATGCGGCTTCCAATTTCTATGAAAATCCTATCGAATCATATGTGAAATGAACTACAGTATAATGATCATGGCAATTCTACAGTGAGTGTGTCATGGCAATTACTAACGGTGTGTGTGTAACATGCAGATTAGTGCTCGTGCAACATGAACCGTTAGTAATAGTGCGGTGTTCTATCAATTCTAAGTTTACATACATATAGCAGGGAATGCAATATGCAACAACAGTATCCACGAACAGTCAATGTAGGTAAATGCTACATGCAGCTATAAGGTCCTTTCAGCCCTGACGCATAACGCCATGCGGGCGATATCCCCGTAGATGTTAAATCCACTCACTGAAGTCTCGCGCTAAGTGTAGCCGACGACTTGCTTCCCTTTCTTCGCAGCGACCGTCTCACTCGCCTGTGAACCTAGAATTACACAATATATCAAATATAAGCTCAAATCCACAAAAACGCGATATTAAGGTCAAACTGGAAACCCGCGTCGCAAACCAAACGCGTGTGTGCGCGATACGCTAAAACGTGTGATTACGCGCCTGAAACTACCCCGACGCGTCGCGATACGCAGAAACCCCAAACCCACACACGTATCACGCGTGTCGCGAAGATTTAAAATACGCGAAATAGGGTAATAGGTCCCAGATTTTGATACAGAAAGAGTTTTATAAAAATAAATATTCCATGATACTCCACACAGCAGCAGCCACCCATCACCCAAACCCCAACCCACAAATCCCTCATCTGGCCGCAATTTGCGGCCAGAATTCTTTTTCCGGCGGCCTTGGTTGGGAGGTGGGCCCCCGGGTTTGGTGTGTGCACTCCATACATACTGTGTATTCCCCAGTAATTACAATTTTAATTTACAGCAACTCGGGTTGCTGCAGATTCTTCAGAGCCCAAATTTCAAGTTAAAATCACACTTTTGCACAAAAATGATACTTTAGGGTATTTTTGTGCAAACTGAAAGCAAAACCTGGTTTAAATAGCTCTAATAGCACAAAATAGAGTTAACTAAGACAACAAAATCCCAATCTAACATATGCATCACAAATATCCCTTAATATCACTAAAAAGGCACACAAAACATGATTTTTAGCTAAGATACTACAAGATATGAAAAAGGATGTTGAGTGTGAGATAATTACCTTCCCAAAAACCCTATAGAACTCAAATTTTCAGCCTTTTCCCTCAAGTCACTGCCTTGACACCAAGATCCCCCAAACGAGCCATTTTTCCAAAGTTTTTATGAAGGGAAGTGGAATTTTTGTGTAGGGTTTTGTGTAGATATCAAAAAGAGTGAAAAAGAGAAGAGAATAGGGTGTTGCTGCTGCTGGAATTATTGTTTTTCTGCAGAAATTTCCAGCCAAGGGGGAGAGAGGGAAAATGGCCAAGAAGTCAATCTTTCCTTACCAAACACCATACTTTTTTTTATTTGGATATTTGAATTATTAGAAGGGTTGACTTAGTAAAAAGAAAAATGGGTGGAGATGTCACGACCCGAAAGTACGGAACGTGACCGGCACTTAGATTACGAAGCGTCTAGAGGCGCCACGTGACCTAAGTAAGCCGAAGCCCAGAAATCTAAACCATAAAAGAAGAAAAAGAAAAAAAGAAAAGAAAACAAGTATAAAAACATCCGCAAATTTACCAAAAATTTCGGCAGAGTCTCCTCTGTAAAAACTGGCCCCCAAACGGGTACAACAAGTATAATATACATAAACAATAAAAAAAGCATCCCCAAACGGGAGCTAGCATCAACGCCAACAGGCGGAAACAACCACAGCAAGCATAATAATATACAACGCCAATAGGCGAGGCTCAAAACTCAAAAGAAAACAAAACCACCAGATCTGAATAATACATGCGCGACTTTAAGGTCGAATTAAAAGACTGGTCCTATAAACTTATCAAGTAATACAAATATGGTTGATGGAGCTTACTAGATACAAATGAGTGAATAAAAGTTCAATGGTGGTTCGGATACAAGTGAACCAACCTACCGTGCAAATCACCCTGAAGAAAAGATATGCCAACAAGCTGCCACGGAAACCTGGACATCGAACCTGTAAAGAATTTGGCACAACGGGGGTGAGTTGCCAACTCGTGAGTAGAAGACATCTACGAAAAGAAATCGAATGCACGACGCTATCCTAGGTCATAATAATACACTACTATAACCCAAACATCTAGTAATAGCAGGGTAATACTACGTGTAAGTGCAGATACTCCGTGTCCGTGTCAGTGCCTCATATAATACTATGTCATATGAAATGAAATGCATGCACCATGAATGTAAAGTAACAAATCCTGAAATCCAGATATATATGTATAAGAACTCTTTAGCTGTTATCATAGTAAAGTGTGTATAAGCATCTGAAATCTCAACAATGAAATCCATGGAAATCCGTGTCAAGCATCGACACAACACATGTAATCTCAAGTCTCAATATGTCGGGCTCCGTCAGTCCGGATCGGCCCATATCATCAAATCCCACGACAACGGTCGGTATCCTCCGGATATCCGCCACGCCAGACATTACCGGTAGGTAGTCTTCCTCTGCCAGGCTCATCGTCTACAACTCGATCTTCTTGCCCCGGGGTACCATACCGGGCCCACCATGTACCCGAGACGGTTCATCCACTCCTCGAATCGGGTCTCGAAATCCAACAGAAAACATGAAATACTCATGGTGGACGACACATACATCACGAGAAAACCGCATCTTATTTTAAAAAGAGAAGAGGAGAGAGAGAGAGAAGTTTTTATATATTTTTGCGGTTTTTCCCCAAAAATCCAGAAATCTCATAGAAATCCAAATCTCAAAATCATGAGTAACTATATGATAAGTGTCGGCATATGCCCATAATACTGCATGATAACATGAAAATATGAATGCATGAATGTCTAAGCAATGAATATCATGTCTGTACTAATGTCAGAGAATAATCACAATATTATATCTGTCTAGTTGTTAACTGATTCTATCCATAAAAGACAATATGATCTAAAGTGTACGTGGCATAGCAATTACCGATGATGATGTGTGTGAGCCGGCAAATAAGTGTGCGTGGAATATGCGCATCATCGGTAATAGTGCTGGTGTCCTAACAGGTAAAGTTTATACTGATTATAGCAACATATAAAAGAACATGCACCATGATGATTACAGTATAAATGTAAATACAGGTGTGCATTATCCACTCCTCTGCGAGATACGAGTACAACTACCACTTTATGTGTCGAACCTAAACCAGTGTCCATCTAACATCCTAAGGAACTAAACCTAATAGACTAGTCAGTAAGAAACTAGAGTCTACCTAAGGTCTAAATCAATATCTCTAATAGTCGGCGATCCTGCCTCAATAGCGTCACGTACGTAGTACGGCTTCCTCGAATCAAGAGTGCGGATCAATCATCAAATCTAAGCCTCGTACAGTAAAATCCATCGTACGGCATCCCAATATCAGGGTACGGTCAAGTATCTCCTAGGTGTCTCCTCATTCGTATAATGTCATCATCAACACATCTCATGATCAAGGTGCTAAACTGTGATCGCATACATCAATCATATATCATTGCCATCATGATAAGCATCATTAGTTTATCCTCAGAAAGATCATGTCATATGTATCATATTGTGATTAAGTCATACCGATATCCTATCGTCATCAAGTCACAAGCTACAGCCCAGGTACTATTTTAGCGTCCCATGTACCTCAATATCACCACCACCCTTCATAATTTATATATTCATGTTCATTATCTCTTTCTCTAATGATCCGCTAACACTTTAATACGACTGTATAGTCAAAAATCACGGCATCAAGCCCAGTCATACTGTTTCATCATATCTCAGATATCATATCACATCAACGAATCCCATATACGTGTTGTGTATATATATACACCTATACCAAGTTTTATATATATACACACATATACGTATACGCCATGTCAAGTTTTAGTGTGTGCATGTGTGTTTCTATCAGAAACCTACGAACCTCTCCCAAAGTATTCATCCTCAGGTATGGTTTTCCTAAATCAGTCTAGTCCCGCTTAGGGTCGTTACTAGGGTCCTGCTCAGTAAGAATCTAGGGTCACATCGGGTTTCCTAATGTCAATAAGTACTATTCATATTCTACGTTGCGGGGGTGCTAAACGCCATCCACCCGACTTCCCCCCGTAGATATGCATCTACTCACCTGGTCCATGTCTGCCGAAGACAGTGTCGCCATCCTCCTCTTCATCGCCCGCAGTCCACATGAGGGGTACCTAAACGCAAGCATATAAATAGCATCGTAAACCGAATCACATACAAAAGTCAAACGATACAAGGAACAAGCACAGGTTAAAACCTATGTCCCGTCCCCGCAAAAGAACCAAATATCGCTCGATATCGGCGTACAAACTCCGATGGATCGAGATAAACATTAACAAATAACTCGTAGTTTTAAAACACATTACTTATATTATAAAACATGATTAAATCCATCGAAACACAAAAATCCATCAAATTACATCAAAAATTCAACTAAAAATACACAAAATCCTAATTATTTCATACCCTTTATTCTCTACTCTTCTTTACATGGATTTTGGAGTGGGAAAGCATGTATTTTTTAGGTTCATTTTCAAGTTGGACATGAGATTGTGGAGTTATAAATCTTTATCTTTTGAATTATTTCTATTAAATGTTCTTTTAAAGCATAATTAGAATTATTATATTAATTCTATGTTTAATTTTTAAAATGCAAGTTAGGGTTGTAAATTCAAGTTAGGGTTTTTAATAATTAATTAGGGTTATAATAGTTAGTTTAACACTTTTAGAATTGGAAAATATTGCATGGTTGTTGAATTGTAAAATTTTCATTTAAAATCTTTTTAAATAAGGAAATTAGCTAACTAGGTTTTTGCAAAATGTGTTTGTGGTTGATATAAAATTTAGATTTGGGTTGTTATCATTGGAATGTAGTTTTGGTGGAAATATTAGCATATTAATTGAATGAAAAACTTAGTTTGATCACTAGATTACTTTGATAATTGGAAAAATAGTAATAAAATGCTATTATTTTGTAAACTAAATTTTGGAAATTACTAAATAAAAGGGATTTAAATTATAATTATTGTTTCATTATATCATTATCATCATGAATTGTAATTTAAGACATTAATTCATGCAAAATCATGTTTTGTGGTGGAATTGTGGTGTTTTGCTTGAAAAATGTTGAAAATTGTTAAATGTTGCAAACTAGAAATTTCAAATCAATATAAATTTGTGTAATAAAAATATAGTAACGGTTTGTATAGTCTAGTTATGATATATAATGAGTTTTATAACTATTGGTTTCATTTAAATGTCAAGTTTTGATGAAAAACGGTAAATTGGCAATTTCGGTTTTTACGAAATTGGACGGTTTGATGGATTTTAGGGTTTCGATGGATTTAATCATGTTTTATAATATAAGTAATGTGTTTTAAAACTACGAGTTATTTGTTAATGTTTATCTCGATCCATCGGAGTTTGTACGCCGATATCGAGCGATATTTGGTTCTTTTGCGGGGACGGGACATAGGTTTTAACCTGTGCTTGTTCCTTGTATCGTTTGACTTTTGTATGTGATTCGGTTTACGATGCTATTTATATGCTTGAGTTTAGGTACCCCTCATGTGGACTGCGGGCGATGAAGAGGAGGATGGCGACACTGTCTTCGGCAGACATGGACCAGGTGAGTAGATGCATAACTACGGGGGGAAGTCGGATGGATGGCGTTTAGCACCCCCGCAACGTAGAATATGAATAGTACTTATTGACATTAGGAAACCCGATGTGACCCTAGATTCTTACTGAGCAGGACCCTAGTAACGACCCTAAGCGGGACTAGACTGATTTACGAAAACCATACCTGAGGATGAATACTTTGGGAGAGGTTCGTAGGTTTCTGATAGAAACACACACGCACACACTAAAACTTGACATGGCGTATACGTATATGTGTGTATATATATAAAACTAGGTATAGGTGTATATATATACACAACACGTATATGGGATTCGTTGATGTGATATGATATCTGAGATATGATGAAACAGTATGACTGGGCTTGATGCCGTGATTCTTGACTATACAGTCGTATTAAAGTGTTAGCGGATCATTAGAGAAAGAGATAATGAACATGAATATATAAATTATGAAGGGTGGTGGTGATATTGAGGTACATGGGACGCTAAAATAGTACCTGGGCTGTAGCTTGTGACTTGATGACGATAGGATATCGGTATGACTTAATCACAATATGATACATATGACATGATCTTTCTGAGGATAAACTAATGATGCTTATCATGATGGCAATGATAAATGATTGATGTATGCGATCACAGTTTAGCACCTTGATCATGAGATGTGTTGATGATGACATTATACGAATGAGGAGACACCTAGGAGATACTTGACCGTACCCCGATATTGGGATGCCGTACGATGGATTTTACTGTACGAGGCTTAGATTTGATGATTGATCCGCACTCTTGATTCGAGGAAGCCGTACTACGTACGTGACGCTATTGAGGTAGGATCGCCGACTATTAGAGATATTGATTTAAACCTTAGGTAGACTCTAGTTTCTTACTCACTAGTCTATTAGGTTTAGTTCCTTAGGATGTTAGATGGACACTGGTTTAGGTTCGACTCACATAGTGGTAGTTGTACTCGTATCTCGCAGAGGAGTGGATAATGCACACCTGTATTTACATTCATACTGTAATCATCATGGTGCATGTTCTTTTATATGTTGCTATAATCAGTATAAACTTTACCTGTTAGGACACCAGCACTATTACCGATGATGCGCATATTCCACGCACACTTATTTGCCGGCTCACACACATCATCATCGGTAATTGCTATGCCACGTACACTTTAGATCATATTGTCTTTTATGGATAGAATCAGTTAACAACTAGACAGATATAATATTGTGATTATTCTCTGACATTAGTACAGACATGATATTCATTGCTTAGACATTCATGCATTCATATTTTCATGTTATCATGCAGTATTATGGGCATATGCCGACACTTATCATATAGTTACTCATGATTTTGAGATTTGGATTTCTATGAGATTTCTGGATTTTTGGGGAAAAACCGCAAAAATATATAAAAACTTCTCTCTCTCTCTCCTCTTCTCTTTTTAAAATAAGATGCGGTTTTCTCGTGATGTATGTGTCGTCCACCATGAGTATTTCATGTTTTCTGTTGGATTTCGAGACCCGATTCGAGGAGTGGATGAACCGTCTCAGGTACATGGTGGGCCCGGTATGGTACCCCGGGGCAAGAAGATCAAGTTGTAGACGATGAGCCTGGCAGGGGAAGACTACCTACCGGTGATGTCTGGCGCGGCGGATATCCGGAGGATACCGACCATTGTCGTGGGATTTGATGATATGGGCCGATCCGGACTGACGGAGCCCGACATATTGAGACTTGAGATTACATGTGTTGTGTCGATGCTTGACACGGATTTCCATGGATTTCATTGTTGAGATTTCAGATGCTTATACACACTTTACTATGATAACAGCTAAAGAGTTCTTATACATATATATCTGGATTTCAGGATTTGTTACTTTACATTCATGGTGCATGCATTTCATTTCATATGACATAGTATTATATGAGGCACTGACACGGACACGGAGTATCTGCACTTACACGTAATATTACCCTGCTATTACTAGATGTTTGGGTTATAGTAGTGTATTATTATGACCTAGGATAGCGTCGTGCATTCGATTTCTTTTCGTAGATGTCTTCTACTCACGAGTTGGCAACTCACCCCCGTTGTGCCAAATTCTTTACAGGTTCGATGTCCAGGTTTCCGTGGCAGCTTGTTGGCACATCTTTTCTTCAGGGTGATTTGCACGGTAGGTTGGTTCACTTGTATCCGAACCACCATTGTACTTTTATTCACTCATTTGTATCTAGTAAGCTCCATCAACCATATTTGTATTACTTGATAAGTTTATAGGACCATTCTTTTAATTCGACCTTAGAGTCGCGCATGTATTATTCAGATCTGGTGGTTTTGTTTTCTTTTGAGTTTTGAGCCTCGCCTATTGGCGTTGTATATTATTATGCTTGCTGTGGTTGTTTCCGCCTGTTGGCGTTGATGCTAGCTCCCGTTTGGGGATGCTTTTTTTATTGTTTATGTATATTATACTTGTTGTACCCGTTTGGGGGCCAGTTTTTACAGAGGAGACTCTGCCGAAATTTTTGGTAAATTTGCTGATGTTTTTATACTTGTTTTCTTTTCTTTTTTTCTTTTTCTTCTTTTATGGTTTAGATTTCTGGGCTTCGGCTTACTTAGGTCACGTGGCGCCTCTAGACGCTTCGTAATCTAAGTGCCGGTCACGTTCCGTACTTTCGGGTCGTGACAAAGTTGGTATCAGAGCGCTAGGTTTAACCTTGTATAAGTCTAGGTGACCCTTGGTTGATAGAGTAGGCGATTTAGGTAGAGTAACGTACCGTGGGTATGGTCCGCGGCATACTTACGATACGCTACCCTGCTTAAGGAGCCTTAGGATGTACATTTGTTTGCACCATATTTCATTCGTTCCTTTGATCTATCTTCGTCGATGTCGGAGGGTGGTTCTGTTACCACGGGCGCACGGGCAGAGGGAGCTGCGGCTCGAATGCGATAACCATTAGAGTATTGGTTATTCTTGAGGATTGAAGCATTGCTTAGCGTGCGGACGAAGGGTATTCACATGCCGTCCGGATGAAGTTAAAGGGTTCGAACGATTATCAGAAAACCATTTTCCTAAGTTTAAAGTATTCGGAAGAACATGCAGGTATTTCGATGGACCCTCTAGAAGAATGAAACCCTAACTCGACATAATGACCACGAGAACGCCCTTGAACCTTAGGGTTTACGGCAGTTCCACTGTGCCATTAGTGAGGCTTGGGTTTGCCCTTCTACAGCTGGATCATCGATGCTGGGGTATGTACCGGATATTTTTAAACTGTACTTGAGTGTTGAGCTCTCGGGGAATTATGGGATTTTGATGGATCGATCGAAAAGTTTAATGTAGTCCGGATATCAAGTGAAGGGATCGACTATGTGGGAGGCTCTAGACATGAGTATTGCCGTTGGTAGCGCAGTCAGCAGAGCTACGAAGAGACGAGTTCGAAGCAATTGACGATAGTGTTTACGATTGTGATTTAGTGATTTGAATTTTATACTTTCGTTGATTGGATTTTGGTATTTTGAGGACTTTGTTCTACGATTGGTATTTCATGTGTGTACCTTCATTACATTCTATCTGTGTTTCATGTATCGGTTGTATTGATGTTGTTTAGTACACACCCAGTACACTTGATTTGGTTATATATATTTTTTTTTGAGATTTTTGATTTGATTTCGTGCATAGGGGTTACACATGATTTTTACATATGTTTCGACTTAGTTTTCATGCATTTTTGTACTGTGATTTCGATTTTGATATTCAATGTATGTTTTCGTGCACCATGTGCACCTGATTAGGATTCTTGCGCATACTTGGCGCACTTGATGCGATTTTGTGCACACCAGATGCACTAAATCGGGGTTTTGTGCAGATTAGATGCACCTGATATTGAGTCGTGCACGCCCGTTGCACTTGACAGATGTTTTTGGTGCACACCTGTTGCACTTAGTTTTGTTTTTGTCTGTATTCATGGTATCTTTAGTTGATTTCGATTTCAGTGCGCACCGGACGCACATGATATTTTTATGATGTGATTGGGATTGATTTCAGTTTGAGCAGTATATTTTCATAATCATTATTATTTGATTTAGTAACCAGGCGGGACATGTATGTTAAATAAAAGATATATATATATAGCTAATTTTTTTTTATTTAAACGTCCGCTACTTATGCCGTGACACGTGCATCACACGGTAATTTTCAAAAAGGGGTGTTTGCATATTTCCTTATCCAGATATTTGTACGGTTTTACTATGATGCGCACTATATATAAGTTACAGATTGATGTATATTATGATGGTTTTCATATTGAGTTTTGAAATTTTATTATCGCCATAACTCCGATGATTGCGTCATGCTTGACGGAGTTGATTTTTGTTATGTATTGATGATTTCAGAGCCCCGACAATTTGAATGTTTTGCTAAACGTTTTAGTATTTGGAGGGGAAGTTTTAATTTAAATTCGGGGACCGAATTTCTTAAAGGGGGGAAGATTGTAACGTTTTAAAAATGATTAAATGAATAATTAAATGAATAAAAGTGTTTAAGTGAATTTTAGGATTTTCGGTAAAGTAAAATGTATTTTTCGTAAAACCAAACCGTGATTGTTTTCATTATAAATTTTAAAATATATATTTTAATTATGAAATTACTAGTAAATGGTGTTTATTTAGCCATTTATAAATTTTTAGTTTAATAAAATATTTTTCCTAAATTAATTATTTTAAATATTAACATAAGCTTTATTTTTACACTAAATTAGTGTAAATTACAAATTTAAATGGTTTTAATTTGTAAAAATGAACCATGGCATATTAGAAATTAGTGTGTATCATGCAAAATTTATTTGCAAATTTTTCCTATTTTGTAGAGCTTTCTTGAGTTGCTATAGTAAACAAATAAATAAATAATTAATTAAACCATGAAAAGACCTTTAAGTGATATTTCTCCTCTTGAAACTTCTACACACTTTCACACTCACTTCTTTCTCTCCCTCACCTCATCAAGGCCGGCCACAACCCCCCATGGCTACCCCTCCCCATTTCCAACCTCATTTTTGCACAAAAATCCATCAAATTACATCAAAAATTCAACTAAAAATACACAAAATCCTAATTATTTCATACCCTTTATTCTCTACTCTTCTTTACATGGATTTTGGAGTGGGAAAGCATGTATTTTTGAGGTTCATTTTCAAGTTGGACATGAGATTGTGGAGGTATAAATCTTTCTCTTTTGAATTATTTCTATTAAATGTTCTTTTAAAGCATAATTAGAATTATTATATTAATTCTATGTTTAATTTTTTAAATGCAAGTTAGGGTTGTAAATTCAAGTTAGGGTTTTTAATAATTAATTAGGGTTATAATAGTTAGTTTAACACTTTTAGAATTGGAAAATATTGCATGGTTGTTGAATTGTAAAATTTTCAGTTAAAATCTTTTTAAATAAGGAAATTAGCTAACTAGGTTTTTGCAAAATGTGTTTGTGGTTGATATAAAATTTAGATTTGGGTTGTTATCATTGGAATGTAGTTTTGGTGGAAATATTAGCATATTAATTGAATGAAAAACTTAGTTTGATCACTAGATTACTTTGATAATTGGAAAAATAGTAATAAAATGCTATTATTTTGTAAACTAAATTTTGGAAATTACTAAATAAAAGGGATTTAAATTATAATTATGGTTTCATTATATCATTATCATCATGAATTGTAATTTAAGACATTAATTCATGCAAAATCATGTTTTGTGGCAATTTTTCGGCTTTTCCCGTAAAAAGTCAAAATAGGTATTTTTCCTTGTAGACCTAATTATACAAAATTTAGATAAGATATTACTATAATTTTGTCACTAAAATGTCACTTATAATTATCTAGTTAAATAAAAAAAAATTCGTAATTAATTATTTTTTTATTATTTTAAGCCTTTTTAAAATACATTAAATTAGGGATAAATACAAATTTAATTAGGTAAATTTCATAATTAGGAATCTTTATAAGCTAAAATATGGTGTTAATAAAATTATAACATGGCTTGCAAACTTTTAGCTTTTTGGTGGGAAAATTATGAAAAAAATAATGAAAAAAGGGTTTTTTTGTAAAAAGGTTGATATGAAAGCATGAAATGATATCATATGATGTTGTAATGAGCTAGAAACTTCTCCAAAATTCCCTCATCTCCCTCCTCCTACTGCTGGCCGACCCCTACAGCTGCTGAATCCCCATTTTCCCACTTCATTTTGCTTCATTTTCTTGCAAAAAATTCATAAAAATTCACAAATTTCTTTCTCCATTCAAACCAAAACCCTAATCCTTTCTCTCTCAACCTAAATTAGTTCAAAAACATGATGAAAGGAGGCTTCTTGGTGACGTGATCAAGCTAGGGTTCAAGTTTGAGAGGTGAAAGTTCTAATCTTTTTGCTAACTTGTAGTTTATTTGTGCTAAAATCTAATTTTTAAGTATTAATTTAGTGTAAATTTATTTGCAAATTTTTTTTAAAACGTTACAGGGGATAAAATGAACCATGCAAAAAGAGGAATGGTTATCATGCTAACACTTTTTAACCACGTCACAAACTATGATAAGTGTGCATGTGTGCACTAACACAAGGGATTCCCAATTAGGGTAAACATGATATAAATACAATTAAAAACCCTAAATATATATAAATATATGTATACAAACTCGCACAATTTCTAACTAACACGAAAATATTCTAAACGAAATTTCAAGGCGTTACAATCTACCCCCTTAAAGAAATTCGGTCCCCGAATTTAAAAATCTAACCATACGTACCTTCGAAAAGATGGGGATACCTCTTCCTCATCTCGCTCTCGGTCTCCCAAGTGACCTCCTCACTGCTCTGACCACGCCAAAGTACCTTGACGGACGGTATCTCTTTCGACCTCAATTTCTTCACTTGTCGATCCAAGATGATCACCGGCTACTCTGCATAAGAAAGGTCACGCTCAAGCTGGATCGTCGGGTGCTGAATCGCATGCGAAGGATCATGAAGATACTTGCGGAGCATCGAAACGTGAAATACGGGGTGCACATCTGGAAAACTGGGCGGAAGGGCTAACCGATGCGCAACTGCACCAACACACTCGAGGATCTCGAAGGGGCCCACAAATATGGGACTAAGCTTCCCCTTCTTCCCAAATCTCATCACACCTTTCATTGGGGAGACCCTCAAGAAAACATGATCACCAACAGAAAACTCAAGTCTACGCCGACGACGGTCCGTATAAGATCTCTGCCAACTCTGGGCTGCTCTTATCCTATCACGAATCAATTGGATCTTCGCGGTCGTCTCCTCAACAATCTGCGGCCCTAAGATACTGCTCTCACTGAGCTCCGTCCAACAGGTGGGCGATCTGCATCTCCTCCCACAAAGAGCCTCAAACGGTGCCATCTGAATGGTCTCCTGGTAGCTGTTGTTATAGGAGAACTCTACTAAGGGCAAATGATGATCCCAGCTACCTCCGAAGTCTAAAACGCACGCTCTTAGCATGTCCTCGAGAGTCTGAATAGTCCGCTCTGACTGTCCGTCGGTCTGCGGATGAAATGCTGTGCTGAAACTCAAGTGGGTGCCCAAAGCCTCCTGAAGCCTCTGCCATAGTCGGCTGGTAAACTGGGTGCCTCCGTCGGACACGATACATGTCGGAACTCCGTGCAGTCTTACAATCTCATCAATGTAAATCTGGGCATACTGAGCAAATCCGAAAGTCGTCTTCACCGGTAGGAAGTGAGCCGCTTTCGTCAAACGATCCACGATCACCCGGATGGAGTCATACCCTCGACTAGTCCTGGGTAGACCCACAATGAAGTCTATAGAAATATATTCCCATTTCCACTCCGGAATGGGCAACGTCTGTAACTCTCCCGCGGGGCTCTGGTGCTCGGCCTTGACTTGCTGACAAGTCAGGCATCTCGACACGAAATCTGTGATGTCCCTCTTCATTCCGTCCGACCAGTAAACATCTCTCATATCATGGTACATCTTGGTGGAACCCGGATGAACACTGTACACCGATCGATGTGCCTCCTCGAGAATCTCACACCGCAGTCCCTCAGCATCTGGTACGCACAATCTGGTCCCAAATCGTAGTATCCCCTGATCATCGATCATGAACTCGGAAAATCAACCCTGACCAATCTGTCCCATGATCTCTGAACATCGGTCATCACTGTGCTGTGCCTCATGTATACGGTCAAGCAACTGTGGGCGTGCACGAACATGCGCAATCTGTCCTCCGATCGGCGTGAACTCGAACTGTACCCGACTGTCGCATAATATCTGCCAATCTGCCGACGACTGCCCCTGTACTGCGCTCAAACAAGATAGACTACCCCCGGGCCTCCTGCTCAAAGCATCTGCCAGTACATTCGCCTTACCCGGGTGATACAAGATCTCGCAGTCGTAATCCTTCACTAACTCCATCCATCGGCGCTGTCTAAGGTTCAGGTCTTGCTGCTGAAATATATATTTTAAACTCTTGTGATCAGTTAATATAGGGCACGACTCGCCGTATAGGTAATGTCGCCAAATCTTAAGGGCAAAGGCCACAGCAGCCATCTCCAAGTCGTGAGTGGGGTAGTTCTGTTCATGTTTCTTCAATTGTCGCGAAGCATACGCGATCACCCTGTCATGCTGCATCAATACGCACCCTAGCCCCACTAGAGAAGCATCACAATATACCACAAATCCGCCTGATCCTGAAGGAAAAGATAACACCGGTGCCGTAGTCAGCCGAGTCCGTAGCTGCTGAAAACTGTGCTCGCACTCCTCCGTCCAATCGAAAGGAACTCCCTTCCGGGTCAGCCCGGTCAAAGGTGTAGCAATATTGGAGAAGTCCTGCACAAATCGCCTGTAGTAACCGGCCAACCCCAAAAAGCTGCGAATATCCGTAACTGATGTGTGTCTGGGCCAACGCTGAACGACCTAGATCTTCCTCGGGTCTACACATATACCGTCTCATGAAATCATATGCCCCAAGAAGTCTACGCTGTCCAGCCAGAAAGCACACTTGGAGAATTTCGCGTAAAGCTGGTGCTCCCTCAAAGTCTGCAGTGTAATCTGCAGGTGCTGCTCGTGCTCCTCACTACTCCGGGAATACACCAAGATATCGTCAATGAATACTATGATGAACAGATCCGGATATGGCCGGAAAATACGGTTCATCAAGTCCATGAATGCTGCTGGGGCATTGGTGAGTCCGAACGATATCACCAAAAACTCATAATAGCCGTAGCGCGTACGGAAAGCTGTCCTAGGAATGTCCTCCTGTCGAACCCGCAGCTAATGATAGCCCGATCGTAAATCGATCCTCGAAAAGTATCTTGCCCCCTGAAGCCGGTCGAACAAATCGTCGATACGTGGTAAGAGATATCTGTTCCGAACTGTCACCCTGTTCAGCTGGCGGTAGTCGATACACAGACGCAAACTGCCGTCCTTCTTCTTGACGAACAGGACTGGAGCACCCCAAGGAGAAACACTGGGTCGAGTAAGTCCCTTATCCAGCAAATCTTGCAACTGACCCTTCAATTCTCGAAGTTCCGTCGGGGCCATCCGATAAGGCGGTATGGAAATAGGCCCCGTGCCAGGAACCAAATCAATACAGAAAGAAATGTCGCGCTCGGGCGGTAGACCAGGAAGCTCGTCAGGGAACACATCAGGAAACTTGCTAACAACCGGAACCTGATCCAACGGAACCCCTGTAGCGCTAGCATCGCAAACATAGGAGAGAAATCCCTGACATCCCTTCCTCAAAAGCTGTCCAGCGTGAAAACAAGAAATCACACTGTGAAGGGCGGCACCACAGTCCCCCAACACAACAAAAACCGACTCGCCGGGAAAACAGAATCTAACTGTCTTCTCATGGCAGTCCACAGAAGCATAGCACGTGGCTAACCAATCCATGCCCAAAAGAACGTCGAAGTCCAACATCTCAAGAAGGATCAAATCGACAGGCAACTCTCTCTCGCCAATACAGACTGTACAGGATCGGAACACGTGCCTAGAAACAAATGACTCTCCTACAGGAATAGTCACAAAAAGCGGCTGATCAAGCAAACCAGACTCTCTACCCAAACTCGGCACAAAGTGTGTGGATACGTATGAGTGCGTGGATCCGGGATCGAACAACACGTGTGCATCAACAGAACATACTGGAAGGATACCTGAGACCACCGCATTGGACGCCTGCGCGTCCTGATGCGTCAAAGCAAAAACTCATGCCTGTCCTCCACCTGTGACTGACTGTCCTCTGCCTCGGTCATCCCGTCCTCTCTGAGCAACTCCTCCATGCCCACGACCTCTCTGTGTATGAGTCTGACGCGGAGTAACAGTAGGAACAACAGGCAACGCCCTCTAGGGTGGTGAAGGTGGTAAGGTGACGTGCGGTGCTGCTGTCTCCCTCCGGTTTATCTCAGGACAATCTCCGACGAGGTGAAGTAGACTGCCGCATCTATAGCAACCTCGCGAGGACTGCTGGCTCTCCCATGGATACGAACTAAACATCCGGCCTCGTCCTGAATCTCTGCCACTCCCCGTACCTGAATGATACCTGTCGCGGCGTCTGAATGTCTATCTCCATGCAGATATACCAGTACGAACTCTCTTCGGCTCTGGAACTACCGAAGTCTCAGCAAGGCGCTCCTCGACTAATAGAGCTACATCTACCGCTGTTGCATATGTCTCGTAATGCTGCACGCTGATCGCAAGGAACAGTGGTGTAAGTAAGCCTCGGACAAATCTCTTGACACGCAACTCCTCAGTAGCCACTAAATACGGGGCATAGATAGATAGCTCTGTGAACAGCACATCATACTCTGCTACTGACATCTCCGGAGTTTGGCGTAAAGACTCGAACCTGCGTGCTCTAGCATCTCTGACGCTCAGTGGAAGAAAGCGGGCAAGGAATAGTGCCACGAACTCTGTCCAGGTCATAGGAGGAAGACCAGCTGCTCTGCCCTTCTCGACTGATTCACACCATTTCTGCGCAAGACCTTCCAGGCGAAAGCTCGCGAACTCAACTCATCTCGCATCTGCGCATCTGAGGGAACGACATATCCGAGCCATCCTATTAATGAAGGACTGTGGGTCTGTAAGTCCACGTTACCTCTCCCGGTACTTTCGGGCTTGCGGAAATGATGAAAAACGATTTTTCAAGAGGTGGTAACATGAACTCAAAATACGGATCTTTGTTAAACAACTAACTAACAAACCTAACAAGAGTTTTACCTACTCGGTTAGGGGGTTATACCTTTCTAGAATTCCTTCGTCTTCAACTCTTTCCGTAGTACGGATCGGCCTCACCTCGTCGTCTCCTTGCGCCGAAGATGGATCCACCTGAAAGCTTCTACCTTTGACTTCTCCTTCGAACTTGAAGAAACTAGAACACTTGGTTTGCTAAACCTTGTGAACTAGGATAAGTAGAGAAGTGATATTGGTTTTCTTTTATCTCTAAGGCAATGTTTCTTAACTCATGAGAGGGTGTTTCCTTGAGCTAGAGAGAGAGCAAGAGGAAGAGCAAGAGGGAGAGCTCAAGCAAGAGAGTGAGATGAAATGAGAGAATCAGAAAGTCTTTTTCCATCCAAGCTCTCATAATCCAAAACCATCGTGACAAAAATAGTAATCAAGTATTATGTGATGGTTCAAGTCAAAATGGCTATATCATTTCATGCACTCATTTTGCAAAAAGAAACAAGCAAGCAAAAGTCTTTGCCATGAAATGATAGCCATTGTCATGATGATGGTCAGCTAGTCCAACCTAGTCAACCGGTCAACAAAGTCAACAAGTCAACAAAGTCAACCCCTCAACAACCATGTCACTATAATAC
This sequence comes from Agapanthus africanus, assembly GCA_030015575.1. Classification (NCBI taxonomy): domain Eukaryota; kingdom Viridiplantae; phylum Streptophyta; class Magnoliopsida; order Asparagales; family Amaryllidaceae; genus Agapanthus; species Agapanthus africanus. Next base: position 487,973,240 of record CM057341.1, read on the forward strand.
TTAATTAATATTATTGTTAATCATATTTCTTATTCTCATTAGGGTTTAGCAAAAAGTCAACAGTCAACAGTCAACAGTCAACAACCCCAATGAGAATCCTCTGCCTCTGTCTCTCTGTCAACTATGCATACACACCCGCATCCGCGTTCCGAGGAACACGAATACAAACGAGATAAAACCAATCCCAAAACGTACACTAGGATTTGGCTTAAACCAAAGCCTGCTAGTGTTAACTGTCCGGACACTGAACGTGCATAAGTGCACGGATGTGACCGAACCCTGTCACAAAACCATGCGACCTGTCGCAAAACCATGCGACCTCTACTCTTTTGCCTAAAGACGAACAGCTTTCTGTGTGGGACTCTAAAGACTCAACACTACGCTGGCAGTGGGTTCAACCACAAACCGCAAGCGGCGCTAGCTGTGCGTAACGATCCCCAGATAGATGCCGACAAGAAGACTGACGAGGTGAAACCCATCTGAACTCCTACTGAGCCTGAATGTGTCAATCTCCGTACAGTCCGGTCTGTTCGTCTGATAACATCGCATGGCGGGCCTAGGGGGCGGTAAACGTCAGTCCCCTAATAGCGGTACAAGTCGTGTCGGAGTGTAGCCTAGAACACCCTGAGATAATACTGGAAACCTACCAGTATATCTCGCTTGCCCTGGCCAGGGACTACTCGTGTAATGGCTCTCCTAGACACAGCGCGATGTCAACTCCCAATACCGGGAGAGACGAATCCTGTCTAACCGTCACTGCCTCCAAGTGCTTCGGGACTGCACCCAACTACTACCTGTTTGCACGACTCCTTTGATCCGTGGTACGGTAGTAATCTAAGTACAGTGGGAACACACTTGAGGCGAAGTGACAGTGTCAAGTCAGCGGACTAAGCTGTACTCATGTCACCTGGGAACTGATAACTGACGATAGGTATAGTACCAACCACCAGTTCCCGACGAGTCCTGTCCAGTGTACTCGTAACCTAACGAGCACCCGCATACTATCTCAAGTACGACGTACTGACGGCTGTAGGATAGACCGTCTCCGACACTGGGATGAGAAGCGCATACGCTAGTCTACTCCGGAGTATCGATGCCCTGTCTCGATAGTCCTACGACTAGGGACCTGCATAAGGATGTGCTTGTTGATTACCCAGCCCCCACTAGTGTGACTGCTATCACAACGCTGGTAATCAAGCAAAGATCCTAAAGGCTCCACTAATGTGTATAGGTGATATACTAAAATAAACACATGTACACATTAAAGTAGAAACAAACCAAGTAGCATATTACTATATTGAGCAAGATTGTCTATACAAGGTGAATATCCCAAGCTTCCATTAAGTAATATACAAACTAGTATGATACAGTAATGGCCTCTAGGGCATATACACTAACAATCTCCCACTTGCACTAAGGCCATGTACTGGCGTATCGAAGACCTATCATCTCGATCAGCCGCTCGAACTGAGTCTAGGGTAAGGCCTTTGTGAGTGGATCAGCAGTGTTTTCTTCCGTAGAAACTCTCCGAACCTCGATCTCCTGGCGACCCACGATCTCCCTAATCAGGTGATACCGCCTCAAGATGTGTCTGGAATTTTGATGGGACCTGGGTTCCTTTGCTAAAGCTATAGCCCCGTTGTTGTCGCAATACAGCGGTATTGGATCAACAATGGACGGAACCACCTGAAGTTCCGTTAAGAACTTCGTTATCCAGACGGCTTCTTTTGCGGCATCTGCAGCAGCGATATATTCCGCTTCCATCGTCGAGTCAGCAATGGTTTCCTGTTTGGAACTCTTCCAACGCACCGCCCCTCCATTGAGAGTAAAGACATAACCCGACATGGACTTGGAATCATCCTTGTCACTCTGGAAGCTGGAGTCAGCAAAAGCCTCGATCTGGAGGTCTTTTCCGCCATACACCAAGAACATATCCTTAGTCCTTCTCAGGTACTTGAGAATGTTCTTTACTGCTATCCAGTGTTTCTCCCCAGGGTTTGACTGATACCGGCATACCACACTCAGTGCATAAGCTACATCTGGTCTGGTACACAACATCGCATACATTATAGAGCCTACCGCAGAAGCGTAGGGTATAATAGACATGCGATCCCTTTCCAAATCAGTCTTGGGAGACATCTCTTTGGAAAGGGTGATCCCGTGACAAGCCGGTAGATTACCGCGCTTGGAATCTTCCATACTGAATCTTTTCAGTATGGTGTCGATGTACCTGGACCGTGAGAGTCCCAGTATCCTCTTGGATCTGTCTCGATAGATCCGGATCCCCAGAATGTATGAGGCATCACCCAGGTCATTCATGGAGAACCTGTGTGACAAGAACCCTTTGACAGATTGTAGCATAGGAATGTCATTTCCTATTAAGAGAATGTCATCCACGTATAAAACGAGGAATACTACAGTTCTCGCTACAAATCTACTATAGATGCATGGTTCATCTGGATTTTTGATAAAGCCAAATTCTTTGACCGTCTCATCAAAACAGATGTTCCAACTCCGCGATGCCTGCTTTAGTCCGTAGATGGACTTAAGCAACTTGCACACCTTTCCGCTGCTCTCACCCTGAATGAAACCCTCTGGCTGGTCCATATAGACACACTCCTCTAAATTTCCTTTTTAAAAAAGCGGTCTTTACGTCCATCTGCCAGATCTCATAATCGTGGAAGGCAGCAATGGCAAGAAGGATCCGTATGTATTTCAGCATAGCCACTGGAGAAAAGGTTTCGTCATAGTCCAAGCCAGGTCTTTGACGAAAACCCTTTGCAACAAGTCTAGCTTTATAGGTCTCAACCTGTCCATCTATACCAATCTTCCTTTTGAAGATCCACTTGCATCCTGTGGGTTTTACCCCATCTGGAGCAACGTCCAACGTCCATACTTTGTTGGTGTATATGGACTCCATTTCGGTCTGCATTGCATCCAGCCATTTTACCGAGTCAACGCTCTGAATAGCCTGCTGTAAGCTAGTCGGCTCATCATAATCAATGATGCAATCTTCTCTATCCCCGTCTATGAGAAAACCGTAGTATCTCTCGGGCGGATGAGACTGCCTACTACTCCTGCGGAGCGGCATAGGAATGTCATGTTCTTTTGAACCCTCTGGTTCTACTAAGCTTTCAGTAATAGCTCGTGGTTCTGGAATTTCTTCCAGTTCTATTGCGCTCCCACTTATCTGATTCTCCAAAAACTGAGTTTCCAAGAAGTGGGCATGCCGAGAAACAAAAACCTTTTGTTCCTCTTCGCATTAGAAGAAATATCCCTTGGAGTTCTTTGGATATCCCACAAACTTGCACTGTACTGAGCGTGCCTCGAGCTTGTCCGCATGCTGCTTTTTGACAAAAGCTGGACTTCCCCATGTCTTAATGTGATTAAGATAGGGTCTCTTCCCACACCACATCTGATATGGTGTAGTAGGCACAGTCTTAGTTGGAACTCGGTTCAAAAGGTATGCAGCTGATTCTAGTGCATATCCCCAGAATGATCGCGATAACTCAGCGTTACTCATCATGGACCGTACCATATCCAATAGGGTTCGGTTCCGTATCTCCGATACACCGTTATGTTGCAGAGTGTATGGAGGAGTAAGCTGAGAGAGAATTCCATTCTCTTTTAAGTAATCCAGGAACTCGGCACTTAAGTATTCACCTCCTCGATCAGATCTTTGTGTCTTGATACTTTTGCCGGTTTGTTTTTCTACTTCATTCTTATATTCCTGGAATTTTCCAAAGGCTTCGGATTTATGTTTCATTAAGAAGACATAACCGTACCTTGAAAAGTCATCCGTAAAAGTAATGAAGTAAGAATAACCGCTTCGCGCATGTGTAGACATTGGACCGCACATGTCGCTGTGTACGAGTCCCAAGAGCTCGCTCGCTCTTACTCCGTGTCCAGTGAACGGAGTCTTTGTCATCTTTCCTTTGAGACAGGATTGACAAGTGGCATACGATTAATATTCGAACGGATCAAAATATCCTTCTGTATGTAACTTCGTCAACCTTCTCTCATTGATGTGACCCAGTCTACAATGCCATAATAAAGCCTGGTTTGTATCCGGAGACATTCTTTTGTGTGTATTCTGGACATTGAAAATATATGGTTGGTTTAGTACGTATATACCATTGCTTAATGTACCTGACCCAATCAGAACTTGATTAAGGTGAATGTTTACAACATTACTTACAAACGCAAATTCATAACCTTCTTTAGAAATCAAAGATACAGAAATGATATTACAAGTTGCATTGGGTACAAAAAAGCAATTACGTAAAACCAAAACATGTCTATCTGACATTCCCAGGTGATAGTCCCCCACGGCCTCAGCATCCATGCTAGCTCCGTTTGCAACTTTGAGGGTCATGTCACCTGCTTTCAAAAACCTACGCTTTCTCAACGCCTGTAAAGAATTACAGATATGAGATCTTGATCCGGTATCCAATACCCAGGACGTAGAGTTTATTGATAGACAGTTTTCAATAACATACACACCTGAAGCTGAAGCCGCAACTTGCTTCAGATCCTGTGTTCTTGCTTTCCAAGCCATGCAATCTTTCTTCCAGTGCCCACTCTTATGACAGTAAAAGCACTCTTCCTTCCCCACAAGCTTCCCCGCTATCTTTGTTGCTTTTGCCTTTCCCTTCGTATCCACTTTACTAATACCGCCCCTTGGTTTGGCGGGGGTTTTCTTCTTCTTTCCCTTGGCTTTCGCCTTGGACCTAGAAGAGGAAGATCCTCCTACAAACAAAGTGGATGTTTCCCTACCTTTCTGTAGGGTGCCCTCTGCACTCCTCAGCATGTTGAGGAGTTCTGAAAGTTCAACTTTCTTTTCTTGCAAGTTGAAATTCAGGATGAACTGGGCGTAAGTGGAAGGAAGGGACTGAAGAATCAAGTCCGTATAGAGCTCGTTCTCCAACGTGGTCCCAAGGTCCGCGAGCTCCTCTTTGAAGCCAATCATTTTAAGCACGTGTTCCGCTGCCGATGATCCGACGGCCAATCTTGCCGAAAACAACTTCTTCGACACTTCGTATCTGGCGATACGAGATTGCTCTTCATATAGTTCTTTTGTATGGAGAAATATGGATTCGAGGTCCATATTCTCGTGCCTCCTCTGATGTTCGTTGTCCATAGAGGCAAGCACGGGGCACTTGGCCTTCGCGCAGTCAATTTCCCAGGTCTTTCGGATTTCCCTATCCGCGACGCTGGTTTTGGGACCTGGGACAGGGGGGGCTTTGGTGGTAAGGAGATACCCCAACTTGTCATAAGTGATTGCCATTTTGACATTCCTGAGCCAATCTTTGTAGTTTGGCCCTGTCAGTATGTTTTTATCTAGTAGTAACTTAAGTCCAGTCATGATGTTTGGTCGCTGCAATTAGGAGAGAGAGAAGAAACACTTTAGGATGATGCTCTTGCAAGTTTAGAGTGGTTTTTAATTTGTCTAAACATGATGGCTCCCACTGTCTCTCGAATCCCTCCTCAAACCATAAAGGAAGAACTAGTCGGGATCAATCTCACCGTACGATACTTGCTTAACCGTTCAGCCAGGCCAGTGTCGGTACTTCGAGGGAGGATTTCCAACGCTTTCGCGAAGTTCCTTAATTAAATAACCTCTTTTCCTTGGGGGCGTAGCCCCGCTAACACCTTTCTAGACACCTACTTGGTTTATAGCATTGATCGTTAAGTGAGAAATTTCCCGAGGAGTAGCATATACTCACAGTAGGATCTGGACCCAAATATCATTGCGTGACAAAACTGAAGGAATCCTACCAGAATCATCACACTCCAAATGGAATGCAGCGCTAGCAAGTTTAAGTTCTTTTGAAACTCCCGATGTGGATTTTTTTTCCCCATGCTCTTATGACCTTGACTTTGGCCAAAATATCATAAGTCACATGTCAAGTTCTACCCGTCATTCTCCAGGTTAATTTGAGCCCACCCGCACATACCCTTGAGGCCAACATGGTAGAACGACTGTCCCAAACCAACACATCTATCTATGCTGCACATGAATGCCCAATAGCTACCAATCACTATGCCTTGACTTTGGCCAACATACATAGCTTGAATACTTATTGACCATTCATGTGAAACGATGGAGGGATACGAATGGTTTTGGTGAAACCGTGAACGTAGTGAACTTGATATAATCGATGGAACGAGATAGCTTTCAAAAAAGGAGTGGTACATGCTCTGCATTTAAAAGTTTGGTTTTGAAAAGAACCGAGTGGTTTTCAAAGTGTTCCAACGACTTTTACTTGGTTTATTTTTCTTGCATTAATTTTAATGCGTCCCATCAATTAATCCTACCATTGCAGAAAACTACCAAAATATGACGTACACTTATGCCATCCGCATTCGCCACGGGGCCCCGTCATTACCCGTTAGGTTACTTAACTAACGACAGAGCGGGGGCTGGACTAGCGCGGATGCAAAACATAAGCAACGCCTAAATAATATCATATATAGATATATTGCAATGATAGCCATTTCAGATCACAGATGAACACATTGGATATACTAGGAATCTGCAATTCATACGAGCCTGTAACGAAAAGCGGATTACACGGTCGCGATGAATAGCCAATACCCCACCCTAGACCCCTACGAGTGCGGCAAACTACCCGCCAAATATCCGAAGCGGAGCAACCTCCCTCAACGACGTGAGTAGGCCACTCGGCACTTCGAGATACCCGGTAGTTTGTGCACCCCACCTTGGGTCTATCCTAGGAGCAAAAACAGTAAAAAGAAATTATACAATGACGGCTACAACCCCGACCTGGTTGTGCGACCATACAAATAATATTACATCAATTTACATATTACATGAATTGAAAGATAAAAGGAAAAACTCTCATCTCACAACCCCCGGCTATTCATCCACGACAATCCAATGAATTCATATACACATACCATCAACATTACAGATCACTGATATGTATAACTCCCACTAATCGACGTATAGCGATTAGCGGACGTTCAATACATATAACACATCACTGATATATACCCGTCAGCTTAAGTCTTTAGAAGTTCGATCAAAATACGGATTTTTACGCCCCAAAAACTAATTTTGCTTTTTGGAAAATCTGGGCAGAAAAATAATATTGTAAAAATCCCAAAATACCCTACTGAACAAACTGTGAGAAAAATCCCCCACGGCCGAGTCAACTCGGCCGCGGATCCGCGGCGGGAGCAAGCTCCCGCCGCGGTTCCGCGGCTCGTTGATCAGTTCAGTGGACCATTTTTCTACAGTTTCTTCTAAAAACCCTGAGCCGAATTTTAAGATAAGATTTATCATTTTTGGAACAGAAAACAAATTCGGCAGAAAGTTGATTTTATGGGTTCGTTTCGCGACTTTTTCTCCGATCGAACTTCTAGTTACTTTACTAACATGTTAGATAGTGTTTAACTAGGCTCTGATACCACTGTAAGTCCACGTTACCTCTCCCGGTACTTACGGGCTTGCGGAAATTATGAAAACAATTTTTCAAAAGGTGGTAACATGGACTCAAAATACGGATCTTTGTTAAACAACTAACTAACAAACCTAACAAGAGTTTTACCTACTCGGTTAGGGGGTTATACCTTTCTTGAACTCCTTCGTCTTCAACTCTTTCCGGTGTATGGATCTGTTGGAGTTAGTGCCCTCAGAGTAATTATTGGATCACAGGCACGTGATTGCAATGATTGAGGGAGGACCTATCCCAGTAGGACAGTCTTACTCGAGATGATAGTATGCTATCTGGTTTATCTTTATCATCGTGTACTGCTTTAGGTGACCTGACATGTCGCTATTACACGTTGATAGAGCCCCTAGGATTCTTGCTTGACTGCCGGCAGTATGATGGCGATCATATACGTGGGAGCTGGTAGTCTATAAGCACATCCTTAAATGGTCCCTAGTCGTAGGAGTTTCGAGACAGGGCATCGATACTCCATTAGTAGACTAGTGTATACAGTCGAGACCCCGACGAGGGGCGGTGGCCGGTCTCACAAGCCACTGGTGTCAGTTGGTTCACCTAAGATGTATACAGGTGCTCATTGGGTTATGAGTACACCGGACAGGACTCGCCGGGAACTTGCTAGTTGGTCATATACCAGATGTCAGATAGCAGTTCCCTGGTGACATGTGTACAGGTTAGTTCATCGACCTGAGATCGTCATTTGTCTCATGTGAGTTCCCACTGTGCTTTGATTACTACCCTACCACGGCTCAAAGGAGTCGTGCAAACAGGTTTTAGTTGGGTACAGTCCCGAGCCACATGGAGGCAGTGAGCGGATCTGCAGGGGTTCGTCTCTCCCGGTATTGGGGGTGAGGTCGCGCTGTGTCTAGGAGAGCCATTACGCAAAGCCCTCGGCCGAGGCAGGAGATTTACTGGTAGGTATTCCAGTAGTATCTCAGGGCGTTCTGGGCTACGCTCCGACACGACTTGTACCGCTTTTGGGGGTCTGACTTTTACCAACCCCCTAGGCCCGCCATGCGATACTCATAGACGAACGGACCGGACTGTACGGATATTGTCACTGACAGGCTCAGTTGGGTGTCGGGGTGAGCTTCCTCATCGACGTCCCATTTGGTCAATACCTGGTGGCCCGTCACGTATTGGCTTATATCTCTGACGTACTAGTGGTTAAATCCACAGCCAAGGTATTGACGAGTCTTTAGAGTCCACCACACTCAGTTACTCAAGTTTCGGGCGAAACGCTGTAGAGGCCGTATGGAGATATGGCAGGGTTCGATCAGATACGTGCGGTATTGCACGGATCGTGATCGGACAGTTTTTACTAGCCGGCTTTGGCTTAAGCCGGATTCTAGTATTTGATAGTGTAGTTTTGTCTCTTTGCATTTGTGTTCAGTGGGAAGACAAATGCGGGCATGTATTTGCAGTAGTGGGGTTTTTCCTGTAATTTATTACGGGATCAGTTTTTCTGAAGTTGCCAGTTTGCATTCCGTTCCGGCCGGTTTTCCTTCATTCCTTCTCGGTCGGACTTTCTTGGTAGAGGGTGTTAATTGCAAGTTTGCAATTAACATTTAGTGGAGGGTTTTCTTGCATATGTTGCATTATGATGAGACTTGCTTCATGATGATATTCTATTTTGGTCATTTCCATTGCTTATCTTATGAGTGGATTTGTGATGAGAGAGATGTGTGACTTTAATCATTATTATTCTTTTCTTTTGAGATATATTTGGAGAAGTATTCTTTTTCTCTCTCCAATCTTCTTCATTCTTGAGAGAGGCCGGCCATTCTTGAGGGAGGATAATGAGAGGATCATTTTTCTAGTGGTGAAAAGAGATCATCTCATTCTCATGCTTGCTTGCTTGCAAAATTACACAAATCCCTCCATAGCCTTTTATTCCTTTCCTCCAAACATCATGGCAACTTCAAGAACCCTAAAGAGACAAGTTCACTACACTATTCTATAGCAAGCCTTGGACGCGTCGGCTAGCCAACTTCGCGCCCGAGTTGCCTCGGTCAAGAGGCGGGAGCCCGTAAAAGATCCCGGCTACGTGGTGTCCTTTCCGACGAGCGAGGAGGTGACGGAGATTCCGTGGGAGATCGGAGTGGAGACGAAGACCGAAGGACACGGATCGCTCGGTATACTTCTCACCCTATCTCTAGTTAGCTAGTATAGGTTAATGGTTTACGATCCGGGTTTTCATTGTCCGCGGTAGCGCCGGTTTCCGAGTAAGGAAAATTTTTGATTCCGCATTTTGGCCTCGAGTACGAGGCCGGGGCGCTGCCGTGGCGCAACATGGTATCAGAGCCACGCCATTAACCTAGCCTAGCTTGCTCTAGCGCGTTTAGAACCCGATCGAACAAAATCCCCAAAAACCGTATTTTTGTGCACATGTGTTCTCTGTTGAAATTTTTTGAGCTCCTAAAATTTTTCAGGTTGTTGCAGAGGCATGTACAAGCAATTATAAGAATTCTGGGAAAATACGATCCACTGATTCTTCACTTCGACCGCGGAAGGGCGGCCAAACCCTTGGTTTGGCCGCGCTTCCGCGGCGGATAGGAGGAATCGTGGCACCATATTTTCCCAGTAAGCTTATGAGTTAGAAATAGGGCTTTTGGGATATTTTATTTGGGCCCAGGTTTTCTGTAAGTGCTACAGTTCTTTTTGGGGGCCCACTTTGATAAATTTGTTCGATCGGATATTTTAAACATGCTAGTTCACAGTATTTACTTTATATCTGCGACCGTGAATGTCATTCGATCGGTAAATCCCGTCTAACTGCTATAGCCCGGTTAGACGGATTTGCGAACGTGACTTTCACGTTGATGTTCTGTGATTGTACTGTGTTGTTGCGGATCGGTCGTGGGGGATAGCCTGGTTGCAGTGGTAGTACAGTTCTGTTTTTTTATGTACATTTGTTATTGCGGGGCGAGCGTCCGACTTGTGGACTGCCGTCACTGCCTGTTTGTATTATTATTTTGGGGCACGACCTGGTTGCGGTCGATGTACCCGGTATATGTATATTTTACTTTCTGTACTAGGATTACCCCGCGGAGGGGTGCACGGATGGCCGGGTTCTAGAGGGCAACGGGCCCGCATCTCATGGCATTGAGACGGAGGGGGCTTCACTCTAGGATTGGCGGGCTATTCGCCGCACTCGTAGGGGGTACAGGTTGACCCAGGAGGGGTGCCCAAGTTGCCGGATTCCGTGGAGTGCTGGGTGGTCCATTCACGGTGATGAAGGGGGCTGCCTCGCTTCAGGTTTTGGCGGGTGACTTGCCGCACCCGTAGGGGTCTAGGTTTTCATTGCACAGGCTATCCACACGACCAGGGGAACGTCGGGTTTCAGCAGCGGCTCTGTGAAACCCGAGGCTTCCAGATATCTGTATTGTTCTGTGATGCTGTACATTTCTGTGATGTTGCATTTTATTCACGCCTTGAGCGAAATACTATATATTGGTATATATATTAGTAGATGTTGTATATGTTTTTCATCCGCGCTAGTCCAGTCCCCGCTCTGTCGTTAGTAAGCTAACCTAACGAGTGATGACGGGACCCAGTGGCGAATGCGGATGGCATATACGTACGTCAGTATATTTTCGTTCTTTTTGGTGTGATCAATTGATGGGAATGCATTGATTCGGATCAATGCAAGATGAACAAACCTAATCTGATGTTGTTGGAACACTTTTCGAAAAGCTGTTATTGCAAGGACGTTCGCTTTTGTTTTGCATCGTGGTATTCATTTGGAATATCCTGCTCCTCAGTCGACGAGGCAAGGGCCGAGATCCCTTCACCGGGAGTGACCCCTTGGACAGAAGTTTGCGTCAGGGCATTAACTTCACTATAGCCGATTACTTTTGCTTTGCATCGTGGTATTCATTTGGAATATCCTGCACCTCATTCTACGGGGAAAGAGCCGAGATCCCTTCACCGGGAGTGACCTCTTTAGCAAAGGTTTTCGTCACTATATTTTTATAAAAGGCTATGCAGTTCCTTCAACGATATCAAGTTCATTACGTTAAAAGTTTTTCGCCAAAAACTAGACGTAGCCCTCCGTCATTTCTTACAAGTATTACTTAGTATTCGTGCTGCGTTTGTTGACTGTGTCAAGGCGTAGTGTGCGGTAGCTAAGTAGTGTTTGTTTGCAGCATATTAATGGGATTGGTTAGGACAGTCGTGCGGCCTTGTTGACTGTGTCAAGGGCTCGTACGGGTGGGTTTAATGCAATCCAGGATAATGACGGGTTGAACTTGACTAGGACTCTTTGATTTGTTGACTGTGTCAAGGTCACTTGAGTCCTAGGGGTAAAACACACATCGGGAGTTTCAAAAGAACTGAAACTTGCCAGGCATGCGCATACCTTCTGGAGTGTGGTGACGTGAGTGGATTCCGTCACGTTATCATGCGATGAGAGTTGGATCCCGATTCCCACTGATGAGTTAGTTTACTCCTCGGGTGACCCCGACTAATTCTTCTTTTAGGTTTGGAGGAGAATTTGAGATACAGTGGGAGGTTTCCTGATTAGAAAAAGTGATAACCATTCTGATCTAGGTTAGAGTGCACGCTGAGTGTTTCTTTTCTCTCTCTCTTTGGCAGCGACCATTGACCCGACCCTGGACTTTGACCAAGTTGACCGAACCTTCTTAACACTGGCTTTTAGATTGTCAGAGTTGCAGACCTCATTGCCACTCCTACTTTTACCCTTTTCTCCAGGACACCCCGTATTACTACGAACATCCACTTCCATTGGACAAAACCATCGTATGGTTAGATACGAACTCGAAGGAATTCGAGGATGGTTTCTGGTTCTGGAGAAAACGGATAGGATTATTCAGTTGTCTTTTCCCTTTTACCTTCTCTCAAGTTGCGAGTACTCCTTGGTTTAGGAGTAGTACACCTATTACGCAAATTGGATAGTCTTCTTCCAAACCATAGGCTGGTGCCGACCGGTAAGGAATGAAGAAAACCAGTTAGCCTAAACGGTGTACAGAAGGTATTAAGTTAAGACAAAGCAAGGGATTAGTAGGAGGGCAAAGTAAGTTGCGACTGCTATTCACGACCAAACCAAGTATTTCTTCGCCAATCCTAAATCACCTTTGTATTTCTCCAGGACACTCCGTATCACTACGAAGATCCCATTTTATTGGATAATCCATCGTATGGTTATATACGAACTCGAAAGGAACTTGTTCCAGTTCGGGGATGGATCCTGGTTCAGGAGAAATAGGAATAAAGTACATTCAGGTGTCTTTTATCTTCACCTTCTCTCGCATTGCGAGTGCTCCTAGGATTAGGACAGTACACCCTTTATGCTTTTTGGATAGTCTTCTTCCAAACCATAGGCTGGTGCCGAACGGTAGGGAAGGAAGAAAACCATTTGGCTTAAAGGGGTGTACAGAAGGTAATGACCAAAGACATATAAAGGGATTTGGAGAGGTGGCAAAGAATTATACGGTTATAGTTGTGAATCTGGATAATGGAAGAGGCATTACTAGGAATACCAGGATACCCCGACGAAACATTTCAATGTTTCAGTTTCACTGTGTACTGTTAATAGAAAACTGATTTCCCGATTAGACACTTACTCCAGGGTATGTATTTACCAGGTATGATTCTCACATCTGTATGGTTTTACAGATGATGAGTGGGAGTAAGTTATTGGGAATTGGGTGATCATCCTCATTATATCGGGATTCGTTGTAATCGGTGATATTTTGAGGAAGTCACCTGGGTTGTTTGCCGGACGGCAAATATTTGGTTTTGAATATCCGCTGTTATGCACCAATTTCAAATTGATATATCTGTACGTCTATTTTCATAGAGTGAGATATACCTTTTGATATTATATCGATGACATTTACCTATACCAGTGGATGGTTAGGTAAGGAGCATTGAACAGCGGTGTAATTCTTCTTAACCATAAGTACAGTTTTCAACCTACGACACACAGTGAAAGAGTTGTTAGACTCAGCAGACTTATACAGAGTATTGTATGTTGTCCAGTGTCCATTAGGACAGAGGGGTTGGTCCTCGTACTATATTCTGTTTACTTTTAACTTCTCTAGTTCTTAGACATGTGTTTCGTGGAAACACAGGGTCTAAGTTTTGAGGAGTTATAGGTATTTGAATAGAGTAGAGAACCAGGTATAGCAAGTATCGGGATTCTTCAAAGTGATCGAAGATGTAGATACTTGTGTATGGTATTCAGTTGATAGTAATGATTAAGAGAAATTGCTTCTCTTTCAGGTTACTCATAATTGGAAGCATTCCTAAGTTGAGTAACGCTGATCGGCCTCCTTCCATTTAGTTTACATGCACTGGAGATAGTTGCATGATTTGAATCTGGTTCAATTGAATCAGTGCCTCTGTTCCTATATTGGATATAGAACAGTTCATATCTTAACGATGTTAAGGTACGGGGAGTTGTCCGGCTTATGCTTAAAACCAAACACTGGACAACTCCAGGCACGTTTCTGTAATGGCTGTTTGTGGGTTGACCCAGGCTACGACGAGGGTTGATTTTCTACCATCTGGATGAACAATAGCAATATTGTTCTAGACTCGCCACAGTTTTTATTAAAAATGGATTTTTTCAGAAAAAGTAGTGGGAGTATGATAGAACTGGAAGTGATTCCAGAACCACAAACGATTACTGAAGATTTGATAAGGAACCTAAAGATTCAATCTGATTTGACATTCCATTGGCCACTCCGCAGATACGGTGGGTAACTTCAGGCACCCGAGAGGTACTCCGGTAGCCTCAAGGACGGTGACAGGGAAGTTCTTGTTTACCCACAATTACCATTGCTGTTGTTCCAGGCTGCGAGACCCGGCAGGAGGATGAGTATAGCGTCGTTCTAAACTAGCTTTAGAACTGCACGTCTGTATGACTCTGCCAGAAGGTTGTCGTAGTCAGTGGGAGCAGCGGAAGCATTGGTGGACATCAGGCTTATGTCTATTTATAGACTAAAGCAGATACAGCGGAGATAGATCATCTATTTCTGATGTGACAGTCATAGGTTTGACTTCATCAGAATAGGGGATGGATCTGTTGAGAAGGTAGTAGGGTGTAATGTCATGGTATTTGGATGACATACACAGAGTAGGAAAGGAAACTATTATACTACGATCGGTTATACTTTGGTTGTCACACAGTGTCTTCTCCACATAGGACTTGGATATTATATCAGACATACTGGTTACTAGATCTATGGTTTTAGATCTAGATTTGGGTGGTTTCCCAATCTGGGTACCTTGACAGCATTCTATGAGTATTTAGAATGGACGACTCCTGGCATGGTAGTGCACCTGCAGTTGATGGAGTCACCCTCTCTAAAGGTGTCTTATAGACTAAAGGGGAGAGGGATACTCATGATTGGCAGATCACTTGCTTAGACAATTGAGTCAATCATGAGATGTCAAGTACCACACCAGATGTTGTTCTTGCACTAGATGCAATAAGTTGATATTGATCCAATCCTGGAGAAACAGTAGGAAGCAGTCTTAGAACATAAGTGGATGTTCTAGGGATATGATAACGACAGCCTTATTTGGGAGACAGTTATCATTCCAGGCTTCCAAGGTGACATGGATGACAAGGAGGTTGTCAGAGTTATATTTTTCCTTCTGACGAGGGGCAGTATTTTGGACAGGTGGTCCAAGGCAATACTGAGGGTGGCATGGCGCAGGATACTGATTAAGTTCAGTTGACGATACAGTCTAAGAAGTTTGGATTTGGAGTTCATTTATGAGCTAGGTCCCATCAGACATCCAGACATTCTAAGACAGGTATTGCTCATTTCGGGAGATGGCTTTCTCCGCGAACTTGAGATATAGAGAGACATAGAAAGAAACTTCTCTGCGGATCCACTCACTGAGGCTATTCCTCGAACGCTATAGTTTCGCAAACGAGCTTTGTGAGACTGACTTGTAGAGGAGTTGGGTGTTCGATATCACACGGGCTGTGAGTATACGGCATCGCAATAATTAGCCTTGAGTGCAAGTGGGAGATTGTTGGAGTTAGTGCCCTCAGAGTCAATTATTGGATCACAGGCACGTGATTGCAATGATTGAGGGAGGACCTATCCCAGTAGGACAGTCTTACTCGAGATGATAGTATGCTATCTGGTTTATCTTTATCATCGTGTACTGCTTTTGGTGACCTGACATGTCGCTATTACACGTTGATAGAGCCCCTAGGATTCTTGCTTGACAGCCGGCAGTATGATGGCGATCATATACGTGGGAGCTGGTAGTCTATAAGCACATCCTTAAATGGTCCCTAGTCGTAGGAGTTTCGAGACAGGGCATCGATACTCCATTAGTAGACTAGTGTATACAGTCGAGACCCCGACGAGGGGCGGTGGCCGGTCTCACAAGCCACTGGTGTCAGTTGGTTCACCTAAGATGTATACAGGTGCTCATTGGGTTATGAGTACACCGGACAGGACTCGCCGGGAACCTGCTAGTTGGTCATATACCAGATGTCAGATAGCAGTTCCCTGGTGACATGTGTACAGGTTAGTTCATCGACCTGAGATCGTCATTTGTCTCATGTGAGTTCCCACTGTGCTTTGATTACTACCCTACCACGGCTCAAAGGAGTCGTGCAAACAGGTTTTAGTTGGGTACAGTCCCGAGCCACATGGAGGCAGTGAGCGGATCTGCAGGGGTTCGTCTCTCCCGGTATTGGGGGTGAGGTCGCGCTGTGTCTAGGAGAGCCATTACGCAAAGCCCTCGGCCGAGGCAGGAGATTTACTGGTAGGTATTCCAGTAGTATCTCAGGGCGTTCTGGGCTACGCTCCGACACGACTTGTACCGCTTTTGGGGGTCTGACTTTTACCAACCCCCTAGGCCCGCCATGCGATACTCATAGACGAACGGACCGGACTGTACGGATATTGTCACTGACAGGCTCAGTTGGGTGTCGGGGTGAGCTTCCTCATCGACGTCCCATTTGGTCAATACCTGGTGGCCCGTCACGTATTGGCTTATACCTCTGACGTACTAGTGGTTAAATCCACAGCCAAGGTATTGACGAGTCTTTAGAGTCCACCACACTCAGTTACTCAAGTTTCGGGCGAAACGCTGTAGAGGCCGTATGGAGATATGGCAGGGTTCGATCAGATACGTGCGGTATTGCACGGATCGTGATCGGACAGTTTTTACTAGCCGGCTTTGGCTTAAGCCGGATTCTAGTATTTGATAGTGTAGTTTTGTCTCTTTGCATTTGTGTTCAGTGGGAAGACAAATGCGGGCATGTATTTGCAGTAGTGGGGTTTTTCCTGTAATTTATTACGGGATCAGTTTTTCTGAAGTTGCCAGTTTGCATTCCGTTCCGGCCGGTTTTCCTTCATTCCTTCTCGGTCGGACTTTCTTGGTGGAGGGTGTTAATTGCAAGTTTGCAATTAACATTTAGTGGAGGGTTTTCTTGCATATGTTGCATTATGATGAGACTTGCTTCATGATGATATTCTATTTTGGTCATTTCCATTGCTTATCTTATGAGTGGATTTGTGATGAGAGAGATGTGTGACTTTAATCATTATTATTCTTTTCTTTTGAGATATATTTGGAGAAGTATTCTTTTTCTCTCTCCAATCTTCTTCATTCTTGAGAGAGGCCGGCCATTCTTGAGGGAGGATAATGAGAGGATCATTTTTCTAGTGGTGAAAAGAGATCATCTCATTCTCATGCTTGCTTGCTTGCAAAATTACACAAATCCCTCCATTGCCTTTTATTCCTTTCCTCCAAACATCATGGCAACTTCAAGAACCCTAAAGAGACAAGTTCACTACACTATTCTATAGCAAGCCTTGGACGCGTCGGCTAGCCAACTTCGCGCCCGAGTTGCCTCGGTCAAGAGGCGGGAGCCCGTAAAAGATCCCGGCTACGTGGTGTCCTTTCCGACGAGCGAGGAGGTGACGGAGATTCCGCGGGAGATCGGAGTGGAGACGAAGACCGAAGGACACGGATCGCTCGGTATACTTCTCACCCTATCTCTAGTTAGCTAGTATAGGTTAATGGTTTACGATCCGGGTTTTCATTGTCCGCGGTAGCGCCGGTTTCCTAGTAAGGAAAATTTTTGATTCCGCATTTTGGCCTTGAGTACGAGGCCGGGGCGCTGCCGTGGCGCAACAGGATCGGCCTCACCTCGTCGTCTCCTTGAGCCGAAGATGGACCCACCTGAAAGCTTCTACCTTTGGCTTCTTCTTCGAACTTGAAGAAACTGGAACACTTGGTTTGCTAAACCTTGTGAACTAGGATGAGTAGAGAAGTGATATAGGTTTTCTTTTATCTCTAAGGCAATGTTTCTCAACTCATGAGAGGGTGTTGCCTTGAGCTAGAGAGAGAGCAAGAGGAAGAGCAAGAGGGAGAGCTCAAGCAAGAGAGAGAGATGAAATGAGAGAATCAGAAAGTCTTTTGCCATCCAAGCTCTCATAATCCAAAACCATCATAACAAAAATAGTAATCAAGTATTATGTGATGGTTCAAGTCAAAATGGCTATATCATTTCATGCACTCATTTTGCAGAAAGAAACAAGCAAGCAAAAGTCTTTGCCATGAAATGATAGCCATTGTCATGATGATGGTCAACTAGTCCAACCTAGTCAACAAAGTCAACAAGTCAACCCCTCAACAACCATGTCACTATAATACTTAATTAATATTATTGTTAATCATATTTCTTATTCTCGTTAGGATTTAGCAAAAAGTCAATAGTCAACAGTCAACAGTCAACAGTCAACAACCCCAATGAGAATCCTCTGCCTCTGTCTCTCTGTCAACTGTGCATACACACCCGCATCCGCGTTCCGAGGAACACGAATACAAACGAGATAAAACTAATCCCAAAACGTACACTTGGATCTGGCTTAAACCAAAGCCCGCTAGTGTTAACTGTCCAGACACTGAACGTGCACAAGTGCACGGATGTGACCGAACCCTGTCGCAAAACCATGCGACCTCTACTCTTTTGCCTAAAGGTGAATAGCTTTCTGTGTGGGACTCTAAAGACTCGACACTACGCTGGCAGTGGGTTTAACCACAAACCGCAAGCGGCACTAGCTGTGCGTAACGGTCCCCAGATAGATGCCGACAAGAAGACTGACGAGGTGAAACCCATCTGAACTCCTACTGAGCCTGAATGTGACAATCTCCATACAGTCCGGTCTGTTCGTTTGATAACAATGCATGGCAGGCCTAGGGGGCGGTAAACGTCAGTCCCCTAATAGAGGTACAAGTCGTGTCGGAGTGTAGCCCAGAACACCCTGAGATAACACTGGAAACCTACTAGTATATCTCGCTTGCCCTGGCCAGGGACTACTCGTGTAATGGCTCTCCTAGACACAGCGCGATGTCAACCCCCAATACCAGGAGAGACGAATCCTGTCTAACCGTCACTGCCTCCAAGTGCTTCGGGACTGCACCCTACTACCACCTGTTTGCACGACTCCTTTGAGCCGTGGTAGGGTAGTAATCTAAGTACAGTGGGAACACACTCGAGGCGAAGTGACAGTGTCAAGTCAGCGAACTAAGCTGTACTCATGTCACCTGGGAACTGATAACTGACGATAGGTATAGTACCAACCAACAGTTCCCGACGAGTCCTGTCCAGTGTACTCGTAACCTAACGAGCACCCGCATACTATCTCAAGTACGACGTACTGACGGCTGTGGGACAGACCGTCTCCCACAATGGGATGAGAAGCGCATACGCTAGTCTACTCTGGAGTATCGATGCCCTGTCTCGATAGTCCTACGACTAGGGACCTGCATAAGGATGTGCTTGTGGATTACCCAGCCCCCACTAGTGTGACTGCCATCACAACGCTGGTAATCAAGCAAAGATCCTAAGGGCTCCACTAATGTGTATAAGTGATATACTAAAATAAACACATGTGCACATTAAAGTAGAAACAAACCATGTAGCATACTACTATATTGAGCAAGATTGTCTATACAAGGTGAATATCCCAAGCTTCCATTAAGTAATATACAAACTAGTATGATACAGTAATGGCCTCTAGGGCATATACACTAACAGGGTCCTCGGCTGCATCGGTGCCTGTGAAGACCGGAGGCTTCAGCCTCATAAACTCTGATAGCGATACAGTAATCACCTCCATGGATGCAGGGGCAACTGGTAGTACGGTAGGTACCATCGCAGTCTCTGTAACGGGTGGAGCTACCTCTGGTCGCTGCGCTCGAAACGTCTCGACTAGAGATCCTATCATCTGGCGCATCTCCTGCAAGCTGGATGCCACCGTCTGGCGCATCTCCTGCATACCAGCCCTTAGCGGGGCGATCTGGTCTGTCACGGGAGGAATAGCCTGCTCGGGTACAACCGGTGTACTGCCCGGATCAGTCCTCGTCTCAGACGAGTCAACTCGAATCTCGGCCCTCGCGGCCGCTCTCTGCGCCCTCATAGTCTTTGGCGGCATAATGGCTGAAAGGAAAATAGGATTCGATAAGGATGCAGAAATCGAATCGTAAGAATGTATATACTCAAGAAGGAATTTAAATCAATAAGTCCTAAGGTCGCTTTGGCGGAGTACCGTGTCGTGAGTATGCCGCCGAACATACGCATGCTACGCCACTCTGCTTCAGCTACCTACTCCATCATAACAGGGTCATCCTACACTCCGAAAGGTAAAACCTACGCTCTGATACCAACTTTGTCACGACCCGAAAATTTCGCCTCGTGACCGGCACTTAACCACGCAACGTCTACAGGCGTAACGCGACTAAGTAAGCCGAACCCAGAAATCAAAACCAGTTAAAAGTAGTGAGTGTTGAAAACATTCAATTAAAACATTTAGAAACTTTAAATAGTTCAATAAAGTTCTTTTTAAAGTTAAGTTATCCTTATAATAATTTTGGCAGCATTTCCTTTGTAAAAGAGACCCCGAAATCGGGTACAAAATAGGGTATAAGTGAAATGATATATATAATGAAATAAAGCATCCCCAAACGGGAGCAATGCCCAACGGCGGAAACCATCACCGCAAAAGTAATATACGACGCCATAGCGAAGAATGAGCAATAAGTAAACATCATAGAATAATAAACCGCAGATATAAAGTCGGCTCCCACGAGCTCGACACCAGAATACAAATATATACATCATCATCCTCACACTGTCTCTAAGTCCAGTACATACATGGTAGATGGAGAATACTAGATACAAGAGGGTGTACAATAAAAGTAAGCAGATACCACAATCCACCTAATAGCAAAACAGCTCTCACACCAACTGTAGTGGTATCTATAGCCAAAAGATGCAAAAGGCAGCCTGCCGTGACTACTCTGAGGGAGCAACCTGCAAATGCTGTGGCACAACGGGGGTGAGTTGCCAACTCATGAATAGAGATAACATATAAAGATAATCGCGAGCATACACGTACTGCGCTACTCTATCATATGCCAGCAGGTAAAATCTGTATGCGACAAGCAGTAGGTGCAATAATCATGCAAGTGCTATGTCAGGTAAAATAACTACAGGATGAGATACATGATAATCAATGCTGAGCATGGGATAAACAACATCTACACGGAATATCAATCGTGGAAAATAATCGGTGCCCAGGACTGCACCCAAATCCCAAATAAACTCAGGCGCCGGCACTCTCCTCAGCCCTCATATCCTATAAATCTCTGAGAATCACGAGTGCCCAACATCGGCACTCAAAATATCATAAAATACTCGTGTCCAGCATCGACACGCAAATCCTCATATATCGGGCTCCGTATGTCCGGATCAGCCCATGGGCTCTATCTGCGGTATCGGCCCTCGGCCCCGGCAGTACGGATCATCCCGCAATCCATCTCTCGACTCTGGTTAGTATCCTCCGGATAACCGCCAGGTCCAACCAATCACCGGTAAGTACTTGCCCACCTCCAGGCTCAATCGGCAATATCTATCGATCATCTTGCCGAGGGGAACCATACGGGGTCCACCACGAACCCGCAAACGGATCATCCACTCCAAGAATCGGGTTTCAAGCACACGTCTCAGCACCGAGAAATCGCGTGGTGGACGCACCAAAATATCATATCACGAGGAACCGGGTTTTCAAATAGTGCATCTTTTCTTAAATAATTCCACGGTCCTCAAAACCAGAAATCACATGAAAATCCAACACTAATGAGTAAATCAAATACGATGTGCTATGTACATCAAGCCATAATATAGGTACAAGGGAGAAACCGCTTTTCCTAAGATAGTTCCAGTTTTCAAAGACAGCATGCGGCTCCCAATTTCTATGAAAATCCTATCGAATCATATGTGAAATGAACTACAGTATAATGATCATGGCAATTCTACAGTGAGTGTGTCATGGCAATTACAAACGGTCTGTGTGTAACATGCAGATTAGTGCTCGTGCAACATGAACCGTTAGTAATAGTGCGGTGTTCTATCAATTCTAAGTTTACATACATATAGCAGGGAATGCAATATGCAACAACAGTATCCATGAACAGTCAATGTAGGTAAATGCAATATGCAGCTATAAGGTCCTATCAGCCCTGACGCATAACGCCATGCGGGCGATATCCTCGTAGATGTTAAATCTACTCACTGAAGTCTCGCGCTAAGTGTAGCCGACGACTTGCCTCCCCTTCTTCGCAGCGGCTGTCTCATTCGCCTGCGAACCTAGAATTACACAATATATCACATATAAGCTCAAATCCACAAAAACGCGATATTAAGGTCAAACTAGAAACCCGCGTCGCAAACCAAGCGCGCGTGTGCGCGATACGCTAAAACATGTGATTACGCGCCTGAAACTACCCCGACGCGTCGCGATACGCAGAAACCCCAAACCCACACACGTATCACGCGTGTCGCCAAGATTTAAAATACGGGAAATAGGGTAATAGGTCCCAGATTTTGATACCGAAAGAGTTTTATAAAAATAAATATACCATGATACTCCACACAGCAGCAGACACCCATCACCCAAACCCCAACCCACAAATCCCTCATCTGGCCGCAATTTTCGGCCAGAATTCTTTTTCCGGCGGCTTTGGTTGGGAGGTGGGCCCCCGGGTTTGGTGTGTGCACTCCATACATACTGTGTATTCCCCAGTAATTACAATTTTAATTTACAGCAACTCGGGTTGCAGCAGATTCTTCAGAGCCCAAATTTCAAGTTAAAATCACTCTTTTGCACAAAAATGATACTTTAGGGTATTTTTGTGCAAACTGAAAGCAAAACCTGGTTTAAATAGATCTAATAGCACACAATAGAGTTAACTAAGCCAACAAAATCCCAATCTAACATATGCATCACAAATATCCCTTAATATCACTAAAAAGGCACACAAAACATGATTTTTAGCTAAGATACTACAAGATATGAAAAAGGATGTTGAGTGTGAGATAATTACCTTCCCAAAAACCCTATAGAACTCAAATTTTCAGCCTTTTCCCTCAAGTCACTGCCTTGACACCAAGATCCCCCAAAAGAGCCATTTTTCCAATGTTTTTATGAAGGGAAGTGGAATTTTTGTGTAGGGTTTTGTGTAGATATTAAAGAGAGTGAAAAAGAGAAGAGAATAGGGTGTTGCTGCTGCTGCAATTGTTGATTTTCTGCAGAAATTTCCAGCCAACGGAGAGAGAGGGAAAATGGCCAAGAAGTCAATCTTTCCTTACCTAACACCCTGCTTCATTTATTTTTATTTGGATATTTGAATTATTAGAAGGGTTGACTTAGTAAAAATAAAAATGGGTGGGGATAAAATGAACCATGCAAAAAGAGGAATGGTTATCATGCTAACACTTTTTAAGCAAGTCACAAACTATGATAAGGGTGCATGTATGCACTAACACAAGGGATTCCCAATTAGGGTAAACATGATATAAATACAATTAAAAACCCTACATATATATATAAATATATGTATACAAACTCGCACGATTACTAACTAACAAGAAAATATTCCAAACGAAATTTCAAGGCGTTACACTGAAAACTGGAGGGTAAACCCGCCACAACCATATGCTCCGAAAAAGATGGACACACCGGGAACATCATCCTCATTCATAGAGGAAGCTCCATGGGAAGTTGTTCTTTCGGCAAAAACTAAAAGAATGTTGAAAGACCTTCAAGCATGCCTGGAAATCGGGTGGAGAAGCCCGCTAGAGCTAGAATCATTGAGGGGATGCAGAAACCGCGTCGAACACCGAGAACTGGTAACGATGGGCAAAACAAACAGGCCCAGCCGTCGAAATCTTTGAAGAAGAAAAAGAAGACCAAAAAGCCCGCGTAGTCTAACAACAAACGCACGGATCTGCAAAAGCATATTGACGCGCTGGAGGAATACAACCAGAAGGCGCGAACCCCAGTCAGGCTCCAAGAGTTTCTCAACCATATCCTTGAAAGTGGAGATAACGAAAATGATGAGAGAGAAAACTCGTCAGAGGAACCCGAAGATTATGTAGGAAGTTGCCACATGATCTGTCATTCGTCGCTAAATAAAGAAAAAGTTCACTAGGCGTTAAAAGATAACAAAGAGGAGCTGGGCCAGGATCAGTGCCAAAATCCTTAGAACCGTCAGACGAGATGATTGACATGCTGCTGAATGAAGCCTGTCGGAAGAGCAAAGATGATCAAGAGCGTGAAATGGCCATATTCAAAAGAGCCAGGCATCGGCATCAAGCTGAAGAAGTCATGGTAGGGATGAGTCGCAAAGCCCTCCAACTAGATCGAAGCACGCCCGTAGCAGACAAAAGCAAGCTTAAGGAAAGAAAACGGTTTGCTAAAGCCCTGTCAATGGGAATTAAGCTGCCATCTTCCAAAGGAAATACTCATGGCGGTATACTCCTTGAGGAAGTGGATGTACATCCTAACTACTGTTTGTACCATCGGAGGGTCACACACCCTACCGAAGAGTGCAATGCCTTTAAAAACTGGTGGCAGGGATATATTGCCCACCGACAACACTTTAAGTGATTGAAGCGCAAGTCTTGTCGGGAGCAGAGAAGCACGATAGATGAGCACAAAAGAACCGTCGGCAACTGTCACATGGTTGATTCAGGGGGATCGCAAGTTCTCACCTTCGAATGCGATTTTTATGAAGTAATAGCCCTCGGCCCTCTCTTCAAGGAATCCACCTCAAGAAAAGAGGAGGAGATAAAGAACTGTGAAAACATTCAGCTGCGTAGTCGTACGTTGCCTAAAAAGAATCTCGGACCCACAAACAAGGGGCGAACAAAAAAGATAAGGGGAAGGAAAAAATCCCTGAGGATATTGTCCTTGATGATCGAGTCGTCGAAGCCGCCTAAGAGGAACAGGGTGGATTACGATGTCCTGGTACACCTGAGGAAGATACCCTCGCAGCTAAGCATTTTGGACGCCCTTCTGTTGTCTAAAGACGCGCAAGATTCTCTGATCAAGGCACTATAAGAGCCCGACCAATTTCAAGCTTTCCTTGCCGAAGAAAAGATGAGGGACGTGGTGGAAGAAGTGCACACAGCTGACATCACTTTTGGCGATGAAGATCTCCTCCTCGAATGTCACCGGCTACTGCCATGACATCAAGATAGGGAAAATCATAGTTGACAACGGGTCCTCTGTTAACCTCCTAAATGTGAGGGTGTTAAAAGAAATCTGCTTGTGCATTCAGTACCTCGCTCGGGACAAAATCACCATCTTCGGGTTCGACTCCTAGTCATCACGAACGTTCGGGTCTGTAATATTGACGTTGCGCTTCGGGATGCTCATCACCGACATCAAATTTCATGTCATTGATGCCAAGACCTGCTACAATGCTTTGCTCAGTAGGCCTTGGTTACATGAGTACAACATCATCTCTTCTACAAAACATCAGTGTATGAAGTATTTCAAAGATGGTTTCGAGTATACCGTGACGGGGGAACTAAACCCATTCTCCGTAAATGAAGTTCAAAAGTACGAAGATGCAAAGTATTTCCTACCAGACTTTGAAGACATGGAAAGATGCCATAAACCGGAGAATAAGCAAAAATCTATCACCACTATTCCGGTCTTCGGGAGCGATACCGAGGAGGAAGAAGAGATAGTTTATTTGGGACCGCCCAGATGCAACAGGCCGGGACCATCTACCCCTATTCTGGTCTTTGGCAGTGACTCTGAAGACGAATTCAACGCAGTGTTCTCGGTCCGTCCATCAATGCAGGCCCTCACTGGAGATGATCAGAGTCTGCAAATTGCTATGGTTCCGCGGCAGCACTTCAGAGAGCTTGATGCGCTTGAGACATATAGTGTGCAAGAGCTGCAGACATTCTATGTCC
Organism: Agapanthus africanus; assembly: GCA_030015575.1. Taxonomy (NCBI): domain Eukaryota; kingdom Viridiplantae; phylum Streptophyta; class Magnoliopsida; order Asparagales; family Amaryllidaceae; genus Agapanthus; species Agapanthus africanus. The sequence goes on from CM057341.1 coordinate 487,998,992, forward strand.
CTCCAAGGCGAAGAACTGAAAAGGGGATCCTATTCTATCGATCCGGGGAACCCAAAGTCGAGAGAGAAGTCTGGCGTGGTGCCGAACCTTTGCTTGACAGGCTCTAACCAATCCGTCTGCCCAGATACTACGCAGAGGGATTGAAAAGGTTATTGAGATGCCAAGGCGTACCCGTTAAGGAAACCGCGCGACAGGCCCAATTCTACAACAGGATATGGAACGTCCCCGGAACTCAGCGAAAATTGCCCAACGGAAAAATGGAAACGATCGGGCTTGGATATGTCCAGTCGAAGAAACGGGAACAATTTCATGGATGCCATGTCATAAATGACCTCGATGAAGAAAGGGGTGCTCTTTTAAAAGACGCTGACGCTGAACCATAACGAGGTCGCGTCATAAAAATTCCGAGTCCGTCGTTTGAAGAACAGATGGACAAGCAAGTGAGGGAAGCGAGTCAAAACGTTTGGAACGACCACAGCCGCGAAGTGGCCATTTACGAGAAAGCCAAGACGCATCACTTCCTTCAACAGGCCACGGAAGATGACGATGCCCTTCACTGTCAACCCTCCATGCATACCGAAGACAAGAAAAAGGCCCGGTGCGGAGGCAAAAATAAGCTAAAGAACAGAAAAAACGTTCGACAACGGCAAAAAGGATCCAAAAGGCCACGCGATCAAGAAAAGGTCAGCTGGAATCCATCTCTTATGAAAAAGATGGGTTGAGAATATTCCTTCCCTCAAAATAAGACAAGGAAGTATTCGACTTCGTCGTGAAACATCAAATGATTACGCTCCCGGAGTCTCGGCACCCCGATCAAGCAAACGTGGTTCATCACCCGGATTATTGCTCCTATCAACGAGCGATAGGACATCCTCTAGAAGACTGCTTCACCTTCAAAAACTGTGTCGAAGACCAATATCAACTTGGCAGGTTCGCTCTATCCAACAGTTGGAGGGTAGTCCCACCACAAAGGCATGTGCCAAAAGCAACCTATATGGCGAGAGTAGAACCAGATCCACTTCGGTCTTGCAAACGAACTCGTACCTGTCACGTGATAGCGCTGTCGGAAGAAGGAGAGCGCGAGAATATGGATGACCTTCCATGGTGCTTCTAAAATGAGGATGAAGATGAGTTGATCTCAGAATTTCCACCGGCACCAAAAGAGTTGGAAGATGGAATACAAACTCCTGCGGACAACCTAAGGAAAATCGACTTAGGGATAGCAAACGACCCGCGGCCAACGTTCGTCAGTGAGCTGCTGTCTAAAGAACAGGTGGCTACGCTAAAAGACGTGATCATGCATGTCACGACCCGAAATGGCACTTGAATCATATGAAGTCTATAGGACCCCATCTAATTCAAGTAAGCCAAAAAAAATCCTAGAATCTAAACCATTTTAAGAAAGAAATGAAGAAAAGATGTTTTAAAGCAAGTGGTATTAATAACATAAGCTGAAGTATACATTTTTAAAATCTCAAGTCTTTTAAGAAAATTTCGGCAGAGTTTCCTTTGTAAAAACTGGCCCCAAAAGGGATACAACATGCATAATATGAATAAAGGCATCCCCAAGCGGGAGCTAGCTCTTCGCCAATTGACGGTCACAACCACGCAAGAAATATAATATACAACGCCGAAGGGCGAGGATCAAAACTCGAAAGGAAACTCAAATCATCAAAAAAAACCATAATAATACAACGCGCGACTCTAAGGTCGAAAGAATAAACAATTGGTTTTCTAGGGTTATAAAATTACAAGTCTGGTTGATGGAGTTACTAGATACAACTGAATATAAGCGAAATACAATCGTGGTCACGATGCAAGTGAACCCACATACTAAAGCAATCACCCGAAAGGAGCAGTATGCCAACAAAGCCGCAACGAACCTGTACGGCAAAACCTGCATGAAACTGTGGCACAACGGGGGTAAGTTGCCAACTCGTGAGTAGAAAACATCACGGAGCAGAAATCGTATGTATGACTCAAATCCTAGGTCAATACGATCAGTAATATATATCCTCAATATGATAAAGTCTGAAGTATGATAAGGTGGCAAGGTAAACATCTATACATAAGTGTAATATCAAGTGCTTGTGTCAGTGCCTCAGGTAGCAACATATCATAAATAAAATGTAGAATCATTGTAATCAACATGAAATCAGTGTCAACTATATCATGAAGGTAATATTATTATATCTAGGGTAGCCATATCAGTATAGGTGCCAACTATATACTCAAGTCTATAAGTATGTGGATATCATCCAACCATGTAATCAATGCCTGTATGCATGTGGATCTCGTCCACATGTCAACCAATGACACAACTACATCATGCATGTAATATCATAAAAGCATATGCATGAAAGTATGAAGATATAAATCAACGTTTGTCCCTCACGACACATCAAAATCTTAGAACCTAAGTGTCCAGCATCGACACTCGAACATCATGAAACCCGTGTCTAGCATCAACACGTAAATCCTCATATATCTCAGGCTCCGTATCATCTGCGGGATCGACCCGCGGGCTCCAGCAGTACGGATCGGCCTATATCCATCTCATGACTCCGGTCGGTATCCTCCGGATAACTGCCAGGTTTAAATACTATCACCGGTGGGTAGTGGTCCCTCTACCAGGCTTATCGTCATCCCTACGAAATCTCTCTCTCGCCCTGGGGTACCATACCGCTTCTACAATGCACCCGCAGACGGTACCTCCTCCTCCTCGAATCTGGTATCACATAACAATCTCATGTTAGTTATATGTATGCCCTAGAGGCCATTACTGTACATGAGATGTATATTGCAGTGGATGCTGGGACATATATAGGTAGGACTTTCTTGCTCGACATGATAGTACGCTATCTGGTTGCTCTTTATCTTAACATGTATACTTACTGTCTCTCTGTTACATGTTGATAAAGCCCTTAGGATGTATACTCGACTTCCTGGACTATGATGTAGATCATACTAGTGGGGGGCTTGGGTAGTCCATGAGTACATCCTTCAATGTTCCTAGTCGTGGGAATATCGAGACGGGGCATCGATATTCCAGAGTAGACTAGCGTATATCTTCTCGGCCCATGTGATGGGCGATGGATGATCCCATATCCATTGGTGTTTAACATCAGAGACGGTATGCGGGTGCTCAATGGAGACTGGGTACACTGAACGGACTCGTCGAGAACTCCCAGATAGTATTATACCTCACGTCAGATGGCAGTTCTCTGGTGAAACTGGTACAGCTTAGTCTGTTGACCCGAGATCGTCATAGAGTCTTGTGTGTCTCCCACTGTGCTTTGATTTCCACCCTACCACGGCTCTACTAAGTCGTGCAAACAGGTGGTTTTTGGGTACAGTCCCGATTCACATGGAGGCAATGAGCCATAGGAGGGGATTCGTCTCTCCCGGTATTGGGGGTTGATGTTGCGCTATGCTCGACTGGCCATAACTGGAAATCCTTGGCAAGGGTTGCACTAATTTACTGGTAAGTGTTATCAGTAGTTTCATGTTTGTTATGGACCTTACATCGGCATGACTTATCAAGCTGCTGGTGTCTGACGTTTACCACCCCTAGGCGAGATATGCAACATATCAGACGAACAGACCGGACTATGCGGTAAGTGTTACTGATTGGATTCGCTGGAGTGTGAGCAGGCTTGCTCGTTGATCTTCTGATCGCTCAATACCCGGGTGGCCGTTACGTTTCGCAGACCGCTTGCGGCTTGTGGGTGATTGATATGATCACCACCTACTACCGGCGTATTGACGAGTCTTTAGAGTCCTACATAGAGATTTTCTGGCTCAAGCGAAAAGAAATAGGAGCGCATATGAGATATGTACGGGAACGAGAATAATACCAGTATGTGATACTGTATTCTATTCTTGCAATTTGTATCATCGGATGGTTATATGAGATATAGCCGGGTTACCGAATCAAGTGTTGATTCGATACATTGATACACATAATATTAGTCGGTTATATGCGATATGACCGGATCGTTAAATCAAATGTTGATTTAATGTATAATTATATATTTGATATATTACTTTACATTAACTAGTATTGGTTCACTTAAGATTGATTTTCTCACTTAATGTGCACAAGTTGTATATGTGATATATGTTTGTGCACTAGTTTGTATCATGATTGATGATACATGCAAACTTGGGTGTGTGTATGACTTACACCATATTTAAGATAATAGTTTAGGTTTTTATTTATTTTGGTAAAACAAAATGGTGGCTTTCTTTGTCTTTTCTTGAAGCTTCATGAAGCTTTCAAGCATCTTTGACAAAGTCCACTAATTTTGTTTTGCATAAGATTTTCATTAACCTAACCATTACCTCAAACTATGGTTTAGTCTCTACAAAGGTAAACTCACCCATGATTGCAAGATGATAGACTTCACTTGATTATTCTTTTGTGACAATTCATTATTCATTCTTCTTCTTTTCTTCTTCTTCTTCTTCTTCAAGAAGAAGAAAGCTTGCTAGAAAAATTTTCAACTGAAGAAATAGAGTGAGAAATCCAAATCTAAAGTGAACCCATTTCCTATTTCATAATCCTCTACTACTTGCCATTTAGTTTAGGGTGTTCTCTTAATAAAGTTCTTGACCTAGTGAAGATAGAGCTTGAGTTTGAGTCTCCTCGACGTAGATCATCTTCGGCATCGAAGTCAACAACCTAGCCCGCTCATTTCTCCGAGGAAACCATCGTTAGAGTCCGGGATACCGATGATCGCAGCGAAGGGACGTCAACACGGAGCTTTAGAAGTGAAGGACCGGATCTTCAAATGTTGTAATCCCTTTCACTTGTAGTTAAAATGTTTGACTTTCTAGTTTTCGCATAATCACTAATATACGATCTTGGTTAGGGTTGTTCGACACGACTATTTTTTTGAATCGGGCATGTTTGATGCTTTGTAGAACCTTGTTAGGGTGCCTAGGAACCCAACAGTGGTATCAGAGACAAGCTATAGCTTTACGCGAAATCTAGACGAAGTTTAAAGTCCGATCGAACCCGGTAACCCCGACGAATACCCTTCTCTGGATATTTTTTTAAAATGTGATTTTTTATGAATTAAAAATGCTCAAAAAATTAAGCAGAAAAAACTAAGAATTACTGTGAAGTACGGCCCACTGATTCGTCTATATGACCACGGAGCCGCGGCCAAACCAAGGGTTTGGCGGCGGTTCCGCGGCCCAAATTATGACTTAGTCCCTCATACTTCATATATTTATTCTTAGGTCCTTTCTTGTCAATTTTTTCTTGGAATTTTTTAATTCCACTCAAGTGTTGAGTTTTCTTAGGGTTGTATTTGGGATTCGTTGATTCGATCGGATAATTTAACTTTGTTTAGTTTTTCCGGGTAATTTTAGAATGTGTTAAAAAGTTCGAACGGATATCAATAACTCACTTTTTCCCCTGCCGGAAAATTTCCAAGTGTTGGATTTTTCCGTAGTTTAAGAATGTTCTAAGTCGTGCAAGTAACGCGATGGACCCTCTAGAAGACAACAAACCTTAACTCGATTATGTGACCGTCTTGAATTGCCTTTTGAACCTTAGGGTTTGGGGCGGTAGGCGTGCCACATGTGAGGCGTTGGCTTGACCCTTCTACGGCTGGACCGTTGGTACTGTGGCATGAAATGGATGTTTTTAAACTTATCTCAAGTGTTGAGCTATTTGGGAAAACTTTGGTGTTTGATTATTCGATCGGAAAGTTTAACATTGTCAATTTATCTGGAATGTGATACAATATTTGTAATCCACAAGTAGTTATGAGATAACTAATTTGAATGTTATAAATCTAGCACTTTAGTCTCATTTGATCGGTTGCCACGGAATTTTGATGTGATCAAAAGTTCGTCGCAATCACGTAGCGTACGCGGATACTCGCCGGGTAAACTTAATAGACAGCCACGCCCCATTGCCCCGACCAAGTGACTGTAGGAGAACCCCATAGCCAAAAGCATCCGTTCGGGTGCTCGCGGTAGCGGTGTTCCGCCTTAGTGCACTTCGTCGACGACATCCGGGGTTGCGGCCGTCTACTAAAGTTTGCGACGAGCATTCGATCAGGATGTCGGGAATCTTGTTGAATTGCCCGACTTGGTATGGAAAAGTGTTTTCGATTTTGAGACTGAAATGCGGGGTTTATAATTGTTAGGCATGCGATGTCTAAGGAATTCATTTGGTTAGGCATGCGATGTCTATGGAGGTTGCGGATTCCAACTATTGTAGTTTTACACTTTCTTTTCTGCGACCGTAAGTGTAATATGTGATATCACCGGTTTCGCTGCTATATGTCAACGACAATTGGGATGGGCATATTTACTTACGTTGATGACATGTGATGTTATGTGTTCCTGGATATGTTATATTGGATCGTCGTGTTTGAATAGCCGGGGTTTTTTATGTGAGATGAGTGTTTTTTATTTTCATTCATGTAAAAACTTGTATGTAATATTCTTTTATTGGGGCACTTCCGGGCTGAGGATGATGTCACCATTGTATATTATTTACTTTTTCGCATTAGGATAGACCCAAGGCGGGGAGTACAAGTAACCGGGTTCTAGGGTCCAGTGGGAGACCATCTCGAGGAGTCGAGTCCGGGTCTCCTAACTCTAGAATTGGTAGGGTTGCTTGCCGCTCTCGTAGGGGTCTAGGGGTGTGGGATTGGCTATTCATCACGACCGTGGAATCCGTGTTTTACATAGGCTCAAAATAAAACACGGACGTCCTAGTATATCCAATATTTCATATGATGTTTTCTGCTGCGTTATCTGTGATGTGATCATGTGATATGTTCAGATAGATATTGTATATAGTATATATGATATATTATATAAACGATGCTTATGTTTTACACCCGCGCTAGCCCTGTCCCGCTCTGCCGTTAGTTACCTAACCTAATGGTGCAGACGGGACATCGAGGCGAATGCGGATGGCATAAGCATACGTTGTATTTATCTGTGATGTTTAGGTGGACTTAAATGATGGGATATTCATTAATGAGATTAATGAAAGAAAATAAACCTAAATGATGTTGTGGAATCGAATTTCAAAAATTAGGTAGCTCTAGTTATTGCTTTGCATAACGGTGTTCCTTCTAGAACATTCAGCACCTTATTCGATAAGGAAAGAGCCGAGATCCCTTCACCGGGATTGACCTCTTTAGCAATAACTAGCAGATGCCACAACCTTCGGTTTGTCTTTTGATTGCTTTTCTAGTTCTTTCTTTGCATAGTGGTATTGTGAATATCCTGCACCTCATTCGACGAGGAAAGAGCCGAGATCCCTTCACCGGGAGTGACCTCTTTAGCGAAACTAGCAAAAGCCTAAAAAACACTCCATTTAAAACCATTTGATTCTACAACAAGATCAAGTTCAAAGCGTTAAAGGTTTTCTTAAAAACCATCTGCAACCCTCCGTCATTTTAGGAAGTAGAGTACTTAGTATTCGTGCTGTGTTTGTTGACCATAGTCAAGGCACAGTGTACAGTAGATAAGTGATGTCTTCCTACACCGCATATGATGCGATTAGTTAGGACAGTCGCGTGACTTTGTTGACCTTAGTTAAGGGTCATGTGGGTGGGTCTAATTAATCACGAAATGACGGGTAGAACTTGACTAGTGCTTATGATTTGTTGACCATAGTTAAGGTCATAAGTGCTAGGGGTAAAAACCTTTATCGGGAGTTTCAAGTATTGAAATTTGCAATGAGATTGCATACCTTCTATGAGATAGTTGGATCCCGATACCCACTGCGAGTAATTGTTACTCCTGGGAGAGTTTTTCACTTTGCAATTAGCCGATCAAGTAGGTGTCTAGAAAGGTGTCAATGGGGTTACGCCCCTGGGAAAACGAGGTTTATTTTAATTAGGTCCGTGCGAAAGCACGGGGAACCTCCCTCAAAGTACCGGCACTGGCCTGGCTGAAAGATTGGCGAACTTGTAGAGTGTAATTAATCCCGGCTAGTTTTTCCTTTCAGGGTTTGAAGGAAGATTTGATAAAAACAGTGGGAGCCATCCTGATTAGATAAAATATATAACCAATCTAATCTTGCAAGAGCGCAACGCAGAGTGTTTTCTTCTCTCTCTCTCCAGGTAGAGACCATGTCATGCCTTAATCAAAATAATAATATGGATGTATTGACCGAACCCGCTTGTTATACTGAGCTGGGGAACGTTGGTCCCGCTCCAACTTATAATTGTTATAAGACAGAGCAAGAAATTGGGGATTACCAGAATTCCCGTACCGCCCGAACGAAGAAAGTGCATGATGATGCATCTTCTTCGGGTGTGTTCATTACAAAGAACTGTTTCTCTGTATCCTCTACGTCCTGGGTATTAGATACCGGATCAGGATCCCGCATATGTAATCTGTTACATGGTCTACAGAAAGGTAGAGAACTGAGAACGGGTGATAAGTTTCATGAGACAGAAAACGGTGCAAGTGTTGCGGCCAAGTCTGTTGGTCACTATCACCTTGTATTACCAGAATACATTGATTCTGAACGAATGTTATTAGATACCGAACCTGATATACAACATCATATCAGTCTCTTTATTAGTAAAGAAAGTATATAATTTTGTATTGTTGGATAATGTTTTGAACATTTCCTATATCAAGAGTTGATCGGTTCAGGCACGTTATCTAAAAGCATTGACGTTCTAAATCAAACCACAGTTCTTAGTATACAGAACACACACGAGAGGAAAAGTTCAGAAATGAACGAATTCTTCTTGAGTCATTGTAGACTAGGTCATATCAATGCGACCCGACTAGCTAAGTTACATTTAGATGCATATTTAAATCAGTTTAAATTTACATCTTATGAAACTTGTCAGTCATGTCACAAAGATAAGATGACCACAGCTCCGTTTACTGGAAACAGAGAAAGAGTTAGTGAACTCTTGGGACTGATATATAGTGATGTATGAAGGTCCCCAGTCTACATATGCCAGGACCGGTTCCTTGTACTTCATTACATTCACTGATGATCTCTCTAGATTCAGACATATGTTCCTGTTGAAACACAAGTCCGAACCTCTTGAGATATTAACATAATGTAAATTAGAAGTAGAGAACCAAAAACGGGTATAAGTATTATGTCCTTTGATGTGATCAGGGAGGAGAATACTTGAGCACGGGATTCATGGACTATTCTAAAGGAGAATGAGATTCTCTCTCAGCATTACTCCTCCGTATACACCACAGCATGATGGTGTATCGGGGCGAAGCAATCACACCCTATGTGATATGGTGCGCTCTATGATGAGTACTACTGAGTTTCCTATTTCCTTTTGGGAGTTATGCACTTGAGAAGCTGCATACCTAAATAGGGTTCCAATCAAATCCATTGCCCACCACTTCATATGTGATATGGAATGGGAAGAGCCCATATCTTAAGTTTGTTAAGATTTGGGTTGTCCGGCCTATGTCTAAAAGTAAAATCCGGACAAGCTCGAGGCAAAGTCAGTTCTGTAGAAGTTTGTTGGATAGCCAAAGCATTCGTAAGGGAATATCTTCTACCTAACAGAGGAACAAAATGTGTTTTGTTTCTCAACATACCACCTTTGTGAAAGGGAATTTCTTATGAAGAAATTAGTGGTGATGAGGTAGAACTGGAAGGAGTTCCAGCTATACAAACTACAGCAGATGATTTGGTAGAACCAAAGGATTCAATAGATTCCGACAAACCTCGGCCTCTCCGCTGATCTAGTAGGGTTCCTCATCCGCCTGAGAGATACTTTTGTTTCTCGATGACAGTGGGAGCAAGGATTGCATCATGAGATGATGACCCAACTAGTTTCGAGCAGGCCATCAAGAGTAGGGACTCTGTAATAATTGCTGGATGCTTCGCGATCTGAGATGGAATCCATGTACACCAACAAAGTATGGACTTTGGATGCTATATCTGAAGGGTTAAATCCCCATCAGGAGCAAGTATATCTTGAGAAGATTACTTGGTGTAGATGGAAAAGTTGAGACTTTCAAAGCTAGACTTGTTAAAGGTTTTCGTCATCGACCAGGCGTGGATAATGATGAAACCTTTTCCAGTGGCTGTACTTAAGTCCATCCGGATCCTACTTTCTATTGCTACATAACCATGATTACGATATCTGGTGGTTGGGTGTCATGACTGCTTTTCTAAATATTGATTTAGAAGAGAGCGTCTATAAGTACACAGCCAGAGGGCTTCGTAGACAGTGGGAGCAGCGAAAACGTGTGCAAGTTGCTTTACAGGATAAAGCAGACATCACGGAGTTGGAACGTCTGTTTTGATGAGGTAGTCAAAGAGTTTGACTTCATCAAAATAGTAGATGAACTTTGTATATACAAAAAGGTAGTAGAGAGTAAGGTAGTCATCCTCGTATTGTACGTGGACAACATACTCTTGATAGGAAAAGAGTTTCATATGCTACGCTCGGTCAATCTCCTCTTATCACTTGAATTCTCCATATAGGATCAAAGTGATACCACGTAAATCCTGGGTTTTGGATCTATGAGATAGATCTAATTGGATGTTAGGATTCTCACTAGTTGTAGTGAGATGGTATCAGTTGATCCTGGGGAGAATCACTGGAAAAGTTTCAGGGTGATAAGGACGACTGAATGTCAGTCGCAGGCATTGTCTTTACCCTCAGTGGAGGAACGGTATGTTGGAAGAGTTCCAAGAGAAATACCGTGGAAAACTAGACGATAAAGGCCGGTGACATCGCTATCAAAGATACTACCAAAGATGAAGTTTGGGTGTATATTAGTTCATGAGATGAACTAGGTTCCTACCATTGTGTGACAATGGAAGTGTGGCTTTGGCCCAGGAACCCCGGTCCCATCAGTGACCCAGACATATTCTGAGGCAGCATCACCTGATTAAGGAGATAGTTGATCTCCAGGGTGATAAAGGTTAGGAGAGTATACTCAGAGGACAACACGGCGGATCCACTCACAAATGCCTTTTCCCAGAGAGAGACTTTTATGGGATCGTTGAGTATGAGATACTACAACCACTGCTACAGATGGCCCTAGTGCAAGTTGGAGATTGTTAGTTATATGTATGCCCTAGAGGCCATTACTGTACATGAGATGTATATTGTAGTGGATGCTGGGACATATATAGGTAGGACTTTCATGCTCGACATGATAGTACGCTATCTAGTTGCTCTTTATCTTAACATGTATACTTACTGTCTCTCTGTTACATGTTGATAAAGCCCTTAGGATGTGTACTCGACTTCTTGGACTATGATGTAGCTCATACTAGTGGGGCCTGGGTAGTCTATGAGTACATCCTTCAATATTCCTAGTTGTGGGATTATCGAGACGGGGCATCGATATTCCAGAGTAGACTAGCGTATATCTTATCGACCCATGTGATGGGAGATGGATGATCCCATATCCATTGGTGTTTGACATCAGAGACGGTATGCGGGTGCTCAGTGGAGACTGGGTACACTGAACGGACTCGCCGAGAACTCCCAGATGGTATTATACCTCAGTCAGATGGCAGTTCTCTGGTGACACTGGTACAGCTTAGTCTGTTGACCCGAGATCGTCATAGAGTCTTGTGTGTCTCCCACTGTGCTTTGATTTCCACCCTACCACGGCTCTACTAAGTCATGCAAACAGGTGGTTTTTGGGTACAGTCCCGATTCACATGGAGGCAATGAGCGATAGGACGGGATTCGTCTTTCCCAGTATTGAGGGTTGATGTTGCGCTATGCTCGACTGGCCATAACTGGAAATCCCTGGCCAGGGTTGCACTGATTTACTGGTAAGTCTTATCAGTAGTTTCATTCTTGTTATGGACCTTACATCGGCATGACTTATCAAGCTGCTAGGGTCTGACATTTACCACCCCTAGGCGAGATATCCAACATATAAGACGAACAGACCGGACTGTGCGGTAAGTGTTGCTGATTGGATTCGCAGGAGTGTGAGCAGTCTTGCTCGTTGATCTTCTGATCGCTCAATACCCGGGTGGCGGTTACGTTTAGCAGACCGCTTGCGGCTTGTGGGTGATTGATATGATCACCACCTACTGCCGGCGTATTGACGAGTCTTTAGAGTCCTACACAGAGGTTTTCTGGCTCAAGCGAAACGAAATAGGAGCGCATATGAGATATGTGCGGGACCGAGAATAATACCAGTATGTGATATTGTATTCTATTCTCGCGATTTGTATCATCGGACGGTTATATGAGATATAGCCGGGTTACCGAATCAAATGTTGATTCAATACATTGATACGCTTGATATTAGTCAGTTATATGCGATATGACCGGATCGTTATATCAAGTGTTGATTTAATGATTTAACGTATAATTATATATTTGATATATTACTTTACATTAACTAGCATTGGTTCACTTAAGATTGATTTTCTCACTTAATGTGCACAAGTTGTATATGTGATATATGTTTGTGCACTAGTTTGTATCATGATTGATGATAAATGCAAACTTGGGTGACTTACACCATATTTAAGATAATGGTTTAGGTTTTTATTTATTTTGGTAAAACAAAATGGTGGCTTTCTTTGTCTTTGCTTGAAGCTTCATGAAGCTTTTAAGCATCTTTGACAAAGCCCACTAATTTTGTTTTGCATAAGATTTTCATTAACCTAACCATTACCTCAAACTATGGTTTAGTCTCTACAAAGGTAAACTCACCCATGGTTGCAAGATGATAGACTTCACTTGATTATTATTTTGTGATAATTCATTATTCATTCTTATTCTGTTCTTCTTCTTCTTCTTCTTCTTCAAGAAGAAGAAAGCTTGCTAGAAAAATTTTCAAGTGAAGAAATAGTGTTAGAAATCCAAATCTAAAGTGAACCCATTTCCTATTTCATCATCCTCTACTACTTGCCATTTAGTTTAGGGTGTTCTCTTCACAAAGTTCTTGACCTAGTGAAGATAGAGTTTAAGTTTGAGTCTCCTCGACGTAGATCATCTTCGGCCTCGAAGTAAACGACCTAGTCCGCTCATTTCTCCGAGGAAACCATCGCTAGAGTCCGGGATACCGATGATCGCAGCGAGGGGATGTCAACACGGAGCTTTAGAAGTGAAGGACCAGATCTACAAAGGTTGTACTCCCTTTCACTTGTAGTTAAAATGTTTAACTTGCTAGTTTTCGCATAATCTCTAGTATACGATCTTGGTTAGGCTTGTTCGGCACGGCTATTTTTTTGAATCGGGCATGGTTGATGCCTTGTAGAACCTTGTTAGAGTGCCTAGGAACCCAACATCTCAGAACCGAGAAAACGCATGGTGGACGCAATGAAATATCATATCAAGAGAATCCGGGTTTTTAAAACAATACGTACTTTTCTTTGAAATAACCACGGTTCTCAAATCCAATAATCTCATGAAAACAGCATATCTCAATGCATAAAAATCCTAAAGCTTGATGTATGGGACATATAATAGAATGTAAGCATATCCGTAAATCATGCAACATGGAACAGTAATATGAACATATCGAGGGTAAACCGCTCTTTTAAATGAATTCAGTTTTAAAATGTTTCCTGCGGTTCCCAATTTCTCCAAAGTCAAATGCAGCATCGTATAAAGGTGCATATGTAACTATAGCAAGTAAATTGTGTAAGGAGTCATATCATGATGCATCAATCCTACTGTGTAGTGACATGGCAATTACTGATAATGATATGTGTGAGCCGGCAGGTATGTGTTCGTAGACATACGCATCATCGGTAATAGTGCTGGTGTCCTAATAACATGGGTTTAATATAACAATAAACATAATTAAAAATGCAATGCGATGCGAATAGCAAGAATATGCGGAAAATGAATAATGCACGCAAAAATAAAGAATCTACATCAATATATGTGAGTCACAGAGTTTTGACATTTGAAATTGTAGGGATCCTATCGACGGCAGCAAGGTTGCCGGAGGCATCATCCATGCCATTTTAAAAATTTGCCGTGAAAAGAAACTCTAAACAAGAATCGTTAGCTAGAAATATAATACGGAAACATAGTAAACTATTTACTATCTAAGTGAAATAGGAAACACAACCTTTGTAGATCGGTCCTTCACTTCATAAGCTCCTTATGGTTGTCCCTTCACTGCGATCTTGGTTCTCCCGGACTCTTGCATGGCTTCACGAGGCGAAAGGAGCGACCTTGCTTGAGGTCTTCGAGGCCGAAGATGATTTACGTCGAGGGAATGCTAACTCAAGATTATACTTCACTAACTAGAGAATTAGTGAAGCAAACACCCTAAACTAATGTGCTAGTCTAGTAGAGGATGAAGAAATAGGAAGTGGGTTCACTTTAGAATTTGTTTTCTCTCTTTACTTTCTCACTTAATCAGAACCTAGAGAGCTTTTGAGCTCATGGAAGAAGATGAACAAATAATGAGGTGAGGATAATGATCAAGTGAGTGAGCTAACCATGGGTGAGTGGGTATCAAATAGTAACTCATGTAGAGACATAACCATGGCTAATCCAAAACGCTTAGGTTAACAAAATTCTAAAGTAAAACAAAGTTAGTGGACTTTGTCAAAGCATCCACAAGCTTCTACAAGCTTCAAGCTTGTGACAAAACATCCACTAATTTTGTAATTACTTAAATAATTATAACCCACCATTTAAAAATAGAATGGTGTATGTCTTATACACCCAAGTATAATGTATCAACAACCATGATACAAAAATCAAAACACAAATTAATATATATCAAGTTGTGCATAAGTGAGAAAAAACAAATGCTTATGTGAACCAATGTTAGTTAATGTAAATTAGTATATCACATATACATTTATACACTAAATTATTAAATCAACATTTGACTTAATAATCCGGATATATCACATATAACCGACTAACATCCAATATATTGTTTTATCGAATCAACCCTTGATTCGATAACCCGGCTATATCACATATAACCGACCGATACAAAAAGTCGCGAGTGTAGGGTTCCTAGGCACTCTTGTGAGGGTTCATAAGACATCAAACATACCCGAATAAAATTTTAGACGTGCCGAACAACCCAAAGCCGGGATCATTGCTAGATTATTAGGGTTTAATATGCAAGTAATCATCTTTACTACTAAGTGTGAGGGATTAC
The DNA here is from genome assembly GCA_030015575.1 of Agapanthus africanus. Lineage (NCBI taxonomy): Eukaryota > Viridiplantae > Streptophyta > Magnoliopsida > Asparagales > Amaryllidaceae > Agapanthus > Agapanthus africanus. The sequence goes on from CM057341.1 coordinate 488,014,091, forward strand.
AACCTTTGTAGTCCGCTACTTTGCTTCATAAGCTCCGAGTAGAAGTCGCTTCACCGCGATCCACGATCTTCCGGACTCAAGAGCGGCTCCACGACTCGAACGATCCATGCTAGCTTGTAGTGTTCCGTTTCTCCGATGATCTACGTCGAAGTTGCTATAACTCAAGCTCTCTCACTCTAATGAGGTGAACACCCTAATCTAATGGGCTAGATTAGATGAGGATGATGGAGTAGTATTTATGCTATCTTTTTATATCAAATTCTCGCATGAAAACATCACATAAGGAAAATCTAGTGAGCTTTCTCAAAGCTTAAGAGAGAAGAAGATGATGAATAAAAGAGATAATCCTTTTGTGATGAATAGTAGAAAGGAATATATGATTGATCATGGAACCATGTTCAAGGATGACAAGGATAACCTTTGTAGAGAATAAACTAGGGATAGGGTTTGGTTAGGTTAAAAAATGAGTCATAAGATAATATCAACCATAATATCTTACACTTGACAAAAGGAAAGCTTCTAGATGGTGCAAGAAGAAGCTAACCCTAATCAAACCCTAACCTTGCTTAACCTCTACTAAACATGTTCCATTATTAATCATATCATGTTGCAATAATATATATCACATATATATTATGTTTTTGCAACAAAACAAAATAAAACAATTAACATATATCGCATATATATCAATGTATTATCCGGTGAGAAAATGAAATAACAAAGTGAGACAATATTAGATAATGTAATACAATAAATCATTTATATTATTATACATTAAATCAATGAATCAACACTTAATCCGACGATCCGGCTATATCGAATATAACCGACTAATATATCACGTACCGATTCATCGAATCAACACTTAATCCGATGACCCGGTTCATATCTAAATATCGCGAGAATACAATACGGTATCTCATATCGTATTATCCTCGGTCCTGCACATATCACATATGTGCCTCTACTCCGTTTTGCCTGAGCCAAGAAAGCTCTGTGTAGGACTCTAAAGAATCGTCAATATGCCGGTAGCAGGTGATGATCATATCAAACACCCACAAGCTGCAAGCGGTCAGCTAAACGTAACAGCCACCCAGGTATTGAGCGATCAGAAGATCAACAAGCTAGCCTGTACGTTCTCCTGTGAATCCAATCAGTAACACTCCCGTACAGTCCGGTCTATTCGTCTGATATGTCGCATATCTAGTCTAGGGGTGGTATACGTCAGACCCCAGTAACCGATAAGTCGTGTCGATGTGAGGCTCATAACAGGTCAAGAAACTACTGGTAACACTTACCAGTAAATCTCTATATCAGCCCTGGCCAGGCACTTCCAGTTATAGCCAATCGAACACAGCACAACATCAACTCCCTATACCGGGAGAGACGAATCCCCTCCTATCGCTCATTGCCTCCATGTGATTCGGGACTGCACCCAAAAACCACAATTTTGCATGCCTTCTTGGACGTGATAAGGTGGAAATTAAAGCACAGTAGGAATCACACAAGACTCTATGATCTCGGGTCTACAGACTACCATGTACCAGTGTCACCGGAGAACTGCCATCTGACGTGTGGTATATCACCATCTGGGAGTTCTCGGTGAGTACGTCCAGTGTACCCAGTCTCCACTGAGCACCCGCATACCATCCTTGATGTCCAACACCGATGGATATGAGATCATCCATCGCCCATCATATGGGTCAAGCTGCGTATACGCTAGTCTACTCTGGTGTATCGATGTCCTGTCTCGATATACCCTCGACTAGGAACAGTTATAGGATGTACTCATCGACTACCACGGCCCCAATACTATGATCTCATCATAGTCCCAGTAGTTGAGTACAGATCCTAAGGGCTTTATCAACATATGAGAGAAAGACAGTAAACCAATACAAGTCAACAAGTTAAGATAAAGTGAACCAAATAGCATACTATTATGACGAGCAAGAAAGTCCTCTCTATATATATCCAAGCATCCATCATAATATACATCGTATGTACAACAATGGCCTCTAGGGCATATACATAACTAACAATCTCCCACTTGCACTAAGGCCAGCTGCTGTAGTATCTCATACCTAGCATCCCGAATAATCTCTCAAACTGTATCTGGGGAATGGCCTTCGTGAGTGGATCCGCAGTGTTGTCCTTCGTATCTACTCTCCTGACCTCGATCACCCGGCGATCAACTATCTCCTTGATCAGGTGATACCGCCTCAGAATATGTCTGGACTTTTGATGGGACCTAGGTTCCTTGGCCAAAGCCACAGCTCCTTTGTTATCGCAATACGGAGGTATTGGATGCTCAATGGATAGAACCACACCAATTTCACTGATGAACTTCTTTATCCAGACAGCCTCTTTGGCAGCATCGTTTCCAGCGATGTATTCAGCCTCCATCGTCGAGTCTGCAACGGTATCCTGTTTGGAACTCTTCCAACATACCGCTCCTCCATTGAGGGTAAAGACAAATCTCCAGTGCGACTTAGAGTCGTCCTTATCACTTTGGAAGCTGGAATCGGTAAAGGACTCCACCCGGAGTTCTCCATTACCATACACCAAGAACATGTCTTAGTCCTTCATAAGTACTTGAGAATGTTCTTCACAGCTGTCCAGTGACTCTCTCTAGGATCTGCTTGATACCGACTCACTACACTTAGTGAGTATGCTACATCGGGTCTGGTATATAGCATCGCATACATGATAGAGCCTACTGCCGAAGCATAGGGTATCCCTTGCATGCGAGCTCTCTCCAAATCAGTCTTGGGAGACATCTCTTTGGAGAGAGTGAGTCCAGAGATCGTGGGTTGGTTCCCATGCTTGGATTCTTCCATACTAAACCTCTTTAGTATAGTGTCAATTTACCTGGATTGGGACAATCCCAGTATCCGTTTAGATCTATCTCTATAAATCATGATTCCCAATATGCAGGAGGCATCACCTAGATCTTTCATTGAGAAACTTTGTGATAAGAAGAGCTTGACTGATTGCAGCATACGAATATCATTTCCTATCAAGAGTATGTCGTCCACGTACAATACGAGGAAGACAGCCTTACTCTCTGCTACCTTCTTATAGATACAAGGTTCATCTATATTTTTGATGAAGTCAAACTCTTTGACTACAACATCGAAACAGATGTTCCAACTCCGCGATACTTGCTTTAACCAATAAATGGATTTAAGCAGCTTGCACACCTTTCTGCTGCTCCCACTATCTACGAAGCCCTCTGGCTGAGTCATGTACACGCACTCTCCTAAATCACCGTTTAGAAAGGCGGTCTTAACATCCATTTGCCAGATTTGGTAGTCATGGTATGCAGCAATGGCAAGTAAGATCCGGATGGACTTAAGCATAGCCACTGGAGAAAAGGTTTCGTCATAATCCACACCTCGTCGTTGACGAAAATCCTTTGCTACAAGTCTAGCTTTGAAAGTCTCAACTTTTCCATCTACACCAAATTTCTTTTTAAAGATCCACTTGCTCCCAATGGGTTTTACCCCTTCAGGAACATTTTCCAAAGTCCATACTTTGTTGGTGTATATGGATTCCATCTCAGATCGCATTGCATCCAGCCATTTCACAGAGTCACCACTCGTGATGACCTACTCGAAACTGGTCGGGTCATCATCTTCCATGATGCAATCCTCGCTTCCACCATCAATGAGAAAACCGTAGTATCTCTCAGGTGGATGAGAAACCCTGCTAGATCGGCGGAGAGGCTGGGGTTCGTTGGGTACTACCGAATCTTCTGGTTCAACTAAATCATCTGGTGTAGTTTGTTCTGCTGGAACTTCTTCCAGTTCTACCTCAATGCCACTAATCTGTTTCATAAGAAAACCTTTTTCTAAGAAAGTGGCATGTCGAGAAACAAACACCTTTTGTTCCTAGGGTTGGTAGAAGATATACCCTTATGAATTTTTGGGATATCCTACAAACTTAAGACAGATCTTGCCTCGAGTTTGTCCGGATTTTGTCTTTGACATATGCTGGACAACCCCATATCTTAACATACTTAAGAGATGGTCTCTTCCCTTTCCATATCTCATATGGAGTGGTAGGCACTGATTTGGTAGGAACCATATTCAATAGGTGTATGGCTGTCTCAAGCGCATACCCCCAGAAGGAAATAGGTAACTCAGCAGTGCTCATCATAGAGCGCACCATATCTAATAGGGTGCGATTCCTCCGTTCCGATGCACCATTGTGCTGTAGTGTATAAAGAGGAGTAAGCTGAGAGAGAATCCCATTCTCTTTTAGATAATCTAGGAACTCATTGCTTAAGTATTCACATCCTCGATCAGATCGAAGAATCTTAATACTTTTGCCCGTTTGGTTCTCTACTTCGTGCTTATATTCTCTGAATTTCTCAAAAGCTTCAGACTTGTGTCTTATCAGGAACACATGTCCGTATCTTGAGAGATCATCAGTGAATGTAATGAAGTAAGAAGAACCGTTCCTGGTATGTGTAGACATAGGATGACATACATCACTATGTACCAGTCCTAAGAGTTCCGTAACTCTTTCTCCGTGTCCACTAAACGGAGCTTTGGTCATTTTTCCTTTGAGACATGAATGGCAAGTATCATAAGATGATAATTCGAATGGATTCAAATATCCATCTTTATGTAACTTAGCTAGTCGCGTCGCATTGATATGACCAAGTCTACAATGCCACAAGAAGGATTCGTTCATCTCTGAACTCTTCCTCTTGTTTGTGTTTTGTATATTGAGGACTGTATTTTGATTGAGAATGAATATGCCATTATGTAACGAGCCTGATGCAATCAACTTTTGATTTAGGAAGATGTTCATAACATTATCCTGTACTACAAAATTATATCCTTATTTACCTAATAAAGAAACTGATATAATGTTGCACATCATGTTCGGTATATAATAGCACTCATTCAGAATCAGTGTATTACGACTTGGTAATACTAGGTAATATTCGCCAACTGCTTTGGCTACAATACTTGCACCGTTCCCTACTTGAACGGAATGATCACCTTTTCCCAGTTCTCAACCTTTCCGTAGCTCATGTAACAGTTTACATATGTGGGATCCTGATCCGGTATCTAATACCCAGGACGTAGGGTGAACTGAGAAACAATTCTCAATAACTAACACACCCGAAAAAGGTAACATGCATGTTCCCCGTTTGGGCGGCATGAGAATCTAGATATTCTCCTGTTTCCTGTTCAGTCTTATAACTCTTATAAGAAAGAACGGGTCCAACGTTCCCCTGCTCAGTATAATAAGCGGGTTCAGTCAATACATCCATATTATTATCTTGATTATGGCCTAACATGGTCGCTACCTGGAGAGAGAGAGAAGAAAACACTTTAGCGTATGCTCTTGCAAGATTAGATTGGTTATTATCTTATCTAATCAGGATGTCTCCCACTGTTTTTATCAAATCTTCCTTCAAACCCTAAAAGGTAATATTAGCCGGGATTAATTACACCCTACAATTTCGTCAATCTTTCAGCTAGATCAGTGTCGGTACTTGAGGGAGGTTCCCCGTGCTTTCGTACGGATCTAATTAAAGTAAACCTCGTTTTCCCAGAGGCGTAACCTCGTTAACACTTTTCTAGACACCTAGTTGATCGGCTAATTGTCATGTGTAAAACTCTCCCAGGAGTAACTCTTACTCTCGGTGGGTATCGGGATCCAACTATCTCATAGGAGGTATGCAATCTCATTGCAAATTTCAACACTTGAAATTCCCGATAATGCTTTTGCCCCTAACATGCTATGACCTTGACGAATGCCAAACAACCCATAGTCCGCTAGTCAAGTTCAACCCGTATATTTTTTGATTGAATTAAACCCACCCGCACGACCCTTGACGAATGCCAAACAACGCCGTATGAATACCCTAATCCAATCGCATCATATGCTACAGATAAATAGTAAATAGCTACCGTACACTACGCCTTGACGAATGCCAAACTACCATAGCACGAATACTAAGTAATATCTATCTGAAATGTCGGAGGGCTATGCAGGTTTTCAGAAAAACCATGAGCGTAATGAACTTGATATCGTCGTAGAATCTAGTAGTTTTTGAAAAAAAGTAGTGTTCTTTAGGCTTTTCAAGTTTCGCTAAAGAGGTCACTCCCGGTGAAGGGATCTCGGCTCTTTCCCTAACGAATAAGGTGCAGGATATATCATATATATCATTGTGAAAAGCAAGAACTATATAAGCTATCAAAAACTAAACCGCGTGTTTGTAGCAACTGCCAGTTTCGCTCAAGAGGTCACTCCCGGTGAAGGGATCTCGGCTCTTTCCTCATCGAATAAGGTGCAGGGTATATCATATATACCGCTATGCAAAGCAAGACTGTAGCTACCATTTTTATAATGTTTTGATTCTACAACATCTTTTAGGTTTCTTTTCTTTTTATTAATCTCATTAATAAAATCCCATCAGTTTATGCTTCCTAATCATCACAGAAGAAACGAAAGCAGTAATATTTAAATATCAGCATATATATATAGTATAAGCATTCATCTCAGGCAGTAATATGATCTCATCATAGAACATTGCAGCAGAAGAACATATATGAAATATTTGATATACTAGGATGTCCGTGTTTTTAATACGAGCCGGTATAAAACACGGATTCCACGGTCGTGATGAATAGCCAAACCCACATCCCTAGACCCCTACGAGAGCGGCAAGTAACACTGCCAATTCTAGGGTTAGGAGACCCGGTCTCGACTCCTCGAGATGGCCTCCCACTGGACCCTAGAACCCGGTTACTTGTGCTCCCCTCCTTGGGTCTACCTAATGCGGAAAAGTAAATAATATACACTGGTGATATCAACCTCATCCCGGAAGTGCCCCAATAAAAGAATATTACATACAAATGAATTTTACATGAATGAAAATAAAAACCCTCATCTCACATAAAACACTCGGCTATTCAGAACACGACGATCCAATATAACATATCACATCAACACATAATATCACATATCATCAACGTAAGTAAGTATGCATACACCGATCGTCGTTGACATATAGCAACGAAAACCGGCAATACAACTACATACTACACTTACGGTCGCATAAAAGAAATTGTAAAACTACAATATTTGGAATCCACAATCACTTTAGACATTGTAAATCCGAAATATCACATACTTCGCATTTCATGCCTAACTATATGAATTCCACATATTGTATCACATTCCAGATAAATAGACAGTGTTAAACATTCCGAACAGATAATCAAATACCCAAAATTTCCTAAATAGCTCAACACTTGAGCGGAGTTCAAATAATCCCAGAATATGTCACAGTACCGGTGATCCAGCCGTAGAAGGGTCAAGTCAACGCCTCACATGTGGCACGCCGTACTGCCCCAAACCCTAAGGTTTAGAGGCAGTTCAAGACGGCCACATAATCGAGTTAAGGTTTGTGTTCTTCTAGAGGGTCAACCGCGGTACTTGCACATTTTTCCGAAAGATTTAAACCCGATAAAAATTCAACGCTTGAAAGTTTTTCGTGCCGGGAAAAAGTGAGTTAATGATATCCGCTCGAACTTTTTAACAGTTTCTAAATATCCGGAAAACATAACGAAATTAAATTTTCCGATCGAATCAACAATTACAAAATAAACCCCAGAACACTCAACACTTGAGACAGATTAAAAATACCCAGAAGCAGCAACAAGCACCTAAGGATATTACCCTGAAGACACGTGTCGCAATCCCAAAGATAAGCCGCGGAACCGCCGCGGGAAGCAGGTTCCCTCCGCGGTTCTGGGGTGATTTCATGGAATTGTGGGCTCGTATTTCATGATAATTCTTAGAATTCCCTATTGATTTTTTTGAGTATTTTTAATGCAGAAAAAATCACATTTTTACAAAATTTCCAGAGAGGGGTTCTATTTCGTCGTATCGGGTTCGATCGGAGTTTTAACTTCGTATACACGTCACCTAATACTCTAGCTAGGCTCTGATACCACTGTAGGGTTCCTAGGCACTTTTGTGAGGGTTCATAAGGCATCAAACATGCCCGAATAAAATTTTAGACGTGCCGAACAACCCAAAGCCGGAACCTTTGCTAGATTACGAGGGTTGAACATGCAAGTAATCATCTTTCCTACTAAGTGTGAGGGATTACAACCTTTGTAGTCCGCTCCTTCACTTCATAAGCTCCGAGTAGAAGTCCCTTCGCCGTGATCCACGATCTCTCGGACTCAAGAGAGGCTCCACGACTCGAACGATCCATGCTAGCTTGTAGTGTTCCGTTTCTCTGATAATCTACGTCGAAGTTGCTATAACTCAAGCTCTCTCACTCTAATGAGGTGAACACCCTAATCTAATGGGCTAGATTAGATGAGGATGATGGAGTAGAATTTATGCTATCTTTTTATATCAAATTCTCACATGAAAACATAACAAAAGGAAAATCTAGTGAGCTTTCTCAAAGCTTAAGAGAGAAGAAGATGATGAATAAAAGAGAGAATCCTTTTGTGATGAATAGTACAAAAGAATATATGATTGATCATGGAACCATGGTCAAGGATGACAAGGATAACCTTTGTAGAGAATAAACTAGGGCTAGGGTTTGGTTAGGTTAAAGAATGAGTCATAAGATAATATCAACCATAATATCTTACACTTGACAAAAGGAAAGCTTCTAGATGGTGCAAGAAGAAGCTAACCCTAATCAAACCCTAACCTTTCTTAACCTCTACTAAACATGTTCCATTATTAATCATATCATGTTGCAATAATATATATCACATATATATTATGTTTTTGCAACAAAAGAAAATAATACAATTAACATATATCGCATATATATCAATGTATTATTCGGTGAGAAAATGAAATAATAAAGTGAGCCAATATTAGATAATGTAATACAATATATCATATATATTATTATACATTAAATCATCGAATCAACACTTGATCCGACGATCCGGCTATATCGAATATAACCGACTAATATATCATGTACCGATTCATCGAATCAACACTTGATCTGATGACCCGGTTCATATCTAAATATCGCAAGAATACAATATGGTATCTCATATCGTATTATCCTCGGTCCTGCACATATCACATATGTGCCTCTATTCCATGTTCCCTGAGCCAAGAAACCTCTGTATAGGACTCTAAAGAATCGTCAATACGCCGGTAGGAGGTGATGATCATATCAAACACCCACAAGCTGCAAGCGGTCAGCTAAACGTAATAGCCACCAAGGTATTGAGCGATCAGAAGATCAACAAGCTAGCCTGTATGTTCTCCTGTGAATCCAATCAGTAACACTCCCGTACAGTCCGGTATGTTCGTCTGATATGTCGCATATCTAGTCTATGGGTGGTATAAGTCAGACCCCAGTAAACGATAAGTCGTGTCGATGTGAGGCTCATAACAGGTCGAGAAACTTCAGGTAACACTTACCAGTAAATCTCTATATCAGCCCTGGCCAAGGACTTCCAGTTATAGCCAATCGAACACAGCACAACATCAACTCCCTATACCGGGAGAGACGAATCCCCTCCTATCGCTCATTGCCTCCACGTGATTCGGGACTGTACCCAAAAGCCACCGTTTTGCATGCCCTCTTGGACGTGGCAAGGTGGAAATCAAAGCACAGTAGGAATCACACAAGACTCTATGACGATCTCGGTTCTACAGACTACCCTGTACCAGTGTCACCGGAGTACTGCCATCTGACGTGTGGTATATCACCATCTGGGAGTTCTCCGTGAGTCCGTCCAGTGTAACCAGTCTCCACTGAGCAACCGCATACCATCCTTGATTTCCAACACCGATGGATATAGGATCATCCATCGCCCATCATATGGGTCAAGATGCGTATACGCTAGTCTACTCTGGTGTATCGATGCCCTGTCTCGATATACCCTCGACTTGGAACAGTTATAGGATGTACTCATCGACTACCATGGCCCCACTAGTATGATCTCATCATAGTCCCAGTAGTCGAGTACAGATCCTAAGGGCTTTATCAACATGTGAGAGAAAGACAGTAAACCAATACAAGTCAACATGTTAAGATAAAGTTAAACCAAATAGCATACTATTATGACGAGCAAGAAAGTTCTATCTATATATATCCAAACATCCATCATAATATACATCATATGTACAACAATGGCCTCTAGGGCATATACATAACTAACAGCGAGAATAGAATACGGTATCACATACTCGCATCATTCTCGGTCCCGCACATATCACATATGCGCTCCTGTATCGTTTTGCCTGAGCCAGTAAAACCTCTATGTAGGACTCTAAAGACTCGTCAATACGCCGGCAGTAGGTGATGATCACATCAAGCACCCACAAGCCGTCAGCGGTACTAGCTGGACGTAACAGCTGCCCGGGTATTGAGCGATCAGAAGATCAGCAAGAAAGCCCGCTCCAACTCCTGCAAAAGCCTGACTGTAACACTTCACGTACAGTCCGGTCTCCTCGTCTGATATGTCGCATATAAAGTCTAGGGGTGGTAAACGTCAGACCCCAATAACCGATATGTCATGCCGATGTGAGGCTCATAACAGGTCGAGAAACTACTGGTAACTCTTACCAGTAAATCTCTAAAACAGCCCTGGCCAGGGACTTCCCTGTTATGGCCAATCGAGCACAGTGCAACATCAACCCCCAATACCGGGAGAGGCGAAACCCCTCCTATCGCTCATTGCCAACATGTGACTTGGGGCAGTACCCAAAGACCACCGTTTTGCACGCCCTCTTGGACGTGGTAAGCTGGAAATCAAAGCACAGTGGGAATCACACAAGACTCTATTACGATCTCGGGTCTACAGACTAACCTGTACAAGTGTCACGAGAGAACTGCCATCTGACGTGAGGTAAAATACCATCTGGGAGTTCTCGGCGAGTCCGTCTAGTGTACCCAGTCTCTACTGAGAACCCGTATACCATCTCTGATGTCAAACACCAATGGGTATGGGATCATCCATCGCCCATCTCATGGGTCGAGAAGCGTATACGCTAGTCTACTCTGGTATAGCGATGCCCTGTCTCGATACACCCACGACTAGGAACGTTAAAGGATGAACTTATGGACTACCATGGCCCTACTAGTATGATCTGCATCATAGACCTGGTAGGCAAGTACACATCCTAAGGGCTTTACCAACATGTAACCATAAGACAGTATCAAGAGACTAGTATACATGTTAAGATAAAGAGCAACCAGATAGCATACTATCATATCGAGCAAGAAAGTACTCTCTATATTTGTCCAAGCATCCAATATAATATACATCATCTGTACAATACTGGCCTCTAGTGCATACATATAACTAACAATCTCCCACTTGCACTAGGGCCAGCTGTTGTAGTATCGCATACCAAGCATCCCGAATAGCCTCTCAAACAGTATCTGGGGAATGGCCTTCGTGAGTGGATCCGCTGTGTTGTTCTTCGTGTCAACCCTCCGGACCTCGATCTCCCGGCGATCAACTATCTCCCGGATCAGGTGATACCGCCTCAGACGTTGATGGGACCTGGGTACCTTGGCCAAATCTACCGCTCCATTGTTATCACAATACAAAGGTATTGGATCCTTAATGGATGGAACCACTCCAAGTTCAGTTATGAACTTCTTGATCCAGACAGGCTCTTTGGCAGCATCGTTGGCAGCGATGTATTCAGCCTCCATTGTCGAGTCTGCCACGATTTCCTGCTTGGAACTCTTCCAGCTTACCGCCCCTACGTAAAGGGTGAAGACAAATCCCGAGTGCAACTTATATTCGCCCTTATCACTCTGGAAGCTCGAATCGGTAAAGGACTCAACTTGGAGTTCTCCGTTACCATACACCAAGAGCATCTATTTAGTACTTCGTAGGTACTTTAGAATGCTCTTCACAGCTGTCCAGTGACTCTCTCCAGGATCAGCTTGATACCTACTCACTACACTCAGTGAGTGTACTACATCGGGTCTGGTACATAGCATCGCGTACATGATAGAGCCTACAGCCGAAGCATAGGGTATCCTTGCATGCGAGCTCTCTCCAAATCAGTCTTGGGAGACATCTCTTTGGAGAGAGTGAGCATAGAGATTGTGGGTAAAAACCCACGCTTGGACTCTTCCATACTAAACCGCTTTAGTATGGTGTCACTGTACCTGGATTGGGACAATCCCAGTATCCGTTTAGATCTATCTCTATAGATCTTAATCCTTAAGATATAGGAGGCATCCCCTAGATCTTTCATTGAGAATCATTGTGATAAGAAGAGCTTGACCGATTGCAGCATAGGACTGTCATTTCCTATCAAGAGTATGCCGTCCACGTACAATACGAGGAAGACAACCTTACTCTCTGCTTCCTTCTTGTACATACAAGGTTCATCTACATTTTTGACAAAATCAAACTTTTTGATAACGACGTCAAAGCAGATGTTCCAACACCGTGATGCTTGCTTTAATCCATAAACGGATTTAAGCAGCTTGCACACCGTCCCGCTGCTCCCAGTAGCTACGAAGCCTTCTGGCTGAGTCATGCACACGCTCTCTTCTAGATCACCGTTTAGAAAGGCGGTCTTAACATCCATTTGCCAGATTTCGTAGTCATGATATGCAGCGATGGCAAGCATGATCCGGATGTACTTAAGCATAGCCACTGGGGAAAAGGTTTCGTCTTAATCGACACCTGGTCCTTGATGAAAACCCTTTGCAACAAGTTTAGCTTTGAAAGTCTCCACTTTCCCATCTACACAAAGTTTTTTCTTGAAGATCCACTTGCTCCCAATGGGTTTTACCCCTTCAGGAGCATCTTCCAAAGTCAATACTTTGTTGGTGTACATGAATTCCATCTCGGACCGCATTGCATCCAGCCATTTCACTGAGTCTCCATTCGTGATGGCCCGGTCGAAGCTAGTTGGGTCATCATCCTCTATGATGCAATCCTTGCTCCCACCATCCATGAGAAAACCGTAGTATCTCTCAGATGGGTGAGGAACCCTACTAGATCGGCGGAGAGGCTGAGGTTCGTTTGGAACTACCGAATCCTCCGGTTCAACTAAATCTTCAGTCGCAGTTTGTGTATCCGGAACCTCTTCCAGTTCTACCACTTTTCCACTAATTTCTTTTACAAGAAATTCCTTTTCAAAAAAGGTGGCATGTTGAGCAACAAACACCTTTTGTTCCTCACTGTGGTACAAAAAATATCCATATGAGTTCTTTGGATATCCCACAAACTTGCAAAGAACTGACCGTGCCTCGAGTTTGTCCAGATTTTGTCTTTTGATATAGGCAGGACAACCCCATATCTTAACCGTTTAAGATACGGTCTCTTCCCACTCCATATCTCATATGGTGTGGTAGGTACAGATTTAGATGGAACTTGATTCAATAGGTATGCTGCTGTCTCCAGCGCATAACCCCAAAAGAAAATAGGTAACTTAGCTGTGCTCATCATAGAGCGCACCATATCAAATAGGGTGCGGTTCCTCCGTTCCGATACACCGTTGTGCTGTGGTGTATATGGAGGGGTTAGCTGAGAGAGAATCCCATTCTCTTTTAGGAAGTCCAGGAACTCATTGCTCAAGTATTCACCTCCTCGATCAGATCGAAGGATTTTAATACTTTTCCCGGTTTGGTTCTCGACTTCTTGTTTATATTCTCTAAATTTCTCAAAAGCTTCTGATTTGTGTTTCATCAGGAACACATATCCGAATCTAGAGAGATCATCAGTGAATGTAATGAAGTACGATGAACCATCCCTGGCATGTGTAGACATGGGACCGCATACATCACTATGTACCAGCCCCTAGAGTTCCGTAACTCTTTCTCCGTGTCCCGTAAACGGAGTTTTGGTCATCTTGCCTTTGAGACATGACTGGAAAGTTTCATAAGATAAAAATTCGAACGGTTTCAAATATCCATCTTTATGCAACTCAGCAGCCGCGTCGCATTGAAGTGACCCAGTCTACAATGCCACAAGTAGGATTCGTTCAATTCTGAACTCTTCCTCTTATGTGTGTTTGTTATGCTCAGAACTGTTGATTGATTTAGAACATAAATGCCATTGCACAACGTGCCTGATCCAACCAACTTTTGGTTCAGGAAAATGTTCATAACATTATCCTGTAATACAAAATTATATCCATCTTTACTCAACAAAGAAACCGATATAATGTTGCATATTAGGTTCGGCATGTAATAGCATTCGTTCAGAATCAATGTATTACCAGTTGGAAATACAAGGTGATATTCCGCGATGGTTTTAGCTGCAACAATTGCACCATATCCAACCCTTATGTCTTTATCACCTTCTTCAAGTTCTCTACTTTTTCTCAGCCCATGTAACTGATTACCTATATGGGATCTTGATCCGGTATCTAATACCCAGGACGTAGAAGAAATGGAGAAACAGTTCTATGTAACGAACACACCCGAAGAAAATGCATCACCATGTACTTTCTTCATTCGGGTGGCATGGGAATCCTGGTATTCCCCTATATCCTGTTCAGCTTTATAACTTTTATAAGAAAGAACGGAACAAACGTTCCCCAGCACAGTATAACTTGCGGGTTCGGTCAATACATCTATATTATTATCTTGATTAAGGCATGATATGGTCGCTACCTGGAGAGAGAGAGAAGAAAACACTTTAGCGTATGCTCTTGCAAGATCAGATTGGTTATTATTTTATCTAATCAGGATGGCTCCCACTGTTTCTATCAAATCCTCCTTCAAACCCTAAAAGGAAAGACTAGCCGGGATTAATTTCACCCTACAATTTCACCAATCTTTCAGCCAGGCCAGTGTCGGTACTTTGAGGGAGGTTCCCCGTACTTTCGCACGGACCTAATTAAAATAAACCTCGTTTTCCCAGAGGCGTAACCCCATTGACACCTTTCTAGACACCTACTTGATCGGCTAATTGCCCTGTGTAAAACTCTCCCAGGAGTAACAATTACTCGTTGTGGGTATCGGGATCCAACTATCTCATAGAAGGTATGCAATCTCTTTGCAAATTTCAACACTTGAAATTCCCGAT